>OZ022517.1:53917105-54244161 GCA_963989415.1 Cerceris ruficornis
AGCGTACGTAAAACTATACAAATTTTCGAAATAAAATAATACTAAAATGTATCCTTTTGATCAGAATAAAATTTACGACCGTGATTATAATCGGAAACAATTTCAAGGATTAAAAGGATCTACATACTGCGTTTAATAACAAGCAGTAATAACAAACAAACTGGAGATAATAATAAGGAATAACATAGCTTAGTTGTATTATCCATGAGTTGCAATTACAACAGTAATACTCTAAAAGAATCTAACAATAAGACTGTAGAACAGTAAATGGTTGCTGAAACATGGCATTCCTTTAAATTACCGCATTGTCAACCCATTGATGGCACAGCTTTAAAAGAAGATGAAAATTATGGCAATGTAAACAATGAAATAGAAATAAAATAATTAATGTAACATGACAAATAGTTTGACGGCGCCTAAATACTAAACACGTATGCTAAAGTCAATAACCAAAGAAAGCTTTTATAACAATTAAAATATTTATACAGTACAATTTAAATGAATCTATCATATTGTACAACATATGAGCCATTTATTTTGAAAGTGGCATAAGTCACTTTCTTTTTAAATCGAGATGTTTAGGGTTTGCGTGTTATCGTGCTTAGAGCTACTGATGCCAATTTTCGAGATTATTTACTTTCACTGGTTATTTTGGATACTTACATTTCTGTCAGTATAAATAACTTCGTGTATTCATTAAAAACCACCATTTCTCATTACGGGAAAGTGTTTTATACCACATTTAAAATAAACGGCCCATATTTCGATTCATTAAATTTGTCGTATTTTCTTTTCAGCCACCCGTTGTGCAGCGATCGTACATTAACTTCAGCAAGTGCCGTTGACAAACAAAGTTGTCGTAATCGCAGTTCCCTGGCGGAAGCAATAAAAGCTGTTGTAGCGAGTCACTTATTGTTAGTTCGCCGTGGCAATACACGCGTTATTCGTGGGGGTAAAAAATTTAAGGGCGATTTCATCGCCTCCCTCTGGTCCACGCGAATTAATTACGCTTAATAGAGCACATAAAAATCGCAGAGTTTCAATTATAATTTTTCAAGGTGAATTCGGAATAGTCATTCGGATTAACGGTAATTTTGCAGATACTTTAATGCATTGTTTGATGCAATTATGTATACCATCTCCTTCCTTCTACAATTAATTGTGATATTTGAAATTTTGTAATAAGGAGAAAGTGTTTGCGGCATAAACTTCTTGAAATATTGATTCTTATTATTTTATGTGGAAGAAATAGATGTTATTATTACAAATTACTTTCCATTGAACAGCACGATTGCTACACATCTTTTGCTAATTTCTGGCAATTAGTTCAAAAATTATATCAGAATTTACAAAGGAAATCACGAAATCATAATGAAACCGTAAAAATACTTTTAACTTGGTTATTTTGATGTATTTAATATTTAAATAAAGCATCGTCAAAAAATTAATACGATCAACGAAATAGCGAACCAATAGTATTATTAGATTTTAGGTTAATTTCACAAATTTATTGTCAGTGATATTTACTTGCGGAAATATTATACTTACAAGGGAACATCCCGAGGTGCCACACGCCGATTTTGATGAAATTTTAGTATGATGTAGTACTCGTTAGAATATTCGACACGTATTTTTTTATATCGGCAATCGTCCACGTTAAAGGGGTGAAAACCGC
Organism: Cerceris ruficornis; assembly: GCA_963989415.1. Classification (NCBI taxonomy): domain Eukaryota; kingdom Metazoa; phylum Arthropoda; class Insecta; order Hymenoptera; family Crabronidae; genus Cerceris; species Cerceris ruficornis. The sequence goes on from OZ022517.1 coordinate 53,918,781, forward strand.
CCCCAAAGTTGGGGGCCAAAAGTGTATTTCGTTGAATATCTTGGAAACTATGAGAGTTAGAGCATTTGCGTAAATTGGCGAAATTAGCGCCTTTGCATTACGAATTTAATGGCATAATTTCTTTTACAAAATCTCCATTTGTTTAAACAACATGTTGAAAAATAACATATTTTCGGCAGTTTTACCACTTTAATGTTATTCAATTTTCTTGAATATTTTTTTGTAAAAACTACATTTCCTATACAAAATTACGGATAAATAGGAATTTCGATTTTTTCATCAACAAAAAATGAAAAAATTTTTTCATCAACACCAGGGAATTCTTAACAGGCAATTAGAAAACGATGATATGCCGCCCTGATCTCACTATAAGACCATCGAGTTAGTCTCTGGTGCTCCTTTAACCCTTTGCAGTCCTATGTCGAGCTATACTCGACATAGATTTTCATTTCTTCTTATTTCCTAACCAATTAATATCGACTTTTCAAATTCATTATGATTTGGTAATATCACATAAATATTCGTCAGTACCTATAGTTATTGCTATCATTTTAAAAAAATGAATAACCAACGACAGAAAATGTTGTGCAATTAATTTCACTTAGCTCGCTACAAACTTGACAAAATAATTCGGACTGCAAAGGGTTAACGAGCCAGGCTCTTACTGACGACTGCAAATTCGCCGAAAAACGCTGCTTTCCAAATAATCGGTCTACAGAGAGGATCCATCCTAAGAAAACGACGACACTCGAGTCTCGGAAGAAAGGAATCCGCGAGTAAGAGACGCGAGAGAAAGTTGAAGGGATGGAAAGAGGCTGCGAAAGGGGGAGAAAAAGACGCGTGCATCTCTTCCCGACGCATTACCATAGCAATGGCGGCAAATCAAATTGAATAAAAATTTATGTATCAGAAGGGCAATAAAACGGAATAGATTTGGGGCAGAATGGGGCCGAATCCATCAGCCAGGATCCCGATAAAGGAGGATCTTTTAGGTCCACGGCAGAATCTCTCAGTATCCATTCCGATTCGGGCGGGATTCTCCAATTGTTGCCGTGAAATTTATTCTACCTATACCGGCTAGCATACAAACGCACCCCACAAAAGGTATGTGAGAATATAACAGCCTCTTTTTCCCTGAGAAATCAGCTTTCGAATATTAACCCATTTGCCATGAAGGATGTAGGTGTCGGAGGTTTACATTATTGATAAATTGGATGATGTAAGTATGCTTCGGTAAATGGTTAACCGTACGATACAGTGTAACTAGTACCATTAAATAATGTAATTAACATGACAATTTGTTTTGTTTTCTTTAATTATTATTCGCTGTTTTATCAGTTTGGATATTAAATAATTTTTGTTAATAATTTGAAATAAATCGTGCGATCATTATAAAATATCTTTAATTACGTATTACTTCATTCACTTTCTGTAACTATCAACACTATTCCTACCGACACTTCACGTATACCTTTTCCTACCGCAACCGGTGAATTTGTGAAATGATAATTTTTTCCCAGAAAATGAACAGTAAAAAGAGAAGAGATTATTGAAAAATGTATTATAATGTAAATGTATTGTACGTATATTTGAGGAAAAGTCGTGAAGTTTAAAGGCGATTCAATTACGTTGTATATAGGAAATTCTAATCGAAATTTTAAAATCGGTCATTTGACCGGTCGTGGTAGGAATAGTATTAATATGTACTTGTAAATAATACTGTTTTTTTCCTCTAACTTCCACGCGAATATCATAAATTCAGCTAATGTAAGTATGCTGTAATCTATCGTCTTGAGTGACCTTACAGGTGAAATTAGGCAGAAGTCGTCCAAAGGTTAAATAGCTCGTAGAAATTAAATTTCTAACTGCGACTGTAATAAACTATGATAAATAAAGATGACATTTGTAAAATAATTTCTCACAGTTAATGCAATAACGCGAGTGGATACTTTAACTCTATGAAATCCCATGACAAGTGACACTCGATACAACTTTCTGTTGTAATCAACGTTTTATCTACACAATTTTGACTTTGGAATTCGACAATGATCTCGTATCTTTTCATAAATTAACAGTAGATAATTTTCAAAATTATTTTTTCTCAACTCACGAAAAATTGCAATAATTCGGAGCGCAAAGGACTATCGGATAAGTTAAAAATTATTTTTATATCTGCGTAAATTAGGGTATCTGTGATGAATAATATGTATCGTTACTAAACATTGATATTGATATATACAATATACTATAAGAAGTATTCAAGAGTTTAAGTGGCAAACTATGTACGTGGGTATTTCTCAAGTACAAATAGAAACGAGTTTCTACAAGATTTGCAACAAACTCTTTGTTACAAATTTAAGCAAATATTAAACAGAACCTGAAGCAAGTAATAATGGATACTCCATTGTAGAATGCAAAAAACGGCTGCGGTTTATTTTGATGTCTTTGCGAGTTCTTTAAATTTTATATTTTAAAGTGCCCCTCTTGTACCTTCATATAACGAAAGTAAATTATAATTACTTCATTATGAATTTCTATTAATTTATCAAAATCTTGAAAATTCTACTACACTTCCTTCGTTGCATAACAATCTTTATTTATAATGCAACATTTATAACCAAAGGCCATTCTTCGTCCTATTTTTAATCTCTGTATACAAAAAATTCTTAGACTTCACAATATCTTTTACACACATTTATTAAGAGTTATTATATACCATACAATATAATTTTTGCGTATGTTATGCAACTGTAGATGTAGAAATTTTAGCCCACAATTTTAATTGTAAGGTACATGTACGTTTTAAGCAATAAAGTAATTCTTTAGTTTCAACTATTTTGTTACTAAGGCTGTACTTGGTTGTTTTTCTTTATTTTTTATCCGTATACGAAGAATGATTATAATAATTACTTGGCATCATTTTTTGCCTAGAAGTATTGTTGTTTCGGCAAGAAATGAAAGGTCACAAGCAGAAATATCTGATTACTATTCAATATAAGAAATGTATCACATAAACGAGACTTCCAGCTACATGTATTTCATGATCATAGCAACTTAACATTTTTTCTACCACCTTATTTTCAATTGTTTTCTCATTAATGTAACCCATTTACATGATTAGCGGCAATATAATTACACGCACCTTTCTTGGTCATTAAAACAGGATTTTGAGCGGGAAGAAAAAAAGATTATGAAATATATATATAAATGTTTGCATGTTTTAAAAATTACCTAACATCAAATATTTTCAAATATTCTTGGGCCGAAAAGAAATTTAAGCAAGGGTTTATTTCTCATTCTTTTGTACGATGCAAACGGGTTTATTTTTATCAACGATTTAGCCGCGCGATGTAATGAGGACTATAATTTCGCTAAAACCACTTTGGTTTATTAATATCAGCGCGGCATATTTCACGAAAAAATTGAACTGATCTAACCGAGGCACTAGACGAAAAATTAATTTGGGTCAATGCGAGGTTCTCGATTTAGCTACATCAATCGGCGGCTGGTATGCTGGGAAAAGCAATTTCTGTTTTAATGCTATTTATTAATTGAATCGAGAGACCCTCGATAGCCCACCCGCGAACTGATTTCACGAATAAATATAATAAACAATCCCACCTATTTTTTTCACAGCTCATTCCGAAATGAAACGCGATTTCGACGAATTGAATTTTATCCCGCCATACAGTTACCTCTACAGTTTGTAATCTCAGTTTTTGGCAAACGTTTCGATAGTCGCAGCTGTGAATTCCGGCATGTTTAGCACGAAAAAACAGGGGATATTTATTTCAGGTGACAACAGTTTTTCAGTTAAATATACGTACATGCACTTCAGGCTGTACTTCCTATCTGTCCTATGCATTGTACATACGCAACGTAACTCGTGTAAACATAATTTTAAAATAAAAACAAGCTCTAACAAACTTCTGACAGCAATTACCAAATATCCAATCAACACAACAATAAAGTCGTAGTTGAATTCAGTTAAAAAAACATTATTTTATAATTGTATTTAATATCAACGCTAATACTGGAGCATTTTCAGCAAAAATTTCGTTTTTGTAAACGTATTTGTATCATTTCCTCTCCGATCTTCGCTATCATCGAACATTATTTTAAATGAAAAAAGGGGAGTATTTTTCTACAACTACGATCTTTGTAATACAGTGAAACCTCTTTTTGCGCGGTCCTTTTTTATGCGATTTTATTTTTGTGCGATTTGTTTTGTGCGATTTTTTTATGCGGTATATGAATCTCAGCGGTGTGGCGCCAGTGTAATGTTTCCTATCAGTGTACATATACATGCGTGGACGAACCCTGACTACGTGGATTCCTTGACGACAATGTATGTGCACTTCGCGACGCTCTGTTCATTTGTTTGAACCAATTCATCACAAGAAGATGCGCGTTTTGGATTACGACGAGTAGCAGTGAATTATTTAATGTGCATTTTGAAAGCTTCTCCATGTATACAATGAAAAACTAAATGTTTTTAAAATATTTCCAGGTCTAATTTAATTTGTTTGAAAGCATTTTCTCATCTATTTCGTAAATAATTGATGTATTTTCTAAGTGCGACTTTTTTTATGCGGTCCCTGTCCACCGTATAAAAAAAATTTTAGGTGGTATATCGTACAAAGTTGTTTATTATATGTAAGTATTTATAAAATTTCCGAATATTTTTTTGTACCATTTCTTTTATGCGGTCCCTATCCACCGCACAAAAAGAGGTTTTACTGTATTTCACATTTATTCAAATCAATGACATATCATTAATCCCCCCCCAAAAAAACTCGACTCTCCCGTCTCGACATCAAACCCGCCGCAGAAATGCAGTTTCGCGGGGGTGGCTCGCAATTGGCGAGATTAAATCAAGCCGACCAGGTGAACGTATGCGTAGGTGAGTTCTCTGGCTGCATAATGCCGATGTAAATGAGAGTAACCCGAAGGTAAGCTCTCCCTCGTTTTCTTTCCTTTCTAGCGTCCCCTACCATTCACTACAGCAGCCTCACCTCAACCCTCCGTTGGCAATGGTGTAATCTCGTTTCGCGGGGCAGTCTTGCACGGCGAAATATGATTAGGATGGTAACGATAACGACGTTACCGTGGAGCTGACGCAGCCAGATGGATCCAAATTAATGAAACGATCGGTATCGCCGAATTAACCACCTACTCCGCTGATATTCTCACTTTTCAAATCCGTTTTGGCGTTTGCGCCTTTATTATGTTCTGTTAGAGTGATATTAACACTTTTAATGACCGATAACATCACGCTGGGGTTATTTGTGTGTCGGTCGTTTACAGCTGCTGATGCTATATCAGCGTGATATGCGTGTCGATAGTACACTCAAACCTGCTTTTGTGCGATTTTTCATTTGTGCGAATTGTTTTGTGCGGTATATGAAAATTTCAATCAAATTGAAACACAATTGACGAAGTTATCAATAAATAAGTAGTAGGATTGATTGGCCATAGTTTTCGATTTTTAATATGTAGTTCATCACATTACATAAGTATTGCGTTAGCTGATTACATTGTATGTTATTGAACTCTATACATATCTTCAAGTGACGAAAGCGATTTTGTACCAGTTTACCATAAGAAAGTTCGCGTATTGTCGGACTACGAAGGATAATGGTTATATGTTTTAAAAAGTTTTGTATGTGTAAGGTAAGTAAATATTTAAATAAAATATTTAAAAATGTTCGCATGTGTATTTTCTAAATCAGTTTCCAAATAGCTACCAAGCCTTGTGTCTTGATTTCGTTTAAAAAAACAATTCCTAGTTATTTCGTGAGCTTTGAGTTATTTTCTACGTGAGACTTTTTTATGCGGTCCCTATTCATCGCACAAAAAAATATTTTTTAATTGTGTTGTGAAAACTATCTCTTATAGCTACTCGTGAAGTTTTGTGCGATTTTTTTTATGCGTTTTCTTTTATGCGGTCCCTATCCACCTCACAAAAACAGGTTTGAGTGTAATACTTGTTCTATATATATTTTATAATATTACTGTGCGATATTTATTACAAATATTCAGTAAAGAATATATACAAATAGAAACATAAAAATTGTTGCAATAACTAGACGCACACACGAATAATCTTACATTTACCAGGATATATTAGGTGATTCTACAAGTTCATGCCCGATTGAAGAATAAAATTCAGCAAGCTAAATTTTAAGGAATACAATTTTATCAACCAATTGTGTAGTAACCATTCTTCTCTAAAATTATTTTTCAACGATCTACAAACTTGTCGATTCTATTTTTGAAGAGAGAGCTTGGCTTTCCCTGAAAAAAGCTGATGAAGTGATTTTCGACAGCTTCCTCAAAAATAAGATTTCTGGCATTTAAATTGTTGTGCGAAGATCGAAACAGATGAAAATCTCAAACCGCCATATTTGGAAAGTATGGTGGATTATTCAAAAAGTTCCCATTGGAACTCCTTTTCATTATGGAACAGAAACGAAATGGCCACATTCATACGGTGAAGCTTATTCCTCTCATTGAAAAGTGCGGCTTCCCATGTATGAAGTTTGGAAATGCGTTCATTCTTCTTTAAATACTGAAGTGCCGTCCAAAGCGACGTTGATTTTCCAAGTTGAAATCACAACTTTGAAATCAGCCAAATCGCTTTTTAATTGCCCTAAAAGCAGGAGCATGGTCCAAATAAATACTCTAAATGTTTTTTTGTGCAATTCAAACACTAACGCCCCTCCAAAACTCGTACAGCTTACATGCCGCAAATGTCCCTTTCCGACCTCTATATTGAAAATTTCTCTTAAGCAGAAATGAAGTTACCAAAATGCTGTTTGATGTTAAACTGACAGATAGTGCTATCACTTGATCAATGCATGCAACAAAACCAAACAAAAACACCACAACTCCACTCTGCAGCTAATTTTACGCAACTGATGAAAATTCGGGCACGAAGTTAAGCAATCACCGAATATATTTGCACGATCGTCCGTCTAGTCGCGTCTAATCGTCTGTACGCTTATGCGTCTATTCGTCTATTCATCTATTAGTTTATTAAGTCTGTATGCTTGTGTCTATCTCATTCCGTCGATTTTTTCTTCTTGCTAGAAGAATCTAGATAGATTCGCGCGGGTTTCATAAAATGCCCATATTACGTATTGTATGTTTACTTTTATATATGTATCTATTCGTTCCTTCTATCTTATTTGTACAGTTATATATTTACTAAATTCTTTTTAAATACGCGGAGAATTATTTCTCGTTAGTTATTAAGAAAATAGCGAGCTCAGTGTGAAATCAGCGTGAAGGTAGTATTGTTGTGATTTTGTATATTATAAATCATAATTGGTAACACACAAATTGTGAGTTTTCCATTCATACTCGCACTATCAGGGCATGTTTTTAAGCGAAGGTATTAAATTAAAAATTTAATAGGATAAAATAAGTAAAATTTAATACAGTGATTTAGTTGGATCATCATCATAGGTTATCGAAAATTTTAAATCATAAGTCCCGTCCATAGGTCCTTAACACTAGATTTACGGGCGTGAAATCTGTTACATTGCAATATATTAAATAAGGACTCTGGAAAAAGAGGAATCAAGCGGCAAAGATGGTAATTTGTTAAGTTATTACTGTATTATAAAATACACGTGAAATAACTACTGTACAGCTTCTCTGTAAATTTGAGAAATATTTATAAAACAAGTAGGAACCCGTCAATTTGACGGCTTCCGTAAATCTAGTGTTAAATCCTGTTGTCGGAATCAACAGAAGTATTTACATTTTCAATAATTTTAAGGATTAAGATATCATCAATAAACAGATAAAAAAAACCAAATAATACTATTACGTTGGTAAGAAATTAATGTCGGTTTTCGAGTTTTCAAACTTCGGGGCTTAATTTTGAGATAGCCGTTCTTTTTAATCTGTTTGTTTTCTTATATCATTTAAGAAAAACAATGTATTAGAAAACTTGTTTCTCTTCTGGGGGAAAATGTGTAAATTTTAATGGAACTTATTTTGATTAAAAAAAATTATTCCCATTCTCAACATGTCTCAAACATAACGTTTTAAAACCGACATTAATTTCTTACCAACATAATATATCACGATATTTTTCACATATTTTTAATCAGTGTCATCACAAGTGGCAATCATCGCACTTTGTTTTCTCTACCACAGTTGAGCATTATTCGGGGTGGTATCTAGCGAGAACAAGACATACTTTATGGGAATAAAAAATGAAGGATGCAAAAAATGGTGCTACTATTCATTCCATGCCTGTTACGGACATTCTATACTATAATTCGCGACAGTGTTGAATTTATTTTTGCTTCAGGGAAGTTTACGCCCCAAGAGAGGTTTTTATTTTATCAAAAGCTAAATTTCAAAGTCCCGCTAACTGCGCTCGTATTTTTTTTCAGCTTCCTCGCGTTTCGATGCGTTCGTTCAACCCTGAATTATTTCAAACACGAAATTAACAGTGCGGAAAAATAATTTTACTTTCTGCAATCCATTGCAAATATTTGTAATCGGAAGGCGAGAAAATAAATCAGATATGTTGTTAAAAGTGATATTAGTACTTTAACTGTATCTGATGGTCATATATAGCTGATACGCAAGTATTAAACTTGTTTTTATACTTTTTTCGGTTAACAGGTTCTGTTTGTATCTGCTTCTGTACGGATTTTCATTAAAAATTGATAATAAAATGTCAGGACATATAGATGTACAGAGATAAAGTGATTTGAACCTGTGATACTTACGTTACGGAACGTGTTAAATTGATATGTAAAACAAAATAATGCTGTTATTAAACAAAAAATTGCCTATTATTATCATCTAACTGGAGAAATTACATATTTTACTGCAATCTACAACTAAAGATTATGTTATGTAACACCCCAAATTACAAATGGAACACACATAGTAGTTATTGAAATGACGGGTGCCAGCTCGGTACGAGTTCCCTAAACCAAACAGGTAATGACGAGCAGCATTTTTGAAGATTCATAGAATAACATTTCTCTTTACTAATGACCACTTGTTTCACAAACTAAATAGTAATTAATCACTTCTCTCTAACATTAAGAAAAGTGCAATTGTATGTCCGAGTAGTATTACCTACAAATAAATTGCACTGCAAGCAGTTAACGCCATATTGTTTCTTCCAAAGTGCAATAACGTCTCATCGAAATTAAAGCATTTTCGGGAAACAGTAAGGCAATTAATCTAGGAAATCCTAGAAGCCCGAATATTTCTCGGCAATTCAATCTTCCAATGAAAATTTCCAAAACCTCTTGCTCGATCGCGTGTTCAAAACTCGAGAAGCACCAGCTGCCTTCCCCTTAGGGGCTGCATTTGCTCAAGGACCAAGTCCAAGTGCTCGGCAAGCAGCATACCTGTGCCTGTACCTGGACTTGTACTGGTACTTGTAGGTGGCTTTACTCCTGCCCTGTCATCGACGATCCTTTACTCAGCGAGTTTGCTATCAAGGTTACCAGAAATTAACTCCAGTTGAGAGAGATCGAACGTGGAAACCCGAAGGAAGCTCGGTTGGCTTTGCGAGTTAGCACCAAGCGCCGTTGATCTCTCGTGGCTTAAATACCAAGAGATGTGCTTACCATGTCCGTCAAGTCAATTGTATTTCACCAATTTCGGTTAAATTGTGATTCCTTTGCTTGAAAACTTAGGAACTGCGTCGATTTATTGACTTTTCGGCGAAATTAGGGTTTACGTGCACGGAAAACGAAGTGCAGTGAATTATATGCGTGAAGTGAGATAAATTTTGAGGTGATATATAGGGGTGTCGGGAGTGAGGGATGGGCGGAAGTGCGATAAGAATTTACAGATGATGTTGATTCACGTAATTGTTATGGGTTATAACAGGTAATGTTACACCCCAAAGTTGACTCAAATGATCTTTAGACTTTGAAAGTTAAAAGTTCTGACGTCAAAAGTTTTATTCTTGGATAAATGGCATCAGTTAATTGTTAGATAGTTGCAGAATATTTTATTCGAATGGAACTGAAAATAAAAAAGTATGCTTTATCATGTTACACTTCTAACCAGTTGTTGTTTAAACTTGAAGAAAGAAACTTTAATATTGCAAAATGAAAATTGGGGAAGCTTAACATTTATAAATATGGCGATATAAAAATGAAAAGAGCATTTCAAAGTCATTAAAAATGTGTTTTAAAAAACCAACAAATAATTTCAGTTAATTAGAAAATTGAATAAGAATTTAGTAAGCTATGTTCTTCTACTCACTGCAATTTAGATTTAAGGGATGAAACTACTTCCAAAATATCACTTGCCCTATGCCATTTTGGAAATTATTCGAAGTACAAAACATCTTAAAGTGATAGAAGAGCCAAAGAATTATATTTGTCATTCTTTTTTTTGAATATTAAAATGACTTTCATAGCAACAAAATTTAGCCCTTTGTATATACTTTACACCTTTTTTAAATATACCATAATCGTTCCACTTCTTAAATCGGGCGCTGCGAAACCAGATTACAAAAAGTAAACTTACTGTATATTTACATATGCATATACAAAGCTATAATGAATAACCGTGAAAATAAAGTACAGAGTATTCACTCAAGTATTGCACTCACAATAAACGATTTATTGATGTAGAAAGATGGAATACCCGAAGAAATAAAATTCAAGAACACCTCTCTCAACGGTTAGAAGCGATCGAAGGCAGGCAGAGGCGATTTCGAATGACCTGCTCGACGTTTGGCTGGCTAATTGATTTAATTGATTTTGCAGGCGCTACGTCATTATTGATGCGTGGAAACGCGCCACGCTGCCGAACTGGAGACACATTAAAATCACCGATCCAATCGAGTTGGCAGGCAATGACGCGAAATACCGAGACACACAGAGAGATACAGAGTTTGAGAGAGAGAGAGAGAGAGAGAGAGAGAGAGAGAATGCGGCTCGGCAATTTTGCCAGGTAGCCTGGGTTTGCGAATCAACGATGCACGAACGAACGTTCAAACATATCGAAACGGCCAGACCGCGACAGGCTGGATTGTAACGGTGCACCTACACCACCTGCGACCCTTCTTTTTTACCAGACAATTGTCCTGTAGAATAGCTCTATTCGCAATATTTTACCAATGGCCGAATTATATTATATCTTGCTACAATGTCTCCGCTTTTGGATCCTTGGACGTTATTTGATTTTTTCAGTTATATCGAGTGTACTGATTACGTTGAAGAGGAAAAACTTCGTTGTTACTTGACATTTGTTAATATCAATGAAAGTTGCAAGGTACTTGTAGAGAACAATAATTAATCTAAAGATTACATTTGACATTTTTCGTGGAAGTGAGATTCCAAAGTAACATGAAATAATAATATTGAACCTTTAATTACTTCCTATTATTAGAAACATCATAGAAACACAGCGTGACAAATGTTTATGTAACAGCTTCTCCTCCATATACCACAAATAACGCAATGAAACGTGTTATATAAATTAAAGACTCCTTTATCACCCTCGGATAGGTATTGCGAATTACGTAGCATCCGCCACACGCAAGAATACCGTTGCCGCCAACCACATTCTAATTTGCGTCTAGTATCAATAATCTTCAAAGAACAATGCGTGTTCAGAAAACACCTTGTACATCAGGACTAGTTACTCGAAACTCGTAGGCCTTTATTTTTTCTTTAACCTTTAGTAAGGTATTAAATATGTAGTAAGGTATTATAAATGGAAACACACACGCAGCACAAATTAAACAAAACTAGAGTATATATTTGATGATAATAATATGTAGTAATAAGAGTAATAGTAATAATGTTAATAATAATAGTAATAACGGTAATAATAGTAATAAGGGCACGACATCTGTCTCACTAAGGTGGTCGAATCAGACTGCGTAAAAATGCTACGCATCGGCGTTTGTCACTAGGCAGATATATAACACGTGGGTACGGGCTATTCAGGCCCGTACCTACGAAATCCCTTCATCTAATACAACTTTTTGTTTGTTTTTGAAAGGGGGCAATATAAAACCAATAGTCAAAAACTTCCCATAATTCCATTCATGAAAAAGGTAATCTTTGTAGATTGTGTTATATTTTTTCCGGCTTTAACTGTTATAAACATTTCGCCTAGGACGTGCTGTTTTAGGTGGGTTCTGCGCCATTGGGGCTGTGATTTGAACTCAGATTCACTGGTCACGAGCACCCTTTATCCCATAGCTTTCGAAAAACAACGTTTCCCTGGTATACGTAGCTGTTCTAACCTTTGAGCAACTGAATTATTTTTGAGGTACCTGTCAAACATTTTTCATTCATTTTATAATCAACCAAGAGGAGTGAAGACCTTCCAAGCCAATTCTATACTTACACTCCTCTTGTTTCATCGTCAGTAGCAATTGACGTATCGTAATCTCTTCCTTGCACAGGCAAGCCACTCATCTGCATCGCTATATAAGGGAAAACTTGCACGAGAAATTTACATTTCAACAGCCGCACCAAAAAATATTAACTTTTTGGCAAATGAATTTACCGCGACTTTAGACGACACGCTAACCCTATTCCAAGAGCGCTACAAAGGTGTGCGACTTCAGGAGAAAATCAGTCTTCCTTAGATAGTCGTAGAACATCAAAACAATCGAACAACCAAGTTTTAGAAAAACTATTCCATCAGTCGTATCCAATTCAACAAGTCTTGCTTCGACAGACATACAACAACCCTGCAGTAATGGATCTCTAACCGATATCTTTAAGTTTGCTATTTGTGCAATTGTAAATAACTTATATTTATGATTTCATGTTAGTTTATTTCGTTTGTTTCACTTCGCCCTTGGCGAAGTTGTAAATGAAAGTTTTAAAACATTTTTATTTTTTCAATAAGGTTTTCCGAAAAATAAAACGTTTCTGGCAAGTACATTTAGTATGTAATATTATATTAAGTATGATTTCAAGATAAATAGTGCTTTAAAGAAATATTCAACCGATTTTTCCTTTCCTTATTGTAACATAAAGCAGGCAGGAGAGACTTCTAAAAATTTGCAAGTATCGAAAATTCGAGGGTGGTGAACAATTACTTGCGAATTTCTAATTTATTAAAAGATGCTTCTCTGAATGTCGAACGAACTGAAACAACTCGTCTAGCATCTCCTCTTTCCATGTTCAGTTTTGAATACATTGACTTTCGAAGGAATTCGTAAATGTTCGCCAATGGAAATTTTCAACGGTGCATGAAATGTATGGAAGTATTCTATGAAATACTAAAATATCGAAACGTTTCTGGATCTCCATGTAAAATTCTGCAAAATATCTGGCTGCGTTATACGTATCGATTAAACGCGGAAATTTATTACTCTGTAAATTTCGTCCATGCAAAGTTTCCACTTTATAGAAGCTTTAAAGCAAAAAGAAAGGACGGGAGGTACCGAGCAATTTGTACGTTAACATAATTCCCGAGATAATTTCAATATCTATTGTAAAATCTCGGAATTAAAGCGGAAATAAATTCCGCGCTATCTCCAGAAGTGTAACTTTGAAATTTTCTCCATTGCAAAATGAGAATAACGATATTTTTATACGTTTTGCAACAGAGATTCGTTTGTCGGATTTATCATTGTGGAAAAATTCATTTTCCAGTGTTCCAATTTCTTACATTTTGCGTACGATTAAGTGATTTATGATATGGGAAATCATGCGTATAGGGCGGAAACGAAGGTCATTAGGAATGATCAATGATGGACAGCCTGAATGGAGCTTTTATCTATATAAACATTCATAATTCATGCTTCGTCGAATGTATTTACCTAAGAATTCTCAGTCTTCTTCCGCAGTGATGCTTTCAATATTTTCTTAGTGGAATATTCATTCTATCTGTTGTAAAGTATTCAATGATGAGTCGACAAAAATGGTCTAAAAATGCAACGATTAGTTGCAAATCACGACCAGCATCCACTACTATGGCTGGGTAATTTCTGACCCAGTATTGATACTCACTACCACGTGGTGTTAATCAACTCAGCGTTGATTGCGAGAACTCAAGACTTGGTCCTTCATTTCATTCAAATTTTCGTTGCATGCATATAAAAAAATAACATCGTGAATTATGAAAAATTATATTTATTACGAAAATTACGTGTGGTGGACAAATACCCGTGTGGTGGAAAAAAACAATTATGCAAGAGTATCGCAGTTCTCCCAGCATAGCTGAACTCGGAAAACCTTTTTCTCACTCTTGGATATTTTTCTTGTTCTGGACGAATCCGAGCAAAGGCCTAGGGAAAACGCGGAGTATAAAGAACGAACGTTTTGTCGTGAAACATTATTAACGTCACGAGACTATGTACTAGATACATTGTACCGACGTCGATCAGAATTATTGTATAAAGTTCGCACCGAAAATAAATCCCGTAAGTCTACGTAAGACTAATTGTGTGAAATTATTCTTGACCATCACCTCAGACGGATGTATACAGTGAAAAGAACATCATGAATTATGATGTTCTGCCTTCTGAATTATTTTCTAAAGGTTCCCTGACTCCTAAATCTTGAATTTCTGGCTCTGCATTCGATGGACTTTTATCGTTCGATGATTCATCATAATTATGCACGTCGTATTCTCACGCAAATTGAGAGAAGGAAGATTGTTGTCTAGATAATCCAGCCGTTTTGTTCGTCAATAATTTACATTTAACAAAATTTATTTTTTAGCTTTTTTTTAGCTGTCGGGTTGAGTGTATCGTCAGAACCACACCCTCATCTTATGGGGTGTTTCGTTTCATACAGGGTGGTCCACGTATATTTGTGAACCTCGAATAACTATTAAAGTATGCGTTGCACGAAAGAATGTTATATACAAAAGTTACATGGTTCAAAAGGGTACACTATGTGGTGCGTTTATTTTTTTTATAGGTGGAGGCGTTTCGGAGATTTGAAGGTCAACTTTGTTTTTTTAAATGGAATGATATGGTTTTTTATTCGTCATGAAATAGTACGTTTCAAGACGAGTTCAATGAGCTATGACTCAAGTTCATTCAAGGTCAAACTTGCTTGAATATTAAGTAACTATAATTCAAAGTATGTCGTGCTTGGTATCATTTTAATCAGAAAAATCGGGAGGGTCGGCCGTTTTCATTTTCGATTTTTTTTCTAAATCTTTGCTAACGTATTTGGGAGATTTTTCTGATTAAAATGATACCAAGCACGACATACTTTGAATTATAGTCACTTAATATTCAAGCAAGTTTGACCTTGAATGAACTTGAGTCATAGCTCATTGAACTCGTCTTGAAACGTACTATTTCATGACGAATAAAAAACCATATCATTCCATTTAAAAAAACAAAGTTGACCTTCAAATCTCCGAAACGCCTCCACCTATAAAAAAAATTAACACACTACATAGTGCACCCTTTTAAACCATGTAACTTTTGTATATAACATTCTTTCGTGCAACGCATACTTTAAAAGTTATTCGAGGTGCACAAGTTACGTGGACCACCCTGTATATGTTGAGATGTAAACCACACGGGTCTTGAGGTTGCGAGAGAAAAAATTTACATAGTTCCAAAATTATTTCCGTAGCCATACAGACATGGCCCATCTGGCAAACACACTTCGCTGACCGAAAGGCTGCGAGTGGCCACCAGGTTTTGCTCGGATACATCTCGTCAAGCTAGAATTATGACACCTGTTATAAATATAGCGCCCTCTCGAAAGCAAACGTCAATCTTGTAGCCCAAGGCCCCCCTCTGCCTGGGCCTTCCGTGGGTTGGCAAAACCAATGCAAACTCTGAATTTTGATAGCCACCCACGAAGCCCAGGCGGAATCAATAACATTGATTCACGGGCCCAACATTCTCCTCCCTGCCAAGTCACTTCCTCCTCGCAAGGGATGTCGACGGAGGAAGGAGTGCCTGGAAAATTAATAAAGGGACTAAAACGCGTCCCGAGGGGACACTATAACACAATTTTTTCAATTGCACCCATTCTTCCAATTTTCCGTATATTTTTGTTGCTAACTTGTTTGTTATACATTTTGTTATTTGTTATATTTGTTACCATTTCTCGCTCTGTATATACTTGTTCATATTCGTTATAATAAACAAACACGCTAAAAACCAACGGGATGTCAAGTTTATTGCCGAAAGAAGAAAAACGAGATTCCGACGACTTAACTGTCCGACGAGTCAACAATGCCAATTTATGGGATCAGTGGAGGAGGGGATGTGCCTTTCCCCACCACTCGGCCTGCAAATTGGTATACAATAAATCCTCGATGAAGGCATCATGAGTTTCCCTCGATAAATGCATCATGACTATCCCCTCCACATAAGGGGATCACCCTTGGCGAACCTCGACGTTCGGCGAGGGAGCAGTGTAAAATGATTCCACCTGAATGTATCGGTGAGGCAATACTAATTGGCGGGTCAGCCGTTTTCATTTTCAATTTTTTTTTTTGAAACATTTGCTAACATATTTGTGAGATTTTTCTGATTAAAATGATACCAATCAGGATATAGTTTGAATTATATTTACTTAATAGTTAATACATTTACTTACTATTTACATCAATCAAACTATATCGTGTTTGGTATCATTTTAATCAGAAGAATCTCAAAAATACATTCGGAAAAGTTACATTTAGAAAAATTAATAAATAAACAAGTTTATTGTTGCATTAGCAATGCCTCGCTGATACTTTCGAGCAGCTCACTTTGTTTGCTTGCTCTTTCTGTCTCTTCGACTGTCTGTCTTTTTCTAGGCTCGCTCTCGGCTCGAATCTTAATGTAAACACAGATTCGACACTGGTACACGATAAGAGCACTGCTTTGCCCCCGAAATCTGTGCATTTATCGAGGTTTTACTGTATAAGGAAGTACCTTGTAGTCTGGAAAGGTGGGATTTGTCCCAACACAGGTAGGACTTCCTGAGAATTCTGGACGCTTCCAAATTCTTGAGGAAGTATCTTAAGATTCCTACTGGTAAACAACGGCAAGCCCAAGACACTCGGTCGAAGAAGACAATCTCTTTAATGGTAAGAATGGAACAAACTGGGTCACCCTTATTTCAAAACTAATTTCGAAGTAATATTGCTGATATAATTATCTAATTTTAAGAGAGAACAGTCATGACGGATAGATATTAAAACGAGCGGAGAGAATTCTGAATCTTTTGGGGCTTTGCAATATCACTGTGCATTCCCCATTAAAATGTAAAAGAGAAGAATTTTACCTCTCTCGAGGATATTAAATTATGTTAAATTATTTTTAGTTATTATCGTAATTTCAAGTAGGCAACTAGGAAAAAGTTTGAAGTACAATGTCATTTGCGACGAATAAGAATTGTTATGATACCTACATAAAAAAATTGTAAATTGTATTAACATTAGAACTACCGGCGTTAAATCAATCATATTTCAAAATATTAAATAAGTACTTTGAAAAAGGATGGACCTAGAGGCGGAAAAGATAATCCATTCGGTGATTTATGTTTTTTAAGATGGACATAGAATATTTATTCCAAGACTCTTCTATAAACTTGGAGAATTTTTGGAAAAAATTGTGTACCAGTCATTCCGACTGGTTTGGTAGCTCTAGTGTTAACATAGAGATTAAGACTAAAGACATAAAATAATTTTACGATGTTAACGGAATGTGTATATGTGTATAACGCATTTTTGTGTATGAAAGTCATGTAATATTGATTGATGGGTTTCATCAATGTAACCTTCCGTATCTTCTGCCTGGGCGATTTTTGACCCTGTGCGTCTTGCCGTCTTGAGAGTACTGTCGCGTACAGTGACTGACAATAAGGTATCGTATGACCCATACACAAAATAACGAACGCCATTGCACTGATATCACAGTTTCAAAAGGCGAGCTGCAGGTGTAAAATTTCAATATCTACGGACAAAATGGCTGGATTACCTAGACAATAATCTCCCTTTTTTCGACTTGCGCAAGAAGGCGACGTGCATAACTATAAAGAATCATCAGATGATGAAAGTGCATCGAACATGAGATGTAGAGCAAGAAATTCAAGATTCGGAAGTCGAGGAAGATTTGGAAGATGATTCAGATGTCAGAACATTATAATTTATGATGTTATTTTCTCTAATTGTAAGACTGCGTCATCGGAGTGGTGGGGGAAGGCAGATTTCTCCATCACTGTACCAGCAGATTGGTATAAAAAACTAGTACGTCATTTCCGACGGCAACATTCAGGTAGAGATGATCACCACTACAATTTTGAAATTGCAAACTGAATTCCCCCACTTCACGACTTAAAAATTGGTATATAAGGAAGCGTGTTACAATGGGGTGGGTGAGATCGGTTAGGGAGGACCTCCTGAGAATCTTAAGACACTTCCTCAACAATTTGCCTTATTTTAATTGGCATAATGTTTTCTGCTCGACGGACAAAAAATTGTCTTATTTAGTTTAACACTAGAACTACCGGCGTTAAATCTATCATATTTCAAAATATTAAATAAGTGTCTTGAAAAAAGGGGAATTAAGTGGTGGAAAAGATGATCGATTCGGTAATTCATATTTTATAAGATGGACGTAGAATATCTATTTTACAACTCTCCTATAATCTTGGAGAATTTTTGGAAAAAATTCTGTACCAGTCATTTTGACTGATTTGGTAGTTCTAGTGTTACTACTTGCAGAAACCTCGAAATCTGAGAGATGTATTTCAATATCGACCAATCGTTCATCGACTGTTCTTCAGTTATTTGCATGTCTCCAAATCAAGCCACCGCCCAACGAAAACTTTTACGGTTACAAATTTATTGGAAACCTAGCCCCGCTTTATCGAAAGTTTCGCGCTGTTCAGGCAGCTTTGCCGGTAACACGATAATTCGTTTCCATGCGCGCATCGGATTAACCGGGAAAGCCGATTTTTTCCAAAACAACGCGCCGGAAGTCGTGCATCGTAAAGCCGCCTGGATTTCCCCATGAAACAAAACGCGTAATCGACTGTGCCCGAGTTCGATCGTCCGTTTCGTTGAATCACGATCGACCGGATAAAAGCTCGATTTATGTTTTAATTAATACGCGCGATTAGGGTCATTTGAAATAATGATTCAAGATTGAAGATAGAGAGTGATTTAATTATGAATTGCGCCACTGTTGGCGAAGTACTTAAACTAGATCTACCATGGTGATCAAAATGACTTATTCTTGCAGACTGTAAGTGATTAGATTGATCAAGCCTGTTCCATCATTCATTTCTTTTCTTTTAACGTATTTACTTGATTTTCAATATCATTATCCAATATTTTGGATTAATCGTCGGCAAATCTAGTGTTAACCCTTTGCACTCGAGAGATGACTCTCACTCACCACTTGGTTTGATGCGGAAGCTCTATGCGCGACTATGACAATTTATGTTTAGTTTTTTTGAACTGGGTTCCTAAGCTCTTTGTGTATAGTCTTATGAAGTGTAGAATAACATCTCTTTAAGTGGAGATAAGATTTTCTTATCTGAAATTAGTCCGCAATCACGAACCGGACTGCATTTTCGGCATTAGTCCGAACTTGACAGTCGTGGCAGAAGGACTATTAGATTTAAAGTGTTCGACTCCTAACAGGAGTTAGGAAGGATTGCAAAGTCTGCTCTCAAACAAATAATCCCGGCAAAAGACATCAAACAACATACTATTTTCATACTTGCCCCGACAAGCCAGGCGTGCATCTCGGCAATTGTTATATAAAATATCATACAAAGCAAAATTACAGAGATTAATGTTTACGAAATTATCTTCATAAAGGTGTAAAGATACACAAAATGTTAAAATATAAAAGTTTTATACATTAATTTGTGCGTAAGTTCACCAAAAATGCTGCGAAACGTCTCGATTGCAAAGAGTTAGTTCACTTGAAGTCTCATGGTCAAGAGCAACGTGTTGCTGTGTTCATTTTTATATTTATTGACATTGGATAATGGTACTTTATCCCTCTGACTGCGAAAAACGTATACGTTATCGCTTAAAAGTAGTACAATGCTTGCTCGATTACAAGAAGTACTTGAAAAAATTGTAGAATCATCAATGAATGTTGCTCAATGACACATAATTTGTTTTTCACCATATTAAACGCATATCTGGGTTATTTATTTAATAACAAATTGTTAATTTGTTATCTTACCAAAGATGTCAAACGATGATCATAACTTTTTGTTATCTATAAACTCTCGTCGCGCTTTTATCGATGAACTTAAATGTCTATTCAACCTGGCTATTAATTTATCTATCATGTTTGGTATATCATTACTTCATTTCTTTATGAGCACCATTTCTTATTGATTTTACTCCGATTTGGGGCAATCTTTGTGAACCTGCCAATCTAAATGACCTCAATGATGTTTTATGAACTTGTTGACGGAGTTCACTGTAGACGTGAATAGGCACTGCCTTTTCATATCCACAAATAATTATATAATTATTATTTTATATTTCTACAATATACATATCGCGTCCAAAAATAGTGTCAAATGCGTTCAATAATTTAAATACATATTATAGGAACAAAAAAAAATAATCGATCGCGGCCAGTTTGATCCGGTCTGCAATAGCCGCGGCGTTAATTTGCAACACATGCGGAAGTTCCGGCCTCGCGGTGCATGCGAATGCATCGGCGCATCCAGAAGGGAATTTGGCGAGTGCAATCGGCTGGCCGACGACTCAGCGGCGATCTATCGGATGCTATCTAATTAATGCGCTCTCGATGAGCCTGCAGTTTTGCCAAGCGAGACCGATGAATATCGATCTAAGGCCGCACGAGGAGGTAATCGGCTCGTGGCTCGTCACTTCAATTATTGCTAGTCATCTTGGAGTCCGATGTATCTCGAAATTGCACCTCGCTGAATCAGTAAGCGTGATAGATAATGGCTTCATTCAATGAATTGTTTTCCAATTCGGAAATGTAGTACAATGTACAACACTGTGACACAAAAAGTTAAAGGTGAGCAGCGAACAAAGGAGGATACGTACTTTCTTTCGTATGTGACAAAATCCTTACTGTTTCCATAATGTGAAAATATAATATAGTTTCAATACATGATAATAATTTTGTCAATTTATTTTTACAATTTATCTTTCTGGGTCGTCTTGAAATACGTTACTTAACACGTTGAATGCCATGGGGGTCACTGGTGACCGGCGCAATTGAATTCAATGAAAGGGCCTAGCCGGATAAGGATGGAAAAAGTGCCCCCAAAGATAATTAATCGTGAGGCATACCATTCGATAGAGCTCTTTCGAAAAACCCTTCCTTCAACGTATGAACCCGCTACCCCTACCGTAGGGGTAGTTACAGGGTGAAACGTATTTTACAGTTTATGCTCGATATTTCCCGTTTGGCTTAATAGAAAATTCTGAAAAAAGTCACAGACATTATACCCAATGGTGTAAATACTTTGGAATTTTTTCAGATTTTTTGAAAAATTGAAAAAGATTATAAACATTAATTTTTTATTGAAAATGTAAAGTAACCACTTTTATATTTTTACAGTAACATGCATAGTACCCTGATTATTAATGTGTAATTTTTTAAGATTTTTACAAGTTCTTTGAAACAAAACAAAAATCAAAAGTCAACACTTGTTTATATTTTTAGCTATATTATTGATGTGACCACGTTTATATTTTCACAGTATCTCAAGTTTGCTATAAATAATTAACTGTAACTTCAGTAGAAATGATGAAACTCGGGAAATACCGGTGACGTTTAACGTGTTAAAATAAAACTCCAAGTAGATAAAGATGTAAAAGAAAATGTACGCTGTTGAAAGGTTTCATTAACACAGCATGCGGCATAGCAATCAAGAAGGTGATTCTCAATTTTTAAAAAAATTTTCTTTCAATGTGAATTTCTATGTTGCAAAATGTAATAATTGAAGTGATTTATTTTCCTCCGCCCTTTGCTCCTCTTCTAATATGTAATGTTTAAGTAGTAAGTCTAAACATAACGGACTGTTCTACTCTTGAATAGCTACTTACTTGTTTATCTGATTGACTTTCTAGTTCAAGAATGATTCCTTACAGCATTTAATTTATTCAAATCCCATGAAAGCTGGAATCGTAATTTTTAACACGTTCTTTCACAAGAACGATTATAAACGATCGCGCCTGATCCATTTCAAGGAATTATTCTTTCCTGTGCTCTCGTTATCGGTATTTAAGAAAACTCCTTACGCCGTGTATCTCGCAAACTTCCAGCAAGTAGCCCTCGAAACTCCTTGAAGAACGAAAAATTCCCCGACTCTGTCCTCGTAGAGACAAGCGGGGGTGAATGGAGGGTGGGAAAGAGTGCGTCTTCTTAAAGAGCAAAAAGAAGAAAGTCTCATCGAAAGTGAAGGATCGAGATTCAACAGTAGACGGAAAAGCCAATTAAAGTCGTAATGGCAGGCTCGTCGGCGAGTATTCTCGCCTTTTAGAGGAGGACCGCTTTTCTGGCGAATCTTTAGAGTCTTTCTAGATTTTATAGCGTCGGCGTGGTTACGAGAGTAGTTAATTACTGCCCAATTAAGTTGCCTCTATCGATACGATCCAACGGTAGGATGCTCTCCGATTTTACGGCACGGTATCGATACCGAGAACCCGCATAAATAACGTGCAAACTGCCCTTTACTCTTAACGACCTTGTCCTCTAACGAGCCGATTTCTTTTCCCGGCCCATTTCAAACCCATTCTTAGCAGCTCAGCCGAATGTGAATTTAATGGAATTCTGTGGAAGTCGGATGTAAAAGGGCAATTATACTATTTCAATTCATTTGAGTACTGAATCTTCAAACTATTGTGTAAAGTGTTGCCAGAGATTTGATGTTTTTTATATTTCTTCTATGAATTTAAGTTTTCTGTTGGTCGTGGAGTGGAGGTAGTAATTATGACGATAAAATAGGTAAGTAGAGAAAGAATCTGACTGATAAGGAATGGCTTTGAAAATAAAATTGTTGATATTAATGAATCGTCAGTGAGATATAAGTTAAGAAGATCGGCGAGTAATTTAATTCTTTGAAAATTCAATATAAACGGTTAAAACAGTCCGCTTTAAATTTAAATAGTTAAGAATTAATTTATTCAAACTGCGTCATGTTGGGAAGTATGTCAGATTGTAGAAGAAAAAAATAAGTGAGTTTTAAAATAGCATGATAGTTTTAACTTTTACGGCATGATCTATTAAATAATTCTATTGATTAGTTTTGATTAGATTCAGTGCAAAATCTATAAATTCAAGACAACAGCATGAAAATTAAAAGGATATTTCGCTCGGTGGGATGGTGTTCATAATAAAATGCTGATCATTATTTTAATGAATCCAGTCGTAGATAACACTAAAATTATGGATACATAATTATGAAGCTGATGTATTCACATATGCAGTGTATATACATACGTCCGTGTAGGAGGTACAACTGGGTGCAAATGAATTTATTATTAATAATTAAGGTAGATATACACTGCAATTGGCCATCTCCGAGCCGCGCGCTTCCATATAAAGGTAATGAATAATTTTTTAAACGTAGAATGTTCCTAGTAGAAATCTAAAATTCACTTGAAATGTTCGAAGGAATTGTGCTGAAAGAGTGACTTTTATAATTATTAAGATTCTCAGATTTGAAGAAGTGTATTATAGTATTGTGCGAATAAAATGTAGTAATCAATCGTAACAATTATTACAACCGTAGCAAGTACATTTCAATAAAATTTGACACATAACAAAACATGAATTAAACTGACTGATAAGTCAGATAATTGCAACCACTTCTAACACAAATAGTTTAATTTGAGCCGTCCAGTGTACAAATCGATTAACTCCACTTTTTGATTTTTTATAATTTAAGTCTCAAAGCACTCGATTGAATCCTAACTTTTTACGTTTAGAACAAATTTTCATAATAATAACGATTAACACCATTAACACTAGAACTACCGGCGTTAAATCTAAGATATTTCGATAAATTAGATAAGAACTTTGAAAAAAGAGGAATCCACGAGGCAAAAAGGATGATTGATTAGGTGACTTATGTTTTTTTAAATGGACGTAAGATACTTATTCTATGACTTTCACACGAACTTGGAGAATTTTTTAAAAAAATTGTGTACCAGTCATTTTGACTGGTTTGGTAGTTCTAGTGTTAAATGACGAAGTTTGTTTGGCCGTCGAATAATAAATAAATGAATTCAGAAGCAAATCTAATTAATTCCAAGGCTATTCCGCCTTATTCCTTTTTGTAGTTCGTTAGAGGAAAGCTCAATGCGATTATATATTCTACAATACTTATTTGTATTTATATTATGAAGGGAATTTTAAAAAGGAGTGTATACTATTTCATCACGTTTCTCCACTTTAGGTTTTATGGAGTTAATCGATTTGTGCACTGAACGGCTCATTTGTCGTATCGTCTTCTACTCATTCAGCAATCAACAGAACATGAAGACTAATTCAGAACCGTCCCTCTCCATTCATACCATTATCGTCCAATTCTAATTATAATTCCCCGTAACATTCTTGAAAAGTAAGAATTCCTTTCGATCCAACGTTATTTTGTGCATCCTCCACAATCACCATTACCTCCCACCCTCTTAATCTTCTCATACCGCCATAGCTCTGCTATGGTACTAAGGGATGAAAGAAAGCACACGTTACTCGAAGAGCATCATGGCATAAATTCCAACTGGGAGGTCAGCGATGTTCGAATAACCTTTAAAGATAACGTCACTTCGAATTGTACCCCTCGGTACACCCCTTGGAAAATGGTAACGGTTCTCGATTTCTCGAGGATCGATTTCCAGCCGGCAATTACAACCTCCTCGATTTCGTTGAGCCATTTCGCGGAGACTGCCGGCACGCCGACCGAAAACTCAGACACTCCGACGCCTGAGGGTAGTAGACGTCATGGGTGAGAGGGAGAACTGTGGTCGTTTCTTCGTTCGCTCCATAAATTTCGTTTTGGAGGATATCGTGGGTGTCTTGGGTTCCTGTATATTTTAATGGCGCAAAAGCAACCCTTTGACTTTTGAGTTAGGGGTTTCGCAAGCGACCTAGATAGGACTGTTGAACGTCAAGCAATGTGATTTTACTTTGTTCGATTTTATCGTATTTTATTTTATTCTATTCTATTCATTTTATCCTATTTCACACAACAATTGTTATATATATTTATATTTATAATTATTTATTTATTCATGTCTCTCGTCCGATATTATTTATTTATTTATTTATTTAATATCCATACATTAGGAACGGCGCCATGCAAATTATACTTTCTTTTAAAACAGACATTGTTCTTGCGGTCACCTTGGACGTCCACCCAGATGACGTATATTATTTAACAATTCGAGGCAGCAAATATGCTGCCGAAAAATGAAATGTATTACCCCTTTTCCAAGGGTATGAAAATTATGGTCGATAGAAGGCAATAGTTTTTATTATTATTCAATGATTTTGTACGATTAAACACTTTTCTGTGAGATATCGCGTTCATTCAAAAATGTTATTAACTTTTAATGCTAAAGGGTCAATAAAGTTTCTCGTCCATTTTTTCCTTTTGAATTTCATTGACGGGCTATCTTATTGTTTCCTGTCACGTAAGTTATTATCGGGGTAACATGTTCCATTGCTTGATGTCTGCCAATGTTTATAAGAAAATGGTTGGCTAGTAGTAACATAAACAAACTCTATATTGAAAACGGGTCACAGATAACTGCATGTATTTAACACTAGAACTACCAAGCCAGTGAAACTGATTGGTACACAATTTTTTCCAAAAATTCTCCAAGTTTATAGGAGAGCCATAGAGTAGATTTCTACGTCTATCTCGTAAAGCACATATTACCGAATCGATAATCTTTTCCTCGTTTTGATTTATTTTTTTCCGAAGTGTCTATTTAATATATTGAAATATAATAGATTTTACGCCGATAGCTCTAGCATTGAGGTTTTGATTGTTGAACACAAGAAATCAAAGTCAACTTAAAATTACAAAAACTAAAGTAACAACCCTTCATGAAACTCACACCTTCAATATTTATCATGACATTAATATACAAATCATTTTGTGAATCATATCAAACGTAAAGATGCTATAACATTTTCCTGTTTGGGAAAAAATACCAGGTGGATTATTTTCGTCTTTTTGGAGACAATCGTAAAGTAAAGTTCCCCGAGAATTGCAGTATCCGCTTTAGACTCGCAGGGCAATCGATCAGATGATCGCTCCGATGCACCGTAAAATGCGAAAGCAACCTGGGAATACCAATTTCCACGCGGAAAAATTTCGTCCCACGATTGCGCCGTCAAAACTTCCCTCCTTCTTACGCGACGTCCTAAATTTTGAGGGTGGAATTGCTGGCCGGCAGACAAATGGTGGTCTTACAAAAACTCGGAAGTTCCAGGGCGCTGCTGGCTAGGCCATTACGATTTAAATTAGTTTCCGCGGTACCCAGGCACTGCCGGGAGAGAAACGAAGAGGGAGAATGATAATAGAGGGATGAAAATAAAGGCGGAGAAAAAGTGGAAGACAGAAGGTGGACGAACGTGGAGCGCTCGCAGTAGGTAGATAAGAATCACGAAAAAAGTAAGCGAATTTATATGTCGAGAAGGTGCGACAGTACTGTAGTTTTAATTGTTGGCAAAATAACATCGAAAGGAACGGTCGGACGACAAATTTATCGAGAAATAAAATCGGGAAACGGAGGGTAGAAGAGTTCGTTCGGAAAATGCGAATCCCAACATAATATCGTTTGCTATTTTCCGGGGAAATACCGGATAGGAAATAAATTAAATAACGAAAATCGAAGGAAAACAAAAGAAAGATAAAATCAAGACGGGACTTTCTTCTTGGCTTACATTCTGCAAGAAAAGAATTTTATTTGGGAAAGAAGATGAAAAAATGTTTCAACGATATATTTATCGAAGAGAAGTACTCCCCTCTTTGTATGGAAACGCGTACGTGGATAAATAAATTTCGACATTTTCCATTCTGTATGATGCTGGTGAGCGATATCTGTAACGAATAAAAGATTTTCGTCGCATGAAACGAAGATTTTAATGCATGATAATTGAAATTTTACCAGCCCTGATCCATCATCGGTATCAGCAATTTCCATGACTTTTATAATTAACACCAGAATAATTCTTTGCGAGGAATAAAAACGAAAAGCGTCAAAAATTGTTTTCGTTTGAGAATTCCAAAAATTCCTTCCATAAAATATCGTACCCTTAGCGACTCATGATTTATTAACACCCTACCACCGCCATCACTACCGGTGTTTCGGCCTTTCTCGAGTGAAATATCGCAAGAGCTGATTTAAAGTTCCCCCGAAAAAAAAGAAGAAATCGTGAGAAAGGGAGGCAAAGGCAAGGAAAGAGAGCAAAGGTGCAGAGACGACAGGGCATAAATTAAGTCGCAATAAAATCGCCTCGTCTTTTCGCAGCCACGGCTTTATCGCAATGTTTGACTAGCGAAAAATACGCAAACGTTAACTGGGGGCGAAAACAAGGGACGGAGGTTGCGTTGTTCCTTTTCCTTGGCTTTCTTTAAATTTGAATCGTAAATTGGACCGTCGAGGTGAGCACAGATAACGCGAGCTTCATTGAATACAACTTTTTGATTAAGTAAGCAAACTTAGTGGTCACATTCCTTACCTCAATCTTATTCTAGCTTGTTCTTTGTTCTTTTGAACTCCCCGAATAACTACCTCTTAAAAAAAAGATTTCGACTTTTCGCGGTAATTAAAATCATTTTCTAAACGCCAGTGTTCTTTTTGTGGTTGTTTTTTCGAGGTAGATTGATATTTTTTGGATGGGTTATTAAATAACGTAGTGGTTTAACACTATTCCTACCACGACCAGTCAAATGACCGTTTTTAATATTTCGATTAGAATTTCCTATATACAACGTAATTGAATCGCCTTTAAACTTCACGACTTTTCCTCAAATATACGTACAATACATTCACATTATAATACATTTTTCAATATTCACTTCTTTTTTTACTGTTCATTTTCTGGGAAAAAATTATCATTTGACAAATTCACCGGTTGCGGTAGGAAAAGCTATACGTGAAGTGTCTGTAGGAATAGTGTTAATGTTTTGGTGGTAAATTTAACTTCAAATTTATTACGTCGCAACAATTATATAAAAATTTCTATGATTATTCTATTCAAATGTTCAAGTGCTTTTTAAACTTGATAATACCAAAGCCTTCAACTTTCGATCACAATAAAGGATGATATTTAAAAAATATAACGTTCGTATTATTTTCTCCAGCTCTCTTATACAGTTGATCAAGGGTCAGGGTACAGTTGATACAGATTTTGATCTGTTTACCCATCTTTTCACTGATGCCGTGAATTATGATACAACTGATTGTTGTGACATCGGATAGATTCTACAATAACACTGGCCAACGCGATTTTTCGTCCAAAGAATATTTATGCTGATTCTTGTCAATTTTGTGATGCTGCACACGAATACGAAGTCCGTTTATCTCCATCAGACTCCATTTTTAAGAAAATCAGTTTTAACCACAAATGCAAATTTTCAAACAGAATTTTTCGCATTTTAACCATAAGAGTTATTAAAGTTTGTTTGGTATAGAATGATTCTATAAACCGTCTCGAATATAACGATGCGTATTACTTTAATATTATAAACATTTAAACATGTTTAAACAATACCGAATGGGAAAACGGCATCGAAAATGCCTCAACTTTTGAGAATAGATTCCTATCTATCTTAAAAACTAGACACCCAGGAAGAATTCTAATAAAAGGAGGTGATAGAGCAGACATTTTTTTTGCGGAAACCATAATTGAAAGTTGCAACACAAGTTCTGTTTTCGGTAGAGAGATTAAAATAGCTCCGCAAGACACAGGGTACTGCCAGTGATTCTCAGCGCAACCGTTTTACCCGCTCTAGTATTATGACAGGTAGCTTGCTTTAAAAGTACATTCATTGTTTATGAATTATTTCACGACAATAATGCTACATTAAACAGAGAAGTATGTTTGTAAAATTTCATCATATAAATAAGCAATATTGTTCAATTGCATTCGCAATTTGAAGATTATACGACTTATTGTATATAAAATTGCTTGTCACAAAAAAACCTTACATGATGGAGACAAACGGAATACATATCTGAATTCAGCACAAAAAATACTATTATAATTACATATTAAAGCTTTTGTACCAAAGAAATACTTTATTTCTCTTCAAGTACTTTTCGTTAACCCTTTGCAGTAGTATTTCATTAAAAACAAAATGTGTAATCGCACTTAACCAGTTAAGTGTGTCATGACGGCTATATCCGTCATGCGCAAAATTTTGTTACAATTTGATATTTAAATTGTAATTTTGGCGAAAACTAAATTATATTCGTAAATTTTAATATGTTTAGAATGTTTAGAGGTCAAGACGAAATGAAACAAACAAATAAAAATTATAAATAATTTGAGTTGGATTCATAACTTCCTGAGAGCTAACTCTTAAGCAGTGATTATCGCGACACACAGTGGTGCGCGCTTTGCACAGAGATCGCCACACTTAACTGGTTAAAATAAAACTATTAAAATCTTAGTAAGAATTTTATATACTTTTATATACTAGCAAAACTACTAAAATAGCAGTAAGAATTATATATACCTCAGAAACGTGTTGATTCTTTGCTTTGGCGGCTGAGAGTAGACATACGATGGCAATGACAAAAGTGTTTTGATAGCTGAGAGCAGACAAATGATCGCTAACTGAAGGTTAATATCATTGTAAAGACGAAGTACCAAGCAACCCAGAAAAACAGAGGTATTTGGTGATTCCGAATCTCATATTCGAAAGTATTCTACACGCACTAAATGTGAAAATAGTTGAATCCGATCACGGAGCACTGATTGCTCGTCGACAGTCGAGGGCAAACTGATAGCGAGGCGAACATGGAAATAGCTTATTGTTAGTGGGACCGCGAGACGGACACCTGTAGGTTACGGTCGCCCAGACCCGCCGAGTATATTTTGACAACACGCGACGCTCGTCGCACTTCTGGGCCAGTGAAGTGGAAATAAGTGCTCCCGTTGCTCGTAGAATTAATCTTAAAATTGTAAACGCAATTGAACAATATTGTTTATTTATATAAGCAAATGTTACAAATATAATACTTTGTTTAATGTAGTGCTATTGTCAAAAAGTAACTCATAAATGTAGGATTTTTATGTGTGAGTTATAGTATGAGACGAATGTGAGGCGTGTCTATAAGAAAGTGATGTGTGACAAGGTATGGATGAATCTAGAGCGAACGAGAAAAAGAGAGAAGAGTGGAGAAGAGTGGTGAGGAACGGTAGAGCAGTTAAATCGAGACGAACTGCGATGATAGCGAAGAACTTGCGACGTTAATGTCGAGAGTTTTCTCATTTATAATTAGTCTTTTTTTACTTTATAAGTTTTAAATAAATACGGTTTAAGGGACCCAGTTTACTTCAATACAAAATCCCACATAAAGTATGAATGTATTCTTGTAAAGCGGACTATAATACCAGCCCGGTTGAAACAGCTGCGTTGAGAATCACTGGCTGTACCTTGTGCCTTGCAGAAATATTTTAATTTCTCAGCCGAAAATAAAACTTATGTTGAAACTTTCAATTATAGTTTTTTCAAGAAAAATCTCTTCTCTATCGCCTCCAGCTATTAGAATTTCTCCTGGACGTCCAATTTTTAAGATAAATGGGGAAATATACATAAAAACTGGGGCATTTTCGGCGCCGTTTTCACTTTCAGCATTGTTTAAGCATGTTTAAATGTTTATAACATTAAAGTAATACGCATCGTTATATTCGGGAGGGTTTATAGAATCATTTCATGCAAAAAAAATATAAATAACTTTTATGGTTATGACACAAAAAATTCTGAAAGTTGAAAATTTGCATTATTTTTCAAAACCGATTTTCTCAAAACTGGAGTCAGAATCTATAAGAATCGGTATAACTATTGTTTGGGCAAGAAATGTTCAATTTTGTAGAACAGTGTAATTTGGCAATGTTAATATTACATACGGTTAATTCCGTATACGTGCAAGTATGCAAAATAAATATTTTGGAAGAAGATTTGCGGGTGAAGAGTTTTTTGAATATAGAGATATAATTCTTTCATAAAGTTAGAAGGTTATGGTGCGAAAACCACAAACAAATTACTAGTTGATCGATCATATTTTAATATTTCAACGCTAGCTACGTATACAGGCGCTGATAAGCTATAATGATATTGTTTGTCAAAGCGCATATATGCGTTCGTAGTCCAAAAAAGGTTAATTAAGCAGTAAATGTTGAATGAAATAATTGGAAACTTTAAAATTCCTCGTTTGTAAAACCACACCATCGCGACTAATTCTAACATTCTAAAGGCCAACACTAAACGTTCGACCGAACGGTATCACCCCGAGTCAGTCTTCACATTTCAAATTGTACCCCACTGGCCTACTAAATCCAACCAAATTCCGTAAATCGTTTTGATATCGCCCGGAGCATCTTTCCTCCAAACAAATGGAAAACTTGTGTTTATGCCGAAAAACAGCGTACCTTGCGTTTTATGCATTCCAGCGTCGTTTCCAGCATATCTCGCTCGGTACCGTAAGGGGAAAAACAAATTCGCGAATAAATAACGTTATTTACGAGGCTAGTAGCCCTTCCAAGGTGAACCAACCAAAAAGAGGGGCAGAGAGAGAGAGGCCGAGGGTGCGTTAGAGGGAATTCGGTACGGATTTGAATAACTCGTTCGAAGGGGTGTGCACCCTGGTCGATGCCATTGAGCGCAGAAGCGAGCTGAATCGAATGCAGGACGAATACAGGATTTTGGCCCGTAGTGGCCCGTTAATTTTTAAGCAAGTCTCGTAGTTCGACGTGGAAAAGAGAATTGAAAGGCTGCTAGGAATAACTGGCGATTTTTTGGATTTTCTTGTTGGGGCCTATTAATACTAAAACTACCCGCGTTAAATCTATTATATTTAAATATATCAAATAAGTACTTTGAAAAATGGGGAGTTAAGAGGTGGAGAAGACGATCGATTCGGTAATTTATGTTTTATGAGATGGACGTAGAATATTTATTTTATGACTCTCCTATAAACTTGGAGAATTTTTGGAAAAACTTTCTTACCAGTCATGTTGACTGGTTTGGTAGTTCTAGTATTAAGATATTTGTTTGAAGATTATGTAGCTAATCCATTCTTTTACTGTTATATTAATACGTGTATGTCGAAGAATAGCCCTGTATTTTTGAATTTTATTTCTTTCTTATTTGTTTTTCTCTCTTTCTTTACGAATTCGATCAGATATTTGCACTTTGAAATCTCTGTCTTCGCAAAGTAATTTTGAAAAGCAATAGCGGGTACATTAATACTAGAACTATCGACAATTCATTTTCTATATTTTCAGATAGCTTGTAGAATTGTTGTAACTACTATATCATTAATTTAGAAGGAAAGAAATGAAGAAGGTGAGAAACTTGATCTGTTTTATCTCTAACCTTTTATAAAATTGACATAAATAATTAAAGAAGAGACAGCGTTAGATATTTCGCAACATTAACAAAAAATAAGAACAAGTCATTTTAATCACCATGGTAAGTCTAGTGTTAAAGTTTTGGGGGATAAAAAATGACATTGCTTAATTGTTGACTTTTTTCATAAATTCTGTTCCCTAAAGGTACTGAAGTTATCAAGTATATGCATATCTTTAAGAACTCAATCGGCTTAAGATACTTAGAGCTAGGAAACACCATTAAAATGCAGAAAAGATTAAGTGACATTAGAATGAGAATTCAACAGTTCAGCAATGAAAAATGTTATCAAAATGTTATAAAAAATTATTAAACGTCTACAAATATTAAGAATAATAGCTTTTGTTGGATTTTTTAAAATAGCGGGTGGCTTAAAAGACCATCTATTAACTTTCTTTTACAAATTCACATTTATTTTTTTATAAACAATAAACATACTTCTTGGAAATTATTTTTAATTAGTTTTGCCTGATTATGTCCTTCAAATGACCATCACCTTGTTCCTAATTAGGGAACATTAATAACAAAAAAGTTATTATATTTTAAAATGGTGTAGTGAGCAAATATACGAAAAAGGAATACTATTTAAATACGTATCCAAAATCGTTTCATTGAAAAGCTGTCGAACGTTTGAGTTAAGACTACAAATTATAGGGAGTTATGCTCCCTTCCGCGTTGACATTACAAAATATTTCACGTTACTATTAATACGAGCTTTACACCAATTAATCACAATGTAGTATACCGATGTGATATTGAATCTGCCGGATTTCCCGACGATTTTGCGCAATGAAATACAACGCATATAATTCTCACGCATAAGTCATAAGTGTAATGAATATCCATTTATCCATAGAACAAATGACGTTAATGTCATGGAATATTGTATTACTTGCAACTGCAGTGAAATTAGTTAGATTTCCGATGTATAAAGTCCTTATTTTTACCGTAATTTTTTTAAAAGCGCATTTTTGGAACCATCTTTATAAACTTTCGATTTAAATGTGACTATGACTTATACTATATTTTTTGAAATATTCTATATACACTAGTCGAATTAATTCTTAACACTTTTAAATTTTTACTTAAGTTGCACATTTATCAAAATTATTTAATATATAATCATTTATATTATATATTCTAATCATTGTTTTCTAATTTTAGGGTGTCGCTTATATAAAAAATCAGGAAAAAGACCATTTACAGCCATACTTTTGGTATACAATAAAAATTACAATTTCAACCCATCACAGGATGTATAAATAATTAATATGTCCTTGGATATCCGTTGTGCATCCTGTGATTGGCTATTTTGCATAATGCCACGTTTCGTGTTGCCAGGCATAAAAACAAAAATAACAACACAATTTAGATTTTTGAAAATTAAAATTTTCAAACATTTACAGACCGAATTAACGGAAAATATGAAGTATAAACATTATAGATTACAATAAAAATATTACGGTATCAATTTAACATAGAAGAATATACATTTTTTGCACGAATATGAAATAAGGAATATTTTTATTCAAAGTGTCCAGAATTAAATCCACCAGTGTAATGATGCATAGAATGGCGATGCTTTTTTTCAAAGAGTATTTCAATAATTTCACAAATTACATTATAGAGTCGACTCTTCACAGAATCTACCTTGCAGAAAATTTTGCACCTTTCTGACATCCTTTTTCCTCTCCGAAACGTTTAACTGGGAATTCGTGCAGCCGTAACGCAATTTTAGAAACTACCAGCACTGTTTCACCATGAAATTCACAAAAGCCAACCAGTCAGCCAGGCAGCGCTGCTTGAAAATTCCGCGTCGGTTTCGCGAATCGCGAATTTCCTTCGGCGGAAAACTTGAGCGTTTAGTCACGTTTTACGGACGTGATTTAAAAGTTTTGACAAAACGACTACGAGCAGAGTAATTTTGCCCTGTCACACAAATATCCCCGCGAGCGTAACCGGGAATCGATGGAAAATGTGCGATATGTTTTCGCCGCGACACATATTCCCACCCTCTTTCACCTACCCTTATATTCTCACACCCTCTTCTCACCCCGCCACTAGCGCAGCCGATAGTTATAATTCACAGTGAATGCCAACTTGAAGTCGTAAGGCCCATAATAAATGACACCACCAGTCGCATTCGAGGTGACGGGATCGATTTCCCTCGGTTTTAGTTTTCCAACGCTCGAGGAATATCTTTGCCAGTGGTACTGGGTTTCCGGATGTTGAACAGAGTTGTAACTTATTTTCAAATTGACAAAAACAAGGAAATTATAATTTACGAAATTGCAGGATTTTAATTAGTCGAATATGCGATCGAATTTATGAGGGAAGAGATGTCAAAATGAACATTTGTACCGGCCGCAAAAGGTGTGATGGCGCGCGGTAAATTAGTGCGGCAAGGGGAGTCTGTTGCTCGCATCTCCTATTTTCGCCATATCGTTCCTCGAAACCTGAAGTTCGGCCAATAACAACCAAAAGCAAAATACCTCTTTCATCGTACACATAAGGACATAAGGAGTGTGCTACTTATTCAGCCAGTAACGCATTAGAATCGAAAATACGCGTGAAAGAGGGATGTCTCTATCCGTATATCAGATATTCAGACATTTTGCGGCCGGTATGTATAATGCTGGAACGGTAAGAAGGCAGCTGAGACGGAAGGGGAGATTGCTCTTGCACCGCCTATCCCCGCCATTTTGGTCCTGGAAATCTGAGATCGACGAATGACAACCGAAAATAAAACACTACTTTCGTCGTTCACATGACGACGCAACGAATGTGCGGGTTTCTCTTGCCAATGGCGCGTCAAAATCGAAAATGCGTGAGGGAGAGGGACGTCCCTATCCGTCGGACGAATCAAAGCAAATTACCCCTCAGCTGCCTTCTTACCGTTCCAGCATTATATATGCAGATTAATCGCGACGGGGAACTCAAACATGTAACGATTTCGGATAAGAATATATCATTCTTGTTTTCTTACGGTCGTATTAACTGCTTGTTTGAGTTATTAGCGGTATAAAATATTGCGGCTTTGATACATGCAATAATTATTGTTTTGATATGTTAGCGAGAAGGGTAATGAAATTATTTAAATCACGATATATACTTGTATATGTGTGATATTTAATGATAGAGCACATGCATATTTATGGCTGTGAAAGCATGAAGAAGTGGAGAAGGAGTGAATCTTCATTCAACGTGTTAACGGAGTTTTACTTTAATTTTATATCACGTAAAAAAATGTGCACATCTATCAAACTGTGCCCCATTTCCATTTGACGTTCAGTCACATCTTAAAGCTTACGCACGCATTTAATCATTTAATTTCGCATGATTAAATACTGTAACGTTTTCTATCTCAGGAAGAAATTCTGCAGAACCAATCGTTCTAACAACACGTTAACAGTAACACGGTCTACAGACCAAGCCCGTATGCATTGTTTCTCCGAAAACAAATCCATTTTCAGGGCAGAAGCCGTGCCAACTTATCCACCCCGAGGCGGCTGTAAATCGCACCCCCTAGGAAGCAAGACAATCCCGAAATGTGGTCGAATACTTCCAAATAACACGGATCATCGAGTATCTCGAAGGCAAGCCACAAATACAACATTTGCTTCGTCAGTCGAGCAAAGAACCCCATAATCCGGGTTGCAGGAGGTTCCTGATGCACTTTTAGCGCTTACGGGGTAGATCCATTAGAATCGGCAGACGTAGAGCGTATTTCTGGCAGGAGGAGGACATCATGAGGACACGGAGTGGTCGGGGAGGATAGAGTCGAGGGAAACTCCTCTATCTAAACTGCCTCGGAAGACGGCACGGCAGTTAAGCGGGGAAATTGCAAATCGAAACGTTTTACGCGGCCAATGAAAGGAGTCGGGGTCCGCCAGTTCGATTACGGTTCTGCCCGTAAAACGTGCCGCGGAGAATGCACGTGAATCTACGTGAATCTACGCGAACGGCCTGGAAAAGAAAGAGAGGAAGATCCGGAAGTATGCTCCTAGCTGGAATTACGTAGAGTGTTCCGGTGGCGGGAATAAAGCGTGCTCTGTTGACGCTTCCTGGAGGAAAAATAATAAATGGATAAGAACAGTTTTAAGAGCTATTCGAATGAACTGTGATAGTTCTTTAAAGGCAAACAATTTGTCGGCGTATTCGACAGTTCTAGAGATAAGGTGTATCATAATGGTGGCTTTCTTCAGTTTAACACTAGAACTACCGGCGATAAATCTATCATATTTCAAAATATTAAAAACGTACTTTGAAAAAGGAGGAATCAAGAGGCGGAAAAGATAATCGATTCGGTGATTTATGTTTTTTAAGATGGTCGTAGGACATTTATTCTAAGACTCTTCTATAAACTTGGAGAATTTTTGGAAAATATTGTGTACCAGTCATTTTAACTGGTTTGGTAGTTCTAGTGTTAAGGAATAAGAACAGATAAACGTGGTAGATACGGTATTTACTTACGTCCTTGATATTATTCCTTGATAAATAATGGAATATCGGATAACAGCAAATTTAAGGGTATATACTTTAACTTTTTCACGGATTGACGTAATTACATGTAGAGGTTTATGTTATTTTTATTTAAATCTGCAACGCTAAAACGCAATGGACCTTGAATTGGATAAAAATAAACATCTCCGACGTATTCTTGTATTTCCGCTTAGTCGAGGCTGCAGTGCAATACAAGCTTTCTGGGGAATTAATGCAATATGTAGATCGAAAGGATTTACTATCGAAAGAAGAACTCGAAAATAGTTTTCACAGCTTATCGAAGGTAATTTCAGTTTTGCGAAATACTGCTTGTGCTGGATATTCAAAATAACTCGATATAGAGCCTTTAAAGCTCTTTCTTAAACAGAATAGTCGTTAGACACTAATTGTAAGAAAATAGGAACAATTCAATTGCAATTCACAAGCAATGCTTAAAGAACTTAATAAAATGGGAAAAGTCTAAGAACTTCATACATGTGTATCTCGTATCTGAAAATCGACCGAAACGAAAGAACTGTTGCACTGCAAAAATAGTTTCGTAAAAGTTAATCAACGTAAAATGCGAAGTTAAACATGAACTGGTGAACTTTATGCAATCGCATGCACCAGCTTTTTGTTCCGAAGGATAATTTAGCTCCTACATTGTGTAATATGTCATAATTACAGTTGCTATAGCCCGTTACTTGCGACATAAAGAAAGTACGAGGGAACTCATGACCGTTTCTTTAACACTAGATTTACGGGCGTAATATCTGTCAAATTGCAATATATTAAATAAGGACTTTGGAAAAAGAGGTATGAAGCGGCAAAGATGGTAATTCGTTAAGTCATTACTGTATTATAAAATACACGTGAAATATCTACTGCGCAGCGTCTCTGTAAATTTGAGAAATATTTATAAGACAAGCAGGAATCCGTCAATTTGACGGCTTTCGTAAATCTATTGTTAAGTGCCGAATATCTCGAGATTTTTTCCGACTACTTCCATATAAGAATTTGTAGAGATGTGGTCATTTTTAACACTATTTCTCGACAATTTACCCAGTATATGCAAAAAGTGTGGAATGAAGACGTTAGAAGAACAGAAATGAAGAGGGCAAAAAACCTGATCGATTTAATCGCTTGCAGTCTACAAGATAGGCTCAGAAAATTCAAAAAGAAACAACATTAGAATTTCAGGAATATTTACAAAAAATGCATGGCAAGTTACAATATTTTGATCACCTTAATAGTTCTAGTGTTGAATGTACGCGTTTCTATTATTTATATATAGATATATATCGATATATTTAGCGGTATTATTAGCCTGATCATCACCTACAGCAGTATTTATAACCATCGTTACTAGACATTTTTACAAAGTAGCATTACATTCTGTTCAATTTCTATATATTTATGGGGTTTTTATATATTTATGGGAAATTTAAAACTGCGAAAATGTAAGGAATGCACGCAATATAAAATACCCATAAAATGTTGAAAGAATAGTATGTGTTGTAATATTTAGAGAGCGAATAAAATCTCTGCTTAGGTGCTGTTCCCTTAAACAGGTTAATACAAAACTGAAGTAGTTTTTTCCTCAAATATCATTTTCATCTTTCTAAAATCTTGTTATTACTCGTTATGTCTAGCATCAGATATAAATCACGTACGAATACCGTTTTTTTAAATAATTTATATGTAAATAGATTTCCCAATGCATGTATTTTCAGAAATGTCTGACTGATTATTGTAATAATACAGTAATTTGTAGAATAAATATCCACAAACGTGCGAAAATATTCTACTACTAATAATTAGTAAGTGAAATCCTAACTTCGACGTTTCAGATGCCAATAGTCAACCACTGTGACGAAATGTGAGGATAATTATAATTTTATTACGATTTCGTCTTCTCAAACAATTTATTTTAAGGGAAGCTGACTACTGCGTGCTGACTCCAACGTGGCACAATTATTTAGCAGATCTAAAAAATCCCGTCTTCCGACGACATTTCAAACAACGAGGATTAATTAGAATTAAAAATGACTTCACACTCTGTACTGCAAATAATTCCACGGATCGTCGAATTATTCTAGCGCAAAATCCGTGAAAGGATTCCCCCGTGAATCCTTCGGAACTGAATGAAATACGTTTGAGCATTAAAATTCGCTGAAACTGTTCTCGTTTGTCTTTCACGCCAATAATTAACCGAACCACCGATCTTTTGAATAAACATCGCGCGAGTTCCGGGTGCAAAGTCGGCTCAGATCGGCGGGTTAACTTCGTTCGAGAGGATCGAGCATCACAAAACAAGCGAAAGCTCGACTTCGGAACTAACTCCACCTCTGATATAAATCCCCGGGACGATACAATTATTTTCCAACTTATAATCACCGATTTAGAACACATCCGAAAGCTCGGCAGCTGAAGGAATTCGAGGAGCAGAGCATGGCTGTTCGTTGGAGAAAACTATAAACCGCGGAGATACGGCCTGTCGTCCTGCAGATTCGACTGTTCTCTCTGCTCGAGCAGGAAGTTACGGTCCTCGGTCGGATTTATAACCTGTTTCGAGGCATTGACGACGTGTCAATGGCATACCAAGCAGCAGTCGCCTGCTGAATCGACGGATCGCCTCGAAATCGAGGACCCATTGGCCACCGTTCCGCTTTTACGCTACCTACGACAGCTGCGGACAATCGTCTACGGAAATAAAAGAACGGAAGGACAGATCGAGCGAGACAGAGAGGGAGAGGAAGGTAAAGAGGATAGAGGACGGAAGGAGAAAGAGTGATATAAAAAAGAGAGAGATAAAATGGGCAAAGAAGGGAGGTGTGGAAGAGAGAGAAGAAAGAGAGTGAATGAAGGTGCTATGGCAGCCCGTGAAATGTCAGATTTTAACAACAGACTTGACCGATAAGGCTTCACAGGAGTATTCGCTTGGTATGCCTTTAGAAGAGCAGCGAATAAGTTGCAATTGAAGTTATGTTTGACTTTTAGCAGCAGCAAGAGTAATTGGCTTCCTCGGTATATTCGTATTCAAATTACATCGCTTGCAGATAAAAAACTATTATAATCTATTAACACTATTCCTACCGACACTTCACGTATAGCTTTTCCTACCGCAACCGGTGAATTTGTCAAATGATAATTTTTTCCCAGAAAATGAACAGTAAAAAAAGAAGTGAATATTGAAAAATGTATTATAATGTGAATGTATTATACGTATATTTGAGGAAAAGTCGTGAAGTTTAAAGGCGATTCAACTACGTTGTATATAGGAAATTCTAATCGAAATTTTAAAAACGGTCATTTGACAGGTCGTGGTAGGAATAGTGTTAATGTAGGTGCCGCAATACCTCATTCGCTATTTGGTCTCTAAAATGGACTTATAATGTGAATAATAAAGCGACGGATGAGTTGAAATTAACACGCTCAACGCTGGCCGTATTTTGCCTGATCTGTCATTTCTATTGAAGTAAATATTTTTCTATTAACCCTTTGCACTCCGAGTCATTTTTACTATGAGCTATCAGTTACTCCAAAACTATTTGCAATTGTGTGAGTGCACATCTGTGGAATATTAAAAATCTTACTTTGCCATTAAAAACAAGCGTGCACATTTTAAAATTATATTTCATATTATAAAAAAATATAAAAATACACCGGATTTACCTGACAACAGAGTTATCAACTTCTATTACAATATAGCCGCTACGGCGACAACGGAGTGCAAAGGGTTAAACTCATATCCTCACGAGGTAGAGACGTTGAAGTTAAGAATGAAATAGATGTACAACAATACTTTACTTATTTTACACTGGAATTTCGATGTCGAATACATCTGCAAATTTGTGAATATTATCGTTTACAATTCGTCAGAAATTTCAATGAACTTAGCAGTGCTGGACACCGAAGAGATCAACAATGTTCAAAGTGTTTAACACTTTGAACGCCTCCGTCACACAGTGGTCCAGAACTTCGATTTAGCTGTTTATGCACCTCGCACAGTTTTCGATCTCTTTGAAATCCTCGCCAAAAGCGCAAAACATTCGATTTAGCTAAAAATAAGTATTCTGAAGTATTTTAGGTCGCTGATTACGAATCTGAACTCAAAATCTTGAAAAGCAAAATGGCGTATTCAGTATGGCGGAGTGGTGTATCGAAAAATTAATAGTTCCGCGCAAAAATTAGTATACTGATGTTTTTTGGGTAGCTGATTCAGAATCCAGACTCAAAATTTCAAAAAACAAAATGGCGGCTTCAATATTCATTTATGACATACGGCCGGGATATCGTCCGTTACTTTATGAATACTGTTAATCTTACTCTACAGTCACCATGATAATTTACGAAATAATATATTTATTTCACCGGGTTCAGAATTCAAATGGGATTATGCAGACTGGTCTTTTATTTTGAAACAACAATAGGTAGCCGCGGATGGCACGTCCGTTGGCCGTCATAAACCGAAAGATCTTTGAGGGTTCGAAGGTATTCTATTGTATCGAGTGTATGTATTGTTATTTTGTATCCACTGGTATGTTTTCTGAAATTTTGACTTCACTTTTGTAATCAGCGACCCAAACAATCCTAATGTGTCAATTTTCGTCTAGGATTTTGACGAAATCGAACATTGTGCGGCAGGTTCCCGCTGAAGTGAATACGACTCGTCAAACAATAATAATTCATATTTCACGTATAAGGACGCGATTTGTGCGTAATCATATACATGTAGGTGAAAGCTTACAGGAAAGATCTTTATTTGTCAAATTACGAAACAACATGAAACTTTAAAGATATTCATTGTCAATGATGGAAAACTTTGACGATTTTCTTTCATTCATTGAACGTTAATTTTTTAATAAACTACAAGCAGTAATTTTATATTCACTATGTGCATTTTTATCGTAGAAGAATACTCTTCAATTAGGAAAAATAATGATTAGAAAATATAAGATAGATTCGACAGTATGTCACGAACAAGACAATGTGTTTTTTCGGTAGAAATTGATCGCAAGACAAAGTTCCAACTTTAAGTGTTTGTTGTAACTACAATTTATGTCAAAAAGTAATCTTGTCATTTCTGAAATCCACAAACATTTAACAATCGATATAAAAGTAAAAAAAAAAAAACGATACGGGAAAACTGATTTTTTGGCAAAGGCGCGGCTAATCTCTCGCGCTGGACCACTCTGCGTCACCCAAATTTGGGTGACGGTTGTTTTCGTGGGGCAGTTGTCACCTGTAAATGGGCGACGTTCTTCTTCGTCAGTTAAAGAGGATATTACAAGTAATTTAGAACAATGTCAATAATATTTTAAACAACAATTTATACTGCTGTATAAATGTATGTAATCTGTCACACTACGGTGGGGTTTGGATTTGGGACCGTAGAAAACATATTCGATTCTCGGTAGGCGTTCAATATATTAACACTATTTCTGCCAAAAGGTGTCAAAAGACACCTTTGAAATTTTCGCTTAAAATTACTATCACTAATACAGCCGTTTTTCCTCAAATGAAATTTGCACTTTTCCTATAATGGCTGATAAATTAATTATGCGGTATCTGATTTCTCCAATCTCTTTCTAGATCTAAAATACGTATGTAGTATACCTATTTCTACCATGAGGTGACTTTTGACACTTGTGCACTTAAACGCAAATATCTTGGGAATAATTGTAAAAACTCATTACTGTCCAATATTTTTTCTTTTATCGGTTAAAATTAATTCAACATTGTAACAGTATTAATTAAAAAACAGCGTTATAAAGGAAATGCATGTATATATACACAGCGTGTTCACTCTAATGCAACGCACTATTTTTCACCCCATTCTCAGCTATCTCATAAAAAAAAGTTTGGAACCAGAATTGTAGGGTATGAAGTATACAATAGATATCAGTAATATTTAAAAAACAGCTTGTTTTCAGGGTGAAAATGAGAGTAAAAGAAAAGAATATGTGTTCCCATATATAAAACCTCAATTCCGCCCTAAGACCAAGCTGTTCTTGCATTTATTTTTCTGGTATCTATAATGCACTCAACATCCTACAATTCTTGTTCCAAACCTTTTTCTATCAGGTAGCTGGAAGTGGGCGAAAAATAGTGCGTCGCATTAGAGCGAACACGCTGTGTATATACATATATCTACATATGTTTAATATATAATGCTGTTTTTTAGTTAATAATGTTGCAATATTCAATTAATTAACTGATAAAAGAAAAAATATTTGACAGCAATTAGTTTATATCAGTTACTCCAAAGATATTTCCATTACATACGTTGTGTGTGTATACATATATTTCATTTATAACGCTGCTTTTTAGTTAACAATGTTACAATATTGATTTAATTAAGTGATTTT
Source organism: Cerceris ruficornis (assembly GCA_963989415.1). Classification (NCBI taxonomy): domain Eukaryota; kingdom Metazoa; phylum Arthropoda; class Insecta; order Hymenoptera; family Crabronidae; genus Cerceris; species Cerceris ruficornis. The sequence continues at coordinate 53,962,174 of OZ022517.1, forward strand.
AGAAAAAATATTAGCTCGAAATTAGTTTTTGGCAATTACTCCCAAGATGTTTGCGTACAAGCGCAAAGATGTCTAATGGCACCTTTCGGTCGAAATAGATATACACAAAACCACGGTAGAAATAGTGTTAAATATCGAACACAATAACATAGAAGCAGTACAAAAGCAAACATTAAACAATTGAAATGGACAGTTTACGAAAACTCAAAACTGAAAATATTGCAAAATTAGTTTATCACGATGTCGTATTCTTAAAAGTATCCTAAGATTTCGGTTATCCTCGAACGGTCTTTAATCGTGTACAAACTATACAACGTCCCATCGGGCGTTGCATTATTTGCCATTCCATGCGCTGATTACCATCAAGCATGTTTCACAATCTGTAGGACTTCTCTGATCAATAGTTACCCGAGCAATTGCGATTTGAGGCTCAGTCTCGCAATTTCGCGGCACAACGGAGATTTACGGCGGTCGCAAACTGACAATGGGAATCCCCTTTAATAACCGTGGCCGTGGCTCTTTATTGCTGGCCGGTTTGTAGCATTTGTAGCCACGGCTACTTTACAATCCGCCGTAGATTCGTATTATTAGATAATGTGACAGCTATACGGCGGAGTTTAGTGCCACTACCAGGGTGGCAGCTTGACAAACGCGATTTCGGCTCTGACAACTGAGTAATGCGATCTACGTTTACGTCTCATCGGTTTACACGCTCTTGTCGACCAATTTGGCTATTGTCTTCGTGTATTCTTGAATGGTTGCACTTTCAAATTGTTTAACTACCGTTTACGTTTAGAGTGTTTTCCTAAAATGCAAACATGTATAGGTATATGTACAAGCTATTATTCTCTATCGTTTCAGAATGTTGTATGAGGAAACTGTGATTTCTTGAAAAAGTCCAATGATCAGAACTGTATATACAACATCATGTTATTTATAAAAGGAAAACGGTAAAACTTTCTCCTCTCTTAGCCCGCTTTTTTGTATGTTTATCACATTCTATATATTGGCAACTAAGTGATTGCGGATTTTATATAAGAAAGAATGTCCTGAAGCTGATGAGGGGCCCATAAATCGATTTTTTTAACAAAGTGAAGCTGTTTTAATTTTTTCTGAATGCATGTATGCGATACATTGAGCTTCTCTGCAATCTCACGTGTTGTGCTGTGGCGATCTGAATCGATAATAGCCTTGATATGACTCTCGTCAACTGTAACTGGGCCAGATCGTTGCACATTTTGGAGTGAAAAATCGCCTGAAAGAAATTTAGCAAACCAATTTTGACATTGCCTATCTTTCAAGGCTTCATTCTCATATACGGCACATAACTTCTTGTATGCTTGGAATTCGTTCCTGCCTTTTCAGAAATACCATAAAATATATCTGAAATGCGCGTTTTGTTCTTTCATTTTCAAATTGGGATAAAAACGAAATTAAATAACTCATCGACACGATTTTTTTTACTAATGAAAGGTGGAAGTCCAAACAAGTAGAAAACTATAGATTAGATGCTTTGAACATGTTCACGAAACAAAAAAAAGTGCTAAAACCATCTATCGTCAAAATCCGCAATCACTTAGTTGCCAACCCAATATTAGGTGTGCAAATAAATTTGATGCCTTTTTAGATGACCTTACAGGTTTATTTAAAAAATAACTATGTAACATTGCGAATCAAAATATTCTCCATTAACTTCTTCCACCTTTTTTCCATTTTTTCGGTAAATTAAAATTTACAGTAAAGCCTGTTAAGAAAGGTAATTCTAGTGCTCGCAGTATTCCACATATAAGTCGCTAGTGTGGGCCCTGGGCGCGAGAGCCCGCCGCGTGAGTTAGCCTTCCTCTTACAGCCTGGCCAGGTGGGCGTGCGGAGAAAATAAATTAACACTAGAACTACCGGCATTAAATCTATTATGTTTAAATATATTAAATAAATGCTTTGAAGCAAGGAAAATTAAGAGGAGGAAAAGATGATCGATTCTGTAATTTATGTTTTATGAGATGGACGAAGAATATTTATTCTATGACTCTCCTATAAACTTGGAGAATTTTTGAAAAAAATTGTGTACCAGTCATTTTGACTGCTTTGGTAGTTCTTGTGTTAAGATACATGTAACTGCTAAGAAGGTTGAATATATATTGTGTTTTTTGTAGCTACTTCAATAATTTTCTCTCCCTCTTTCAACAAACCCTGGGTCCGCTGGCTGAGATCTGCACAGATAATAACTTCTGGTTCGACTTGTCATTGCCGCGGATTTATTGTACCGTAATTTCTATTCATACGAAGTTAAAAGAGTGAAATCAAATCAAACTCAAAGACAATGCTTAGGCCGTTAAATGTGAAGAATTGAGGTTACAGTGCTCTGGCTATAGTAACGAGCCAGGAACTCTGGCCTCTAATAAATAAATGTCTCCCGCCGTATAATGAACACTGCAATATTGACGTTGTGCGCCCTAAAAGATAAAGGTTGGCACTTTAAAGTACGCGAACCCCGTGAAAATGTTCAATTTCAAAGCGAAATTATGATCAATGAAACATAAGGGCATTGAACTTATTTGCATGTCTGATATATTGAAGAAAGAACAGAATTACAACTTTGCATTCCTCGATGATTTGCAACTCACGTAAAACTGCCAATTCTTTTACGAAATAAGCGCAATAGTTAGAACTGAAAAGTAAAAATTAGTAAACAATTGCTGATATGCTGTCACGATCACAAACAAAGAATAGTTGCTTTATCGATTGTAACCCTTTTATAAATGTAGGAACAAAAGTGTATCGGCAGAATCGATGAATGCAGGCTCTACAAATAACCTCTGGGCAATGCCACAAAACTCTTTAAAACAAAACATACTTAAGTCAATGATCCATTGATCTACTTTCAAAAACACGGAAACAAAGGAAAGGCATCATATACATATACGGTTATATGCTGTAACAAGCATAAAAATTTACAATGAAGAAAAAGGAGAATATTTTTGGCAACATTGAATATATTGAGATTCTTTGGATTTGCAAACTTTGCATACTAAAGGACAAACTGCTATCAATGTTTATCAATCCAAAATTTAAACGTTTTTACTTCGTATCAAGTTTACTGAGTTTTTATTCAATTACCATCCTTTAAAGTCCCATATCGTGCGATAATTGATGTAACTTCTGTATTGATTATTCTTTGTCGCTTTAATCCCTTCATTTTGAACTGTGACTACGATTTTCTGCCGTAACTTAACCCTTTCGGTATGAGCGCGAGGTCCGCCGTGAAACTCCCGCTGTACGGGGTGCCGCGCCGAAAGTGCGCACATACTACATGTTCACTTTTGTATGAATATTTTGTTAAGTGTTAAATAAGAACTGTGCTTAACACATCTTAAGCGGGTATTTTCTCGTTAAATTCTTACCATATCGCGGGCGATTTTCTGCAATACGCGTGCAAAATTACTTCTGCATAAAATAGCTGTAACTTTGGAACTATGGGTCATTTTTTAATATATTTTCAGTTTCTTTTTAAAAAAGAATTCCATTATTCACTTTGTTTTGTCTTCTCCCACGCATTAATAATAATATACACAAAACGAGTTTAGACGTTTCCCGCTTAAGATGTGTTAATAACACAATGTTTTTTCCAACAAGTATTGTTTGTAGCTTTAATATTAAAAGATATTTATATAAAATTCTACACAGAAATATATACAAATTACGCTTAGATGATATGATTATATACAAGATTATATACAAAATTATATACACAACAATTACTGTTTATTTATTTGTAGCTAATATATGATTATACGTACACCGGCTAATAATATAATTGCCTGTGATATATTTTAAAACATGGATCTACACATAAACCAACACTGCAATCTTTGCATTCATATCTTGATTCCGATCTTTTGTCATTTTTACTGCAAACTATATACCTTCGGCACCGATTCGTTCATCAGATGGATGCCGGATATATCCGGCGTTCGTACCGAAAGGGTTAAATATCTCTCTGTCTATGACTATCACTATTATGGATTCAAAATTAGTATCAGATGGCATAAAATGTCACAAAATTAATTTTAGATAACCGTTAAAAAGTTAAAGGAGTAATGTTACTCCTAAAAGATCAATACAAATAATTCCTTTTGCAAAGTATCCTTTTGCTAATTTTCAGTTCTCAATGTACTTGATAATTCTAAAGAAAATAACATAGTATATATTTACAAAATGTCCTAGTTAAGTCACTGTATTACAGACAGTCTATAAAAAAAAACTTAATTTATAATTTCACATCATTTCATCAGAATCTAGTTCTATATCAACAGTGCTCCCTTTTTCACTATTTATATAAAACACATTATCTCTTCTTAAAAGTTTCAGCTATATTAATATTTTTTTATATAAATCAGTACCGAACGAGTACCCTAAAATATCTTAAGTGCCACGGTTTTGGCAACTACCTCTGAATCGGAGGAAGAACGGAAGACGAGAGAGCGAACGAAACAATACTTAAAAATGGATAAGTCTCCCGGTTGAATTGTGAATTTAAACGGACAGGGTGAAAGCCAGGTTTCCATAGTGACCATCCTGCGATAGGTTTTGGGGTGTCGGCTGCAGCGACACGGGGGTGGGTCGTGGTGGTGGTAGTGGTGGCTGATGGTGGTTCGTTTTTCGTTCTATCGCAACGAATACATTTCACTGAACAAACCCAATGTTATGCAATTACAATGCTCCGGCAATTGATTGGCACGAATTTGAAGGCGCTTTCGGAGCTTTTGTGATTTTCAAATACGAGGACAGAAAGCTTTTACCGCACAAAGGAAATATGATTTGTGGCCTTAAACGTGTGACGATACAACCCTTCCTTTTTTTCTTTCTACTTTCGGCTCTATCGGTGTTCGGAATACAAAATTTATATGTAGATTGCCTTTCCGAAAAATTTTCTGTGAAAAATAAAATACTGCTTGGAATTGCATTGAAAATAAAATTTTGTGTTTATAATTATGCTCATTTTCGCAGATTTTTATATAGAAACCTTCAAAACTCACGACAACAGATGCTGCGTTTTCGATCCGTTTCAATTAGCCTTTATTAGACAGTGAAATTAATTAGTCGCATAAAGGGGAACTCGGTGCAGCATAATCACGCTTGTTTCGGCTAGTGTTTACACGCATTCAGTTACATCCAGCTGCATCGTACCGCATCGATGCAATCTTGTTTATTGCATCGTGCTGTAATTTCAACGTTTAGATGCGAAATTTTAGCCTAATCAAAATGCACGATACCCCGTAATGAAGTCATTATGAAAATAGCAATAACGATTTTACTAACGACGTTCGGTAAGCCCGTTGATGGTTATCATTTCTTCTAAATTTTGGGTGAAACTTTCTCTAATTTATTATAATGTTAGTTCATTACGAAAATATATAATTATGGACAAACGAAAAATTATTTGCACAAAATACAGACATTTCAAGGACTAATTTAAACTTCTTTATTATTATTATTATGTTAAACAGATTAACTATTACATATGCAGACAGTTATTACTTTAGTTTGGAAATCTTTCCATACCTTTCTTTCGCTTCTTCGCTATTATTTTTTTGTTCTCTTTCTAATGCGAATGATATACTCACTGCTCCTATAACATATGAGACAGTTAATAATTTGTGTTATTTCTGATATTTTATATTATACTTTAGAAGTAGTTCTAACATACAGTTAATATTGAATACTGTAAGTTTATGTACGAGGTACTTATAACTTATTTGTTTTTCTTTCTCAGGCAATAGATTAATACCTCATTTGGCATTTTTCAACGTTTTTAGCATAAGGCTTACATATATTTTACCTAATCGGTTTGACTAACTAAACCTGCAGCTACAAGTTTTCATAATTACATATTTCTTGACGTTAGTTCAGGTACCTGGACAGTTTTTGTTAATGATAACATTTTAATAAAATAAAAGCTTATTTTGATTAAATCATTTATGGGGAATATTAATAACTTACCATGCTATAAAAATTTCTATCATTCGGCGTACTGTAATTTCGTTGAAGTTTCTACTACTACTACCCTTTAAAACGATCTTTTTCTAAAGTTATAACATTTTGAAAGCTTTTTGTAATTACGGCTCTTTCCAACAAGATATGCCAGACGAGTACTTATCGTATTTTCCCATGTATAAGACCCATCTTAATTTTGGTGCCCGAAATTTGAGAAGTTTGAAAAGAATATATTGCATAAAGCTCGTGAACTCAAGTTTTAATCAGGTAAAAAAGCCTACAACCACTGTATAAGACGCAACCAGTTTTTAGACTTAAACAATTTTAACAATCATTAGACTGCGGATTTTCATCCATTTATATACGACTGGGTTGCACAGAGGTTATTATGTTTGAACGATATGCGTACCAGAACTTATTTATTAATATTTGGCATAGAAAAACTAGGTATAATATAAAACGTGTCGCTCGCTCGCATGCGCTCCCGTTTTTCTGTTTTCTTCTCCATCCCAATTCATTCTCCATGCACGATTCTTTTATTCCCAATTTTACTTCGTTTCTCTCTCTCACACATCCTGTGTCTCTCTCATTCATTCAGTGTCTCTCTCATACAAACGTTTAACCCACTGACTACGACCGTCGATTCGGGCTTGTCTTCCTACACTCATAACACTGCTAAACTGTTAAAATACACAAAAAACATGTAATATGAAAAAAAAATTTGAAGTAACCATGAAACGTCATTCGTTGTACCATGTAACGATTGTTAGTCCTCCACTTGAATTTTTTTCATTAATAGCGTTTATCAAACTTGCAATCTGCATAAACATCCACAGTGTACTAATCATTAAACGTCTTCATTTCTTTAGAGTAACATAACGAAATCAGTATTTCAATGATGCAAAACAAATACGTAAAATATATTTCAAATATAACTTAATGTACACTCAAACCTGTTTTTGTGCGGTGGATAGGAACCGCATAAAAGAATACGCACGAAACTTCGCGAGTAGCCATAAGAAATAGTTTTCGCAACACAATTAAAAAGTATTTTTTTTGTGCGGTGAATAGGGACCGCATAAAAAAGTATCACGTAGAAAATAACTCAAAGCTTACGAAATAACTAGGAATTATTTTTTAAAAGAAATCAAGACACGAGGCTTGGTAGCTACTTGGAATCTCAGTCAGAAAATACACGTGCGAACATTTTTAAATATCTTATTTAAATATTTACTTATTTTACACATACAAAACTTTTCAAACCGTATAACCATTATCCTTCGTAGTCTGACAATCCGCGAACTTTCTTGTGGTAAACTTGAAGATATGTATAGAGTTCAATAATATACAATGCAATCGGCTAACGCAATACTTATGTAATGTGATGAAATGCATATTAAAAATCGAAAAATATGGCCAATCAAACCAACTACTTATTTATTGATAACTTCGTCAATTATGTTTCAATTTGATTGAAATTTTCATATCACGCACAAAAAAAATCGCACAAAACAAATCGCACAAAAAAAGACCGCACAAAAACAGGTTTGAGTGTATAACAAACAGTCACGGTACATGACGACAGACATTGAGAATTATGCGTTTCATAAGCTCGCCCTTCCGTCGTCAAAGATAACCATTATTTCCACATTGTGCGACTCAATTTAAGCATTATGATGATCATTCCGAAATAAATCCTAACCTCACAGTTCATTTATTTAAAGGAAGAATCGTCGCCACGCAATAATAGGACTGCCTCGCGGAATTGCGACGCGATTTCGCCGGGATTTCGGTGCTTTTTCGCAAGAACGTCAGGAAGGAAGAATAACAGAGCGTAGGGTTCGCCTTAATGAACATTCCCCCGGTGTCTGCACCCCCCGCACTCGCCCAAGCCACGTTGGTTCCTTATCAACATTAGCCAGTGAGACGCCAGGGAGAATAACATTGGCCTCTGGTGAGTAATATATCCATACTTCCCGTCATCCCTTAATGCATTATGCATAAGGGTTCGATATATCTGTCGCGCTTTTGCCACCGTTCTGGTGTGTATGCACGTTTGCGTCTGTGTTTGGGTGAAAGTATGAACGTGTAGGGTGCGTCGAGGACATCCGAACGACGTTTCTCTTTTCCAGCCCCTGGTCTATGAAGACAACAACCGGGTCAGGGATAACGCGACAATAAATACAAGCCGAAGAACCATATTTTGAAGCTTGCTCGTTACATTTTGTTCAGGTGGTCATTATAAAAGAAGTATGGAAAGAATTGTGTATAAACAAAATAAAATAAAACTGTGAACTTGTTTATATTATGAATGTTTGATATCGAGAGAATGAGTTATAGAGAAAAAGAATGAGACCTAGGAGTGAGAGTTGTAAGTGTGGAATAACACGAGAGTAGTTGTTAGTTAATGCCCTATGAGTGAAAGACGTCCGTAACAGTTAACCCTTTGCGGACGGAGAGTTTTTCGCATATTGAGAAATAATCATTTATTTGGCGTTCAAAAAGTACCTTTTTATCAGAAAGTCAGAGTGTTGATGTATAGAAGTTATAAATTACAATTTGTGTAATCATATTTCAACGGTTATATTTCAATTTTTCAACTTTAACAGTATATAAACCACCGATAAACTATAATTAGATTTTTTCTCAGGCCGCATATATGCGTCCGTCGTCCTCAAAGGGTTAATTGTATAATTGATTAATTTATGTTATTAAATGATTTCAACAGTGACGAGTTTCGCTGTTTAAAATATGTGTGGAGGATATTTTAATAGCGAAGAAGGACGGTTTAATTTGAGTGCGAAGAGAGTTTCTTTTTCTGTTTCTCAACAACCAATAATTGAATGAGTGGATTAACCAATATATACAGAAATCTACAACTACAATTAAACTTCGACTACACAAATACGACACGGTACAACCGACAACTCGCGACAATTAATAACTCCGCACAACTAAAGACTGCTTGAACAGACAACTAACGACTGCAGCCACGACCCTTGACACTAGAACTACCGACCTTATATCTATTATATTTAAATATACTGAATAAGTACTTTGGGAAAAGAGAAATTGATTGGTGAAAATGAGTCCCAATTTCTTCTAAGAATATCTCTTTTATGATATTTAAACTACAGGAACTCCATGCTGTCAATTGAAACGACAGTAAATTATGAATAATAAATATGTTTTATTTTGATAATAACTGAATAAAAATATATCTCAATTATTTCCGATATTCTCTCATGGCTTCCTTCTACTTTCTCAACCAAATCGATGGACTTGTCGAAAGTTTGTATTTATCTAGTGAGAATACAATTTCTTGTTGTTTTTAATTATTCAGCGCTCGTTAATCATAAATATTTTTATGACAATTTTTTCGGATGCCCGTAGAAATATTCGGGTTTAATTGTGAACTGTTGTTACATATTCCAACGACTCATAAAAATTATTTTAGAACTCTACTATTTAATTGATATTTCAAGAATGTACATACGTCTTCATGTGAACATATTGTGCGAAGTTGTTTTTATTATGAATGTCTGATAACGAGTGAATGAATGTTTGAGAAAAGGAGAAGTGTGACATCCAGGAATGAAAACAGAAAGTTTGAATGGAAAATAACAAAGGAGTAGTTGCTTATTTATGGTCCGTGAGTGAATAACGAATGTCAATGGCTGTTTATTGTACTATTAACTAATTTATATTATTAAATAAATTTCAACAGATATCTTATGTCGTGCATGAAATCCAAATTAGTACAAATAGTGCAAGCTAAACGGTATATTAATTTTATTGCCTAAAACCTAGCAAAGTAGTAAAAAATGAAAGGTGTTCAACTGTTCGTATACTTCGTACATGCCCCGCGTCTAAGTACAAAATTGTAGGATGATAGACGATTAATGTTCGATGTAAATATAAATTGTTTAATGTAACGCTTAATGTAAAAGAACCTACAAATTGTATTAAAATTGATAAACCGCAGCTAAATTTGTCCTCTCTGCTATGGATTTGTGTTTTTTCTCGTGTAAAATAACACAACTTTACGGTGTGCCATTAATTTTGCGTTAGGTCTAATTGTAAGCTGTATACAATATCATTTCACTGCTTTATAGTTAATATGATAACGAATAGGAACGACTACTGATATTTGTTAAACAAAAGGGTTACCATTGTAAGAAAGGCGGGGACGAAATTATTCTCTGATGTATCAAATACCGTAAACTTTAATGTCGCGAAAATTAGAGGAGAGGGAGTCTTCCTCACTTATTATTTGAAGATGATTACATACGTAGATGAATTTAATGTTAGCAAGGAAACAAGTATTTTTTGTATAGAACATTTCTGGAATATAATAAAAGGATATATAATAAAGGAATAATAAAGGAATATAATAAAATTATATATACATATAATTCTGGAATACAATAAAGATAAAAAGCAGTATGATAATTTCCAAATGGAGATTTTCATTTGATGATTATCACCAGTGTTCGAGAATTAAAATAAAAATTAATTGTTAAATGATGCAGTTCAGAATTACACTGAAATTCTGAATTCTGTGAAAATTTCAGTGTTCTGATTGCATATACTTAAATCCTTTAAGCACCAAATGTACTCCAAATGTAACATTAAAAACTGTTTCCAGCGACAGTTTACGCGATATTCAACTGCCGGCTGTATACTTTTAAACTCACCTCTACGTAAATATTAGCACAGGCTGAGGAAAGTTCATTCGTTTGTACTTATTAGAGAGAATTTTCGATGACCAATGAAAGGGGCATCGTTAAAATCGCAAAGAACGGGGAGCGCATTAAACTTTCCTTCTCGTTTTTCTCCAGCCACCGCGTTTCAGGTTACCGGCAAGCTAACTCGCTTAACGTTGAGTCAACCACCAAGGGGTGGGGTTTGGGGGATTAACTGGAAGTGAAATCATTTTTAACACTCTGTATAATTAAATGGACACGAATATCGCGTTTTATTCTCGTCATTTTTCGTAATATAATTATTCTTTTACCGCCGACGCTAATTCGTTTAAAGTTAAATCAAATACTCGCCGTTTAAGTGAATTTAATTTTTTTCTTCATCCCTTGGTATCATGCAGTGTAGCCAGTTCATTTGTTTTTATCCTTGATGCAAAGTTCCGTTGAGTTCTGCCCTCTACCCCGGAGTTTTATGGTTGAAAAATTTAGTAATATATTACGCCGGAACTGCCACCGGAAGTTTGTGTTTCAAATTCGAAATTAAGATCTATGTTTTGTGCAGAAAAGCACTACCAAATAGGTGCTTTATCACGCTAATGTAGAAAAAACTTTGTACTTTTAAGGGTAACAAAGTATCACTCGTTTTTATATATTTTACACAGGGATTAAATAAGTTAAGAGTACTATAATGACACAATATTTATTTAAAACATAGATCTGATGTTAATGAAAAATAAACTTTTAAAAAGAGTACTATACCTACAGAGACAGTAAGTTAATGGTTAGTACACCTTTTTATGTCATCAATTAAATTCAAATTAGTTATTTTTGGGTCATGGATATAAAAATAAATAATGTGCGATACGCACGAAATTAATTAATTTAGTTTATTCATTTTAATGGGGATAACGTCAACCTTTTGGATCCTACATCGAGACATATGTATGTAGTTGACATATTAGCTGTAATTGATTGTTACAGCTAATAATCTGTTAAAACGATTTTGAGTTTAATATTTAAAAGTTATTGTATGTACTTGACCGACGTCTTTGACAGTGTCCACATTTATTTCCATTGTCAAAGAGAAATACATATGTAACGGTGGATATTATAAGCGAATTAATTTCCGCTGACTCATAACAGATTAAGAAAATTATCCAGGTGGTAAAGTACATTGGTGGAATACAAGATCGTGTTAAACATTGATGGATTTGTTGACTTCATTAACCACATTTAAATAATTGACTTAGCCTCTTCCACCCCAAGTTATTGTGACATTCTTTCCTTCACCTTTATTCACAGAATCTCGTCCCTTAGAGAACTATTCTTGTTATACTGTGTATACAGGGTGAGTCACGCAACATGAAGATTCAAAATTATTTATAAAATATGTACTTCACGAAAAAATATTTCGGACAAAAGATGCACGGTTACGGAGGGAGCATTCAACAGTAGTATGGGTTTTGTGCTGTCTTATCGCGATATGCCGGTCACCTTCATTTTTTTAAATGGAATGCCTATACTTCCCTTCTAAATTCTCATAAAGCATCGAATTCTGCGTCAAAAATTATTATAGTATGTATTGTCTAAAATGAATAATTACTGAGATATTCACAAAATAATTATCCTGCATTACAAGGTTTGTTCATTCAATGGGACTGTTACAATTTAGAGGACAAAGTTTAGGACGACAGGTACTATCGGTAAACACGATTGTAAACGACAACACACGCCAGGCGCTCAAAGACACCAACCAATCGTGTGTCCAAAACGAAATTCATTCGATTAGATCGAATTTTCGCATATTATTTTCACGGCCTCGGCGTGTAGGGGTAGGTTCCGAAAAGGTGGACGCAGCCGCTCGGGAATACAATGGAACACACATTTGATTCAAAACACAGATCTTATGTTTTCCAAATATATTACAATGATATATGGTCAATACAAATGGCCGCAACGTAGAAATACAATTGCTCGGCGACGCGAATATAATAATCAAATATAAAACAATGAGAAAGGCATATGACTGTAAGGTGCTCGGACGTGGTCACATGAGTATCGTTCGATCCACGATCGACAATAAACACGCCACTAACTAATCGAGTCCAAGTAACTGGATTTTCCAGTATTCAAATCCATCGACAGGATCACTCCCGCTAAGTGGAAGGATCAGAATCGATGCTTAGCCTCGATAGTCCCGAAGCCGCTTACGTGTAGCCCAATAATCAAAATATATTAATAATCAACGTACGCGCCGAGCGATTGTCGCACGTCCGTTCTCTACGAGTGCCCGTGGTGAAGTGACTCTCCTTCGGAGCCGCCGCGCCAATGTTGACAATGGTCCACCTTGCTATTCGCCGTCTACGGTCGACGGCTCGTGTTGGCAACAACGATCCTAGACCTTAGACATCGTCGATATGAAACATCAGCGAATCGTGAGTACAGTAATGGCAGAAGTCATACAAAGAAGAGTTACTAGATTTATTAACATGTTCAGTAACCGAGATAAATATGGTACGATAATTGTTTACGGTGCGAGCGATGAAAATGCTACCAGAGCTAAAATATTGTATTATCCCCTTGCACTACAACAACGAGTGACACTCGTGATGCGGTTGATGGAATAGGAAATTTTGAAGCTTCTCAAAAATGATGAAATTAAAAATATCTGTGGAACACGAGACGATAATATTACTTCTATGTTATTAATATTGCGTTAAGTTCTAAAATGTATTAGCAATCACTAACATATTTTTATTTTAGCAATTTAATTTCCAATTATAGCGGGAGCTGTCGCAAAATAAGTCGTAGGCCAAGGGGCTAAAATAAATATCCTGATCGCAATCAGCCATCGCATTCTACTTTTTTAAGGCTTAACCCCTTGACATACAATGACGTCTCGGAGACATCATGCATTTCATGTGGCATTGTAGATTTCGACGTCTCTAAGACGTTCAGAACTACCTCTAGCGGACGCTATGCAGTATATTATTAAATGATTTAATTATTTCACTCGTGCGTCGATTCCGTTTTGTTTTGAAAGCTCAAGATGCTCTCTCTACTTCTCCCCCCATCGTTAATAATACCGATAACAAAATCGCATCAATAAAGCAGTAAATCAGAAAGAATTTAGTATTGAATGCAGTATTCAGTATAGCAGTGATCTCGCACGGCGAATGCCACACTGTATATTTGAATTTAGTAAAACTGAGAAATAATTCTTTTAACATGTTTGAGGATCATCAACCTGATTGACTGTTATATAACAGTACAAATTTCAAAATAAAACATTCTGTTTTTGAGCCTGTACATAACTGTTCACTTAAACTAATTTAAATAGTATTTTTCGGATGCATCAAATTCCGTTTTATTTGTATGTCAAGGGGTTAATAAACGTTTTAAAGAAACAGAGACATTCAACGTACAAAAATGCAAAGCGAAAAGAAAATCGTCAGTGACGGAGAATCTCGTACTTTTGTCTTAGCAGCCGTTGCACATAACCCACATCAGAGCTGGGCATTATTTCAGATACAATATTTTAAAACTTATTTAAAATATTATTTGAAATAAAAAGTTATATCACAAGAATATTTCTAATTAAAATAATTATCTATTCTTTTATTTCGTGAAATACATCAGTTCAAATAATAAAATAACAAGTTATTTTCTTATTTGAGATAAGTATTTCAAATGTCAAATCTATGGTAATTTTGTTAAATAATTACGATTACAAGTATTAATTAGGTATATAGTAATGTATAATATTCATAGTCATATTACAAATCATTGTGTAAATTATTCATTATTAATATATAAATATACAATATTGTTACTACAACGCCATCCGTATTGTTGTATAATATATAAATATACAATAAATGTTAAAAAAATATTATAAATGAAAATATGGTTCTAGTTCTTTTAAATCTTTATTGCTACTCACCAATAATTTATTTTCGAAACTAAACATAAATAAGGCAAAATTTTAACTTACAATTAGTATCATACATTTCTCTTAATTATTTCAAATAAGTTTATTTCAAATAACTACGCCGAAATAAATTATAATAAAGTTATTATTTCAAATAAATGTACTCAAATAAATTCCTCTCAAATAGTTATTTCATAGAGTTTATTTGAGATAATGTTATTTTCAATAATTAACTTATTATCTTTATTTGAAATAAAATTTGCCCAGCTCTGACCCACATGTCAGCACACGGCAAAGATTTCATATCGACGATATCTGAGCCGTTCAGTGCACAAATCGATTAACTCCACTTTTTGAATTTCTTTTTTAAGTCTCAAACCACTTGATTGAATCGTAACTTTTTATGTTTAGAATAAATTTTCGTAATAATAACGATTAACACCATTAAATGAAGAAGTTTGTTTGGCCATCGAATAATAAATAATTGAATTCAGAAGTCAATCTAATTAAGTCCAAGGCTATTCCACCTTATTCATTTTGTACTTCGTTAGAGGAAAGCTAAATGCGATTATATATTCTACAATACTTATTTGTATTTATATTTTGAAGGGAATTTTGAAAATGAGTGTATACTATTTCATCACGTTCCTCCACTTTAAGTTTTATGGAGTTAATCGATTTGTGCACTGAACGGCACGTCTAATGCCTAGGATCGTGTTTAACAACATTATCTGTCGTCGTAAACAAAGTTGTTCTTCAAATTATAGCAGTCCCGCTGCGTGAACACGCCTTGTAATGCAAGATAATTATTTTGTGAATATCTCAGTAAATATTCGTTTTACACCCTGCGTAGTACAATGGTTTTTTATGCAGAATTTGATGCTTCACAAGAATTTAGGAAGAAAATATAAGCATTCTATTTAAAAAAAAAATTAAAGTGAGCTGCATATCTCGTTGGAACTGTGAAACATGTTGAAATCCATATTACCGATAAATGCCCCCTTCGTAACCGTGCAACTTTTGTCCGAAACATTTTTTCAGGTTAGATTAATTTAGATCAAAGATCAACATTTGACATGTTGTAATAAATATTTGTTTGACTTCAGCGAGCAACGGTTTTCAGAGGTTTGGAAGTTTTAATATTTTATAACGTTTTTTCAAATAAGTGAAGTTGAGGTCATATATTCATTAAATTTTTAGTAATAAAATTGTAAGTAAGATATTACTTGTTTGTAAGACAGAAATCCTATTAATAAAAATGAAATACCTTAGAACAAACGTGATTTTTACCAGAAAGAACATGGAAACGGAACTAATTGAGATTCACTATTGAGTATTCACATTTTGTAACAAAAGGTCAATGTTTCCGATGCTGTAATATTCCCCAATGCGATATTCTGGATTTATCCATCGACAGGGATATTTGAAAGACGAAGGGTGGGAGGGAGGAAGGCAAGTAATTACACTTCCGTCTAATATCGGTCAGGATACCCACCTTTGTCTCGTGGCAGAAAACAATGGTAAGAAACGAAGAGAAGAAAGAACCATCTCGAGGACGGTGATTTCTCAGGAATCGGTGAAAAGTCGGAAAAATGTGAACAGAGGGAAAGAAAGAGGGGTAGTTGAAATCGACAGAATGTAGGTCAGGTTCTGTGAAACGAAAAAAAGTCTCGCAGAACACTAATCTCCAGTATGCGAGCTCGTAATTTCGGCCAAGTTTCCACCTTGATACTGTTAACGTTCTTTTTGTTTCGAATACTTATTGTTATTTTCCCGGCTCCCTTTGGGGCCGTTTTTTTTAAAGGTGCAAGGTACGCTGAATAATTCTCCCGAGTTCTATCTAGCGTTATAATTCGCGGAAAATTACGATGTTCCTTGGTTTCCATTTTGACCTAATTCTCCCGGCAAAATTATAGTGTTCTATCTCTCTCTTGCTCTCGCTCTCTCTCTCTCTCTCTCTCTCTCTCGGCATCTCTTTTAGCAGCCAATTTAATTACGCTACCTCCCTGTAGCAATTAAAATAGGCAAAAGAACGTGCAAATGCAGGAAGTATCGGTTCAATTACATTTGGGTTTTTTCTTACTGCTAACTCACTACAAATATTTTTACGTCCTCATTTTTCCGTTTCACGACGGACTTAATTCGTTCTGGGCAAAGAAATGAGAGAATTTAAGGAGTGTAATGTTTTAAAAATATCTTCCTTGCTAACTACAATAAATATTTATAACAAAATGATAACTCGAAAGGTCTAACATTCATATCTTCGCATTACAAATACTACCAAACTGTCAATAAATTTTTATATAAAGTACATAACGAATCGAGTTCCCTTCTTTTAAATTTAATTTCAATTTACTATAAACAAATGGTATCTTCTCAAACGATACAAACAATAGATTGTAACGGTAAAGTTAAAGTAATTTCTACATATGAGCCGTTCAGTGCACAAATCGATTAACTCCACTTTTTGAATTTTTTAAAATTCAAGTATCAAAGCACTTGATTGAATCCTAACTTTTTATGTTTAAAATAAATGTTCGTAATAATAACGATTAACACCATTAAATGACGAAGTTTGTTTGGCCATCGAATAATAAAGAATTGAATTGAGAAGTTAATCTAATTAATTCCAAGGCTATTCCACCTTCTTCATTTTGTACTTCGTTAGAGTAAAGCTAAATGCGATTATATATTCTACAACACTTATTTGTATTTATATTTTGAAGAGAATTTTGAAAAGGAGTATATACTATTTCATCACGTTTCTCCACTTTAGGTTTTATGGAGTTAATCTATTTGTGCACTGAACGGCTCATATAAAAGTCATCAAATTTCATAAATCTGATCATTCTAATCCATAGAAATAACGACTCAAAAGTGCTAAAATTCTATTATGTTATCCATCAATTCCAAATTATCAACAAATATTAACTCTTTCATCATCTCACATGTACGGTTGCGATTCGCAAACCTCTGGTTACCAGAATGGGTTGGTACGTTAGGGTGGTGTGTATCCGTGCAGTGGTACTAACCGGCGCGTATGGTCTTTGGACTAGTGAGTATATTGAGCGTGGGATCGGAGGGTGGTCGCGCGAGGGGGTTGGAGCTGCCGAGGGTGGTCTGGCTGGGTGTCCTGGCACGTTGGCCCCTCTTTCCCTTTTGTGTCGACGGTTCTTCCTGCTCCGATTATCCTTCGTTTTGGTCGCTTTTCGGCTGCCATTTACGTCGTTGGGGCGAAGCAACCCCTAACTAGGGATAGATCGAAACGACCACGACAAATTCCATGCGATATTAGCGGAGAATTTCGCGAGAGTCTAGAACGAGAGTGTTCTTAAAGAAATTCTAATCCTAAAATTTGGTATTACTCCTTTATGGTAAGTATGCTGAGAGATCGAAATTTCCAGCACCTAAAATTGAAGGCAAAAGTTCGACCGAGGAGTTCGTTCCTTAGATAAGGGAATGCAATGTAATCGAAAGACTCCTTCCGAGCATTGGACTTTGCGGATACGTTTAGTATGAGATTCTGAAAGATACTCTCTGATTTGGAGCTACTCCTTTTTTCGTGACGAGCATTCCTGCTGATCGAAGTTTCTGTTGTATGAAACTAGAGGGAAGATTTTGATCGAGGGAGCTTCTACTTTCGGTAAAGTCTGAGATAAATCGAACGAGATTCTTTTGACGTTATTAAGGCTTCTAAATCCAGTCGATTCTTGATACTATTCGAATGAAATTTTCTCAAGCTTTTCTCACTAGAATTCAAGTCGTCTAAGAAACGTGGCTGTTGAACAAATGAGCGTACTACAATGTAATCGAAATTTGCCGTTCTACTTTCCGACCTTATTGCACTTGCTATTGATACTATTCACGAATAAAACTAAAACCTGCACCTCCATCGTGTTCTGAAATCCTTATAAGACGATCATTCCCAGCTAGCCATGAATATACTTGCATTTCAAATACATTCTACTAAAGAGCATTTCGTATTGGTAAGCTTTTCTCCTACAGAATTCAGTCGTTTACCATCCTCGACAATAGAACGCTCTTCAGAATGTCCTCAATTCTTCCAATAATCGTCTCGAGCAACTAAAATTTTCATCACCTAAAATCCGGAGCAAAATTCTAAGGACCAGACCTACCTTAGGGTCGGAGGAACAGAATGCAAAAACCAGATGCACAGAGAAAACGGGGGAATCCAAAAAAGGTACAAGGTAGAGAAGCTGATAGCGAAGAAAGAGTAGATGGAGGAGGAGGCGGCAAAGTTGGTCGGGTCTGTAAATCAAGCGAAATGCCTGGGAATTGAGTTGTGGCACTCGTGGGGCCAACACCGCCTCACCGCAAACTACCCCTGCAGGGAGATGAGCTACTTCCAGTTATATGTACACGTCGCTGAAGAACCGCCGGCCGAAAGCCCGCCTGGGACATGAAGCAACTCCAACGGAGTCCTGGAATCCTGACTTCAGGATCTTCGATATGCCAACTTTCCACCCCTTTGTGCATTTCTATTGCCGAATTTGCCTATTCCGTAGACTATACTCGCGAAAGTGGAACAACGTATTGGGACGATTTGTTTCGTTGCTTGTAAGACCGTGATTTCGTGTAACACGATCAGATTTGACGGACATCAAGAGTTTTGTTAGAAAATTTGCTTTTTGGGACTCGCTGATGGAAAGATCAATCAGAATATGTGTGAGTGATGATTAGGGATTGCAATATCGGACCAAAAGTTCAATACCGGTATTCGGTATTTTTTAGATCTTAATACCGGTATACCGGTTTTAATACCGGTAGTAGGAATTTTAGAAAAAGAAAGAAAACACAGAATTCTTCTGAATGTGGATAGGTTTTTGTGGGTAAAAAATTTTAAGAAAATGTACTATGAACTGGATCAAATTTGAATTGGTTAGTCTCTTTTCTTCTTTTTCATTTTCATTTTTAAAATCATTATAATTATGGAAATACTGTAAGACATTTTCTATTTCGGTATGCCTTTCTTCTGTGCGATTTTTCAATGTAATATATAATTCTTCAGATAGTGATGTGTGCTGTTCTTTCAGTGACTGCAACATGAAATTTATTGTTGCATTAGCTGTTAATAAATTAGAATCTCTCCGACATAATGCCTCCACAGCTAGTTTTATTGGAAGTAGAGCTGATACAGTTCTGGATATTAAGTCGAATTCACTATCGGAATAATTAATTTGCAGGTTTAAGTAGATTATTGCTTTTTGGATTGGATTTTTCAGTTTCAAAAATCGTTCCATCATTAGGAGTAAACTCTTCCAACGTGTTTTAGAATCTAATATTAACATATGTTCTGTTTTATTTTCAGTTAGTATATGTTTTTGTAACAAAGCATTTTTTGGAGGGAAACGTTTAAATATCTTAACAATTTTTCGAACTTTATTAATTATAGGTAGCAATTCTTGATGAGTTAATATTTCATCCTCATTAGCAATATCTTCCTCGACAATTACATTGTCATTATCTTCATTGTCAGTATCACTCTCAATCTCACTCTCTTCAAAGTCGGAATCAGAAATTTCTGTATCCACAGTATTTGGGTTCTTCTGTTCTTTATTTTTTTGGTATAATACATCTGTTACTCCTAATTGAATTCCATGACCATAGCGCAATTGCTGATTTGCACCTGAACATATAGTGGAGACAATTTAACAAATTTCTAGTAAATACCGAAAAAACGGTATTTAAACTTGTGAATACCGGTATTACAAAATTGTACAAATGGCTCAAAATACTGGTATTCGGTATCCCGGTATACCGGCATTGCAATCCCTAGTGATGACGCTATAATTAAATCTGTATGGTGACTAATGCAATGATTTCAAGAATTGTTCCCTTTTCTACCTTTCTTTTCCGGTTTGAAACGTACATTTTCTGGGCGATAAAAAATATAGTTGCTATATGGAAAAAATAAGATGCCATTTGCTATAGAAATTGAAGTTTCAGCGAATATGAAATGATCAACCCCTTCCCCTACAATGACGAGCTAGATTCGTCGTGCAATTAAAATAATGCGTGGCATGTTTAAACATGTACAAAATTTGTACAGTATCAACAAATCTGGATACAATTTGCTCAGTAGTTGTTAGCAAGCGTAACCGTGAATATTGGTCAATGATATTTTTACTCATAAACTTCACAATGAACAAAAGTGGTGAAGAATTTGCAGAAGAAAGTATTGATTGGAGTGATTATGAAGAATCGGTCCCAGAAGACAAAGGCATATCACTTGTTAATGATAATGAGACAAATAGTGATTGTAGCGAAATACTTCAAACAAGTCGAAAACGTGTTCGACGTCTAATAAGTAGAGATAGTGAAACTTCTGTAGGTTCTAATGCTTTACCAGAAAAATGGGTTTGGCAAGAAAAAGAAAATATGTCAGAACTCTGGAGTGCTATTAGTTACATACCATTTGCTTTCTATTTTGCAATGTTTTTTCATTTTGATCTTTCATAATAAATTACAGCTGTATTCAAACCAATAATATACGTTTAATTTACAATATATATTCACTTCAAAATTAAAATACGATGTTTATTCCGAACACTTTGTATTATGCAGTGGCTAACTCAAATAAGATGGCGCTTTATTGCAAAATTTTTCAGAATTAAATTGAAGCGCAAGGGGTTAATGGTCAATTAAATTGTGCTGAAAAATTGAAATGACAAGTATTATAAAATTCAAGCGAAAAGCTACAAAAATTTAGAGTTTTTTCACAATGAAAAGGAACCATGTTACTGCTCATAAGCTGAAAAAATAAGTGGGTTATTATTAAGTGTACGAAAATAGATCTTACATCCAAATTCGAACTCCTGTTGAGGAATGTGATATGCTAACTGCTATTCAGAGGAAACCAAAGTTATGTGATACGATATAGTGTGAAAATTCTTAAACCCAAAAATAGTAATCTTCGCATCTGTGTCACAATCTTCAGCTACGTAAAAGATTTGCAAAGGACCTTTATAACTTTTAGACTAGCAAGAGGGTATTAAAGTGATTGAATTATTTTGATTGTATTTCTGATATGTACACACAGCTTGTATTCCGCTAATAAAAGTGATACAGAGTTTCAACAATGATGCTACTCTTGTGTAATAATTTTATAATGTATCATAAATGTTAAGTAAAGATTCGTTTCCGAGAAAATTTTATTTTAAAGATTGATAACTCAGATGTTTTTAAGATTAATGGGTAGTTTTATTATACATCCATTTATAATGGTTTTCTGTAATTAATTATACAAAAGTAATTGCGGATACACATTTTCGAATAAAAGCATAAAAGTATCACTCAGATTAATTTAACATCAAATATATCGGTCGTTGATTATAATTTTATTATTCAGAACTCGCAACTGGACGTTTCTCGCCATAAACAAATTCTAGGCGGACATTCAAATAAAAAATGTGCCTTCGCACGTTGTGCCTAGAACAGAAAAAAAATGAAGAAAGAAAGAAATATACGTATAAGCCGGAAAAATGCACGCGTTGAAATGATTTGTCATCGGTCTGCTTGTCTCGACGTGTGCGGGCATAAATTTTCGCCAAGCGGAAGGAGAAATTCGCGTCGACGCCGACGCGCGCGGCATTTTCAGGCTCCGGACGATTTATGAAATTTCGCGACATCGAAGTAGTTCATCGATTTTGCATTTCTCCCAGTTACTACCCGCGGATTTACGTTTTTTAAAATAAACACGCAATACTACGCGATATAATTCAATCGTTTGTCCGTGAGCCATTAACGCACAGTTCAAATATCGTCACTTGAAAATAAAGATTTTTGCAAACTTTGATACTGATGGCATGGCCGTAAAGAAATTGTCAGATATGCTAAGAATTCGAATGATTCTTTCTGTAATTCTATGACTTTTACGAACAGATTGAGAAAATGTTCGTTTTAAAGCAGCGATCCTTCCACAGCTTGAGTCTAACGAGTTTGGAACTTGTTCTACTTGTAAATGTTTCTAGTACTTAAAAGAATGGTAATAAAGAGCTGGTCGGATCAAACGTTTCCCCCTGTATTTTTTGAATAGTTAATTCTAACTTCCTGCGATCGCAGAACAATGGCAAGCAAAACGAGGGTAGACTCTTTAAATGGCGTATAATAATCGAAATGTTCGACTTTCAGTTACAAACGGGAGCGTCAATTAATAGAGAAAGAAGTCGATTATTCGACCTACGCCCTCTTCAATTACATCGGATAATAGAAGTTCTATTCGCAATTTTCTCTCTTTTACCGAGGACAATGAAACACCTTTTCCACGACGAAGAACAATTCGCGAGCGACTTCGTCGTTTTTACAATACGGGGAGCTATTTGAAATCAACGAAACATTAAATTACATTCAAACTAATATGCAGCCTATTTGATTTCAATATTCAGTTATCCAGACACTTTTATCTGTAATTTTAAGTTCTTCGTTTGACAATTTATAATCTAAATTTATATGTACGTTTAATGCTGTATCGAATTAAGAACGGATTACTGATTACGTAGAATCAAAGGAAAACTAAAAGTTAATTAAAAATTTATTATTCATCATCATGTTGATTAAACAGATCGACAAGCTTAGAACACTATTGCCAAATACGACATAATGGTTCAAACTAAAAATTATGAAATTCAGTTTGATTGCTAATAGCGATGCTATTTCTAAATACCGAATAATTCGATCATCATGAAATTTCAAATCAGTTTGATATTCAATCAGTATTAGCAATTTCAGATAATTTTGAGAAACAATAACTATAGAAATCTTGAATTGTTAATAACTCTTTTATATTACCGATGCCAAAAAAAATGCATTAAATAACGTTATTGTGGATGCAATATAATTAATTTATATAAAATTCATCTCTTCCCAGGAACGAACACTTTTTGAATATGACAGAATATTATAAGAATTTTTCAACCTTTTTTGAAGAAAATGTTGTGTTGATAACACTGATGTAATTAAACGGTGAGTCTAGTTGAGATGGACTCCCAAAATAAAAAAAAATTTTTTTCTTTTACAATTATTTACATGGCGCATCCCGTTTTATGTTGTGATCTATACCCAACCTGTATAAATCAGTTAAAATACAAAGCCAATTTTTGTACTTTCAATTTAGCTTTTTCGCCACGGAGAATCGTAAGCTTCGACCGAAGAATACGACGTTAATTCAGAGTCAGTGGTAGAAGTTGCAATTAATCGTTTTCTACCAATGTGAAAAAGGATTTTTCGGTCAGGCAGCAAGAAAAGAAGGAGAGGAACGATCGAAGGTGAAGAAGGAGAGGGTGTGCACCCCCGCAATGCGGCACGGCTCCGGATCCGATTGCGAGCTCAGTCAGCGTCCTGGAGAAGAGTCAAAGACTCGACTGACTTGGGGGGTTAATACCTGAGAGCACCCTTTTCTGCATAGAGTCAACCCCTCCGGCGCACCCCCTTGAAAGGGCTCTTCCCCTTTTCTTTTACATCGGTGGATTAGTTTTCGATACCTCCTCGGAGAAGTTCGGAATTTTTACTGGAATTGCACGCACGTTTAAAAATACGGGAAATGATGTTTTAATCGTTTGAATGTATTACAGATCATATTTAATACGTTGAGAGCCGTGGGGGTCACTGGTGACCGGCGCCACTTAGTACAATGAAATTTCTTATATTTTTTAAGTGTTCACATTCATTAATTTGCTATAATATTCAATATTTTAATATTGGTGATAACACTTCCCACTGCCGGCGTTAAATCTATTAGTTTTAGATATATTGGGTCAGTACTGTGGAAAAAAAAGAAATCAAGAGCTGAAAAGGATGATAAATTAAGTAATTTAGGTTTTATGGGATAGAAGTAGAATTTTTAGTGCATGGTACCCCTATCAATTTGGGGAATTTTTCGAAAAAATGTGAACCGGCCATTTTCACCACCTTGGTAGCTTTAGTGTTAAAAAAGTACAGTATTGCCCAATATATAACTACTTTTACCTTTGACATTAGGTTTACCGGACGGGACATTTTCACCCATTTCGAACTTCGCGAGGAAATAACAGAAACAGTTTCTTTTTTTTCTGCCACTTGCACTGACTTTTATCCATTCAAAGACGCGAGTACATATCAAAATTCATTTTCTTCGAAGTCTTCTATTTCTGAAGTTCTCTATGTGATATATATATATATATATATATATATATATATATATATATATATATATATATTGATCCGTGTCGGTAGAGATGGATATATAAAAAATGTCGGTAAATCTACTCTTAAAATTTCTGGCTAATAAAACTGTGATTTTATTAGAAAAAATTTGACTTCAGCAGAAATGATAAACCCACCAAAATACGCGTGGCATTCAACGTGACAAAGGGTTGAAGTGGTTCGTTCACGTTTTGTGTTTTCAGTGTTTCTTTTTCTGCTACGAATATTCTGTTTACTTCGTCACTTGTACCGATATGAATAATAGTATTTTTATGTTTGATAATATTTC
Organism: Cerceris ruficornis; assembly: GCA_963989415.1. Classification (NCBI taxonomy): domain Eukaryota; kingdom Metazoa; phylum Arthropoda; class Insecta; order Hymenoptera; family Crabronidae; genus Cerceris; species Cerceris ruficornis. The sequence goes on from OZ022517.1 coordinate 53,987,291, forward strand.
TGATTTCAAGAGATGGTTTATTTTGTATTGCTAACTCGGATAGTATTTTTGTGAAGTTTTAAATTATTAACAAAAGGTTAAAGAAATGAGTGTAGTACATTTATGTTTTACCAGATCTGATATATTTAGAATAATTTTACGACATTTATGCAAAAAGAAATCGTGCCAATAACGCATAAGATATCATCAGAAGGAAAGTATGTTTTGCGCATAATAATTTCAAGCATTATTTTATTTCTAAATATATGACAGAACAAACAATTCATTAATTATACTATGTATCTTCTTTTTTATAAATGTTGCATTCTTCAATTTCTCAATTATTAAATTAAAAACATTGGCACATCATTTTGTGTCACGTTGTGCGTTGATGACGTAAGTTACCGATCGTTTAAGAAAAATTTGTTTCACGAATTTCTCATGTTCTTTATAGATCTTAATTCCCGCGAAATTCGTATCTACATTTTTGTGTAATATTGCTATAAAAATGACGAGTTTTGTAAAATATTTCTATCGAGTATTATTGTTGCACTTCAATGTGATGCAAATTCGAAGGATTCCTTCTGAACGAATGTAGAATAAGTTGAAATCGGACTGTGATGAAAATAACAATAACTTCCGTACAAGAAATATGTTTTTGTCGACGCGAGAAAGCAGCTTTTTCTCAGAAACGACGTCGCTTCTTGAGAGTAGGATTTCAGTTTTAAAGAATTCAGTAGATATGCCGGTCGAGAAGACGTCTTCGATATCTCGAGACAAGTGGTTTATCACGCTTAAGAAGAAAATGGGGAAACGGGAAGAAGACAAAGGAACACGGAATTTTTCTGCATTCAAAGAAGCGACGTAATTTTACGAATTTTTCAACGAAATTCGTTGCAAGAATTTTCTTCAGCTTCCTAACTCCATTCTTCGTAAATTGTGTTGAAAATATGTGTCGCGACGCCTATACTTGGATTTGACGATCGAAAAGTTGTAATTTACCAAGCGAGATGACTTCTTTCGACAATTTGGTGGGCAAAAATCGTTCGGACAATTCAAGTGGAAGGCAATAATATAGAAATGTGTGTGTCATATTCAGAAAAAACTGGACGAACTGCTATATGTAATTAACCTAAGTGAATTTTCAATCGAAGAAAATAATACGATTGGCTGTCAGTAATTTTTTGACTTGTAAAGTGGACGGTGGGTTAAATCAATTAGGAAAACATTGATTTATACGCTGCAATTCAAGTTCGCATATTAAGATAAAAATGAAATTTGATTTTATTTATTCAGTAGTTCATCATTAAACTAATGCAGCGGCATTTGAATGGCCTGATTTCTAGTTGCTTCTGTAAAAGTTTGTTTGACGCCTCGTTAAAAGCACTAAGCAATTCGCAGAAGGAGCGAACAGAAGTTAAGGGCTCATTGGAAGAAGGATGAACCTTAACGACTTTAACCATTAACTTTACATTCTAAAAACACTGTGGAAATTAGAAGCAGTTATTCTGATACTCTTGCAAAAAGTAATGATTACTCCTCGTCACCATATAAATACAATTTGGATTTTTAATCAAGAGAGGAAGTGAAAAACGTCTTACGGATATGCAAAATAGTGTAGCATAGAGGCTTTGCGGATTTACTTCTGTTATGAAGACATCTGAATTTGCTTCGGCAAAATCTCTTTCTTTCAGGGTCACAAAAGAAATATAAATTACTTTAAAATGTTAAAATAGAGACAAACAGAAACTTTATATACCAATGTAAATCTATTGCAATTATAATTAACCATTAGAAAAAATGATAATAGAAATTGCTGTCTGAAAATATACAATAACGAAATCCAATGCCGATCTTCATCTCACTAAAAATAACAAACCTATATCTGATTTTCCCTCTTTCGAAACCTAAGGCCATTTTGCTAACAAAATCATACATCTTAATTGAAAATCACCTTCATTTATAGGTAGGTCGTCACCTTCACAGAGAACTCATTAACGAGAAAATGATTTCTACACATGAATCCTGCTGAACTCTTCCCTTCAACGTAAAGCCTTACTTTCGGTAACAAGATAAATGTAAGCCAATAGCCGCAAAAGAGAAAGGGAGGGTTATTTCATCCAGCATAGTACTTTGGCACAGACAATTCTCTGGATTCGTCGTTTTAATGGAAATGCTAAGTATAAATATCGTAGTGAATGCAAAGACTTAAAGAAAGAAGGAATGGAGGTTGAAGGGGGTGGTGAATTCATCGCAAGAGAGACGGTGAATTTCGGCTAGAGAGGGGGATAGCACGACTACTCGCTGTTGGCTGGAATCCCGTAATTTCTGCAACAAAGCGAGCCGTCCATCTCAGCTTTGCGGCCGGCACGCTGCTTTACCACCCATCACCACCCTCCATCTAGAGGGTTAGGTTATTAGATCGTCGTGATGAACGAGCCATGTTGCATCGCGACGCAAGGGTGAAGCAGGCAGCATGGTGGGTTAGCGGTATTATACAGAAGCGCTTACATTTTGTCTATCCACTGTTTCAACGTCGCATCGAAAGACTAAACGTATAGGTTTCGTTACAAACGTGGTTACTTGCGGTAGTTGGGAAAGTTTTACCCGGGGATTGTGAAATTAAATACTGCCACGTGAAAATATTTATCCGAACGGTAAACTTTGAAACAAGTGTTGTCACTGTGTAATTGTTCAATGGATTTGCGATATTTCGGATCGATGTCGGTGGACAATAATTTTACGCTTGCTCGTCATCGTTCCCCGGCTTTCCCCCTGACTGACCGAAAATTCGCAAATTCACCATTAATGTCGGGGCGACAGGTAGAATCGCAAATCGAGGAGACTTTCGCAAAAATCGACTGACACGCGTTTGTAGTTTCTGCTCCAGTCTCGATCGTTACACCCCCGGCGCGCGCTGTGAAAGAGTCATGGACATCCGGTACGTGAATGACGTCCAATTTCATGGGACAATGGTTACGTAGTGCCTGCCGTGAGAGAAGGGATGAAAAGAGAGAGAGAGAGAGAGAGAGAGGAGGGATGAGTTGTCCAGGCGATGGAAGAAGGAGGATGGAAGAGAGAGACAGAATTAGAAGTTAGCTACACACTTGGCCATCTTTAATTTTTCCCTTTTAATATAATTCAGAGCACTATTTTGTAATTTTAAACATACTGACTCTCTGTATTTGAATATTACAGAAGTAGAATATCGTATAACGAATGAAAGCATGAAAGCGATACGAGGGTATAGGGAGGAACGAACAATTAGGTATTTTCAGTAATAATCTTACTGACTACTCAACCGTTTGAGTCCCAGGGGGTATTGAAAAAACACTGTCGAAGAATCCCAAACAGCGCAATCGCGCTTTCTCTAAATGAGTACGAAAAGACTCAAGCAGCGCGATAGCGCTTGTTTTATTATATGTCGAGAAATACCAAGCGGTGCGACAGCGCTTTGTTTATTTTATATCGACAATGCGTAGTCTGCAGCACCAAAAATGCAATAAAAAGATCACATTTAATTTGCGTGCGATGTAAAAAATGAATTCATCCAATATGTTTTGATAAACACCGACGTTACAAATTATAAGTGTTACTCTCCATTTAAATTGTTTGTTCATAACACAAAAGTATTGTTAATTTGTAATTCGTTATTTTATAAAATGCATATGTATTATTACATATGCATACTGTAAAATTTATAAATATTTCAAGTTTTGTTCGATAAAAATGATTGAGAAGATAACAATGAAATAAAAATTTTCATTTTCTAATGTATTATTGCATTATTATAGTATTATTCTACCTATTGTAAAATGTACTATTTACATTCAAAGGAGCTGCGTGATGTATTTGCGTCAGTAAATCTGAGCGCGGGACTTCGACAATCGGTATCGCACCGTCAGTTGTCCACAATGCTCGAAATGTGCTGGGTTTTCTCGATATAAAATCTCAACTGCGCGATCGCGCTGCTTGGGACTCAAACGGTTAATTCCTTTCCACAAAATAGAATCAACATACATTTTTCATACATTGTGGGGCAATATCTATATCCACCATAAATACCTATTCCCGTTATTTGCAATAACATGAAAAAATGTTATATACAAAAATTGCACGGTATAGAGGAGGACATATTGTAATATAAACATTTTTTGTGTGGGTTGAGTCATAGAAGAGATGTCAAAGTCATCTCTATTTTTTAAATGTAATGTTTTGTTTTTTTTCATCGCCATGTGATAGCTGATGTTGACACAATTTCTGCACCTCTACAACAAGCTATCGTGGAAGGTCATGCAAGGTTAAATGTGGTAGTAAAATAAACTGTCTTATATTACTAGCAATTCATGTTAACGTTACAAACTGTTTGCAGACGCAACGAATTAATCATTGAATTGAACTATATTTGTAGTCCGCTAATAACAAGATTGGATGGGCGAAAGATAGAGAGAGGTATCCGGGTGAGAGCAGATATGTGCAGAAATAAGGCAAACAGGAAGATACAGTTAGGGAAAGATTATGTCACATGGTAGCTGTAATCCATTTTCTTGCAAAGGTCCACTTTTTAAGGGGAGAGGCACAGTAATGAATGCACAGTTCTCACAAAATTTAACAGTAAATGGTTATATAATCGTACAAAGAAATATCTGATATTAGTAATATTTTAGCTGATAGTGCAAATTTAGCATTTAAAGGGTTAATTGACTCTACTTGATGATCTTCATATATTATTATTGTAGTTAGTCTGATAGCCCTTTGGCGAAACTCACTGTCAATTAGCGAATATTAATTATTTCACAAAATAACTGATATTTTGTGATTTATTTGTGGGATCGGGGCGGTACACTCCTATAAAGAAGTTAGAAGAAAAGGACGCGAAAAGGAATTAACATCAGGGAGAGGACGCTGGCGCAGTGGAACCGCGCCGCCCCAGATCTCCGTGTTAAGCAACGCAGGCCGAGTACCGCTTCGTGGATGGGTTGCCGCGCGTCTCTCTTTCGTTTTCACGATCCTACATATTTATTATAATCAGGAATAGCTATAAATTTCTCTTATTCATATAATAACACCTTTTCCTCTCGAATTTAATGAAAGGCGACAGGATCGCACACAATTCATCAAACTGCAAGAAGTTGTCGTAAACTGAGCATTGTTACTGTTAGTAATTTTATTTATAATGAATACCATAATCAAACCAATGCCCCCTAGCTCGATTGCTCTAATCTATCATAAGAAACATTCAAACAGAGAGATTTCTTTCCACCGTTTTTTGCAAGAACACTGCCCTCATTTTTACACCGGAAGGAACGTTCCTGGCACTCACCCTTAATTCCTTTCGTTTTGATCGAAGGTCCTCATTGTTTCCGGGTATTTTTCTCACAGAAATCTTCGCCGACCCCGAACGAGAATATATTAATGTTCCAAAGAAGCACTTAAGAGAGGGCGAGAGCTAACAGAAAAGGGAAACGTGCTAGGTGTAACAATGGAGGGTGGAAGAGGACTGAAGGGAGGCTGCTGGAAAATGAGTGACGGTTGGCGGATCTCATAAATCACGGAGGTGGGAGTGAGAGAGAGAGAGAGGGAAGCTTCACGTAGATCGTCGTGTTGCAAATATTTGATACTGGCAACGGTGTTTAGTTTTCCAATGAAAATTTAACATGACGAGTTTGCAAATGTAAGCGATATCGAATTTTCCGGAAGAATTCATTCCTAGCTGGTAAAAAATAGACGACAGTGCGCTTCGGAATTTGTGCGACTCGTGTTACGCATGCACTTTTGCTAGCTTGCGAATTTATGGAGGTTGAATAGGCATTGGTAAGTAGATTGTTTTAAGTATAACGAAGTTACTTCAATTGTTTTTGCAGAGCTTTGTTTAGTGCGGAGAACACATAAAATTCATTCATGTACGTTATATGGTGTATCTCTAACTAATATAATTTTTTGTCGTGACCAATTCCCTGTCAAAGCCATTTCGGTTTTTGATTCGATGACATTTTCTATATTTAAAGGAAACGCCTTACAATATAATTACTGCTATCGTTAACACTAGAACTACCAAACCAGTCAAAATGACTGGTACACAATTTTTTCCAAAGATTCTCCAGGTTTATAGGAGAGCCATAGAATAGATATTCTATGTCCATCTGATAAAACATAAATTACCGAATCAATCATCTTTTCCACCTATGAATTCCCTTTTTTCAAAGTACTTATTTAATATATTTAAATATAACAGATTTAACGACGGTAGATCTAGCGTTAAAGGAAAATATCCGATAGTAGAGAATATTATCAAATCAACTGCAATTAACTAACAATAGCCATAGATGAACAATTCGAACCGCAAAGAATTAAATAAACAGAGAACGTTAAAAATTCTGAAATTCTGAAAAATTTCTGAAATGAGACATTGTAGGAAATTACGTTAATTATACTGATATCTGCGGCAATTAAAAAAATCGTAGGTCACTTGTATCGCTGTTAAAAGAGCAATCATTTAAATTTTCTAAGGCAAACACTATTTTCGTAAGACGTTTAACATTAACGTCTCAATTAATTGTGAAAGTTATAATAAAAAGGGCACGTAGGTAGACGAGTCGAATTAATCGGTCGATCGAGGGCCGCTTATCGATAAGGGCTGCCATCGCAGGGGTTGTTTGTGTTATTGGACCGTGTAGTTGTCCCGAACCGGTGGTGCTGGTACAAGCAGGTCGCGATAATAGATGTTCATTAGCATACTGCATAATGCGATAGGTATGTAGGTCGAAGAATAACTAACGTGGCAGATAAACACAGGCATAATTCCTGTTGGAACAGTTTCCAGCAGATAACGTAGTTCTCGTCAAATTACATTGATACGAGATAGTTCTAATCAAATGCAAAGTAAAACGTTCGTTGCGATTATTTAATGCTTTTTTTTGTTCAAATATTTGCAATAACGTTACGATTGTGAACATTCTTTGAAAGGATGAAAAATGTGTTACATTAACACTAGAATTACCGACGTTAAATCTAATATTGTCTAATATATTAAATAAGTACTTTGAAAAAAGAGGAATCGAGAGGCAGGAACGTGATCGATTCGGTGATTTATGTTCTTTGACATGAACGTAGAATGTTTATTCTATGAATTTCCTATAAACTTGGGGAATTTTTTGAAAAAATTGTGTACCAGTCATTTTGACTGGTTTGGTAGTTCTAGTGTTAATTTCATGGTAAAGGGTGTACACATTGTTGAATGACTTAACGTTTTCGAGAATTTGATATATCACACACTTCCGAAGTACAACATAATAGTTAAGAAATGAGATTATCTGGTTATCCCCATAAAAATGTTTCGCTGGCAGTTTCCGAGCAATGGTGGAAGTCTTGCATGTATATCTTCATAATTTAATCGATTGAGGACAGCTATATCGCTCTTCCTGGCTCAGCTGATACTGTGCTGTTTTATAGTAACGTATTATCTTCAAAAATAGTTTTCTGCTTCTGAAGGAAAAGATTCTTTTTGGAAACAATTCACGTTCTTCACGGACATACGATATATGTAGTATTAAAAAAAAAGATAAATCGTTCAACAATATGCATACAATTCCTACAATAACAGTAATGACATTTACATTGAATTTATCAATAGAATGAAATAATGAAATTTTGACAGAATAACGAAACGTATTCTTGTTATAATCAAAAGTTAACCTGAATAAAATCTTTTAGTGATTACTTCAGTTGGGCAAATTATACAGATTTTTGATAGCATAATCTGTACGTGCAAGTAGAAAAAGAGTGTCAAACAGAGACTTTTAAAAGGTCTATTACAACATTTTAAGAAAAATGAGACAAGATAAAGACCTTTTTGTTCTTCGGCGTCATACAGAAATAGATTGTTGATTCTACATTAAATATCCATTTCAAAGTGTTATCCATTATAACAAACGTAAGACTGACATGCACGGAAAAAAATCTACCATGTAAGTGGGTGGTGGAAACATATCAAATGTATATAACAAATGTCTTCCTCCCCCGCTGGAGAAAGTCCCAGGCGTGAGAATACGCGGCTCAGTGCCTCGTTGGTGCACAGTCTTACAGTTGATTTTACAAACTTCCATTTGTTTTATTTTTAAAATGCAATAGCAATTCTATTACTATTCTTGCCGTTGGTATTGAATGCATCGCTATTGTCGTATATTTCGCTGAAAGTTTTTCCCACTAAATTCATTCCGCAATCTGTGGAATTTGCGAAAAGGTATATACACTCTAGGAATTGTGTAAAATTTGAGTTTCATAAACGAGTGTTCTTAACGTCCAATTAAAAATGGCCAAAATTTATCTGAGTTTCAGGGAAGCTCCCGAGCGTAGATACTTCCGTGGTTAGCAAACTGGCGAATGCAACATTTGCAACGAATTGCACAAGTTTGTCTCTCGGTGGAATTGTAGTTGTAGTTAGAGAGCGTTTATTAACGTATTATGCAACGTCGACAGATGCACGCAGAAGGAATAAAATGGCACACTCGAACACACACAGGGGTGCTATCAGGGATGAGAGGGGTGAAGGGGTGTGTTCAAACAACAACACCTGCTACTTGCTCCTTTCGCCCCCAAACACGGTGTGAACATAAATTATTCATACGACATATCGCAAGAACTGCATTAAACGTTCTTCCAAAGTTATTTTTACCTGCTTGAAAGTTCTGGCTACTCGTGAAACGGAGGGTGACTCGACAGGGAACAGTTTGAAGAACGCTGGAAGAGTCTACTTTTCTTTTTCAACAAAGTGCAAAGAATAATGATTATATTGAAAACAACGTTCAAATCTCTATCCTTCCTCGCTGCTACGAACAAAAATTCAAAGAGAGGTCGTCGAAGGTTATTCACCCCTTTAAAACTGGCTCACTGAATGCTGAATCGTTTATCAACTATTCTAAGTGTGTCTGTACGGTGTGTATGTACATGCAGAGTGTATCTTAAGAACATGTTACATACTTCACTGTGGGTAGATCCGTAAAAGGGTTTCTGCAAACACTTATTCGATTTCATCTCATTTTCTTGTTGCAATTTTTTTTATATTATAATACGTGATATAATCAGCTCGAACTTACAATTAGGATTGTCTAAACAATAAAACTGCATATACTATTTCACATGCCACGTACAGTTGCATGAAGGAAATGCATAATTTAACAACTTTTCGAATAAAGTTATCACCCTCTGTTACTTTAAATACGCATTAAAATAACAAATTCCGATATGTAATGCTTACCGAGAGTAGTTATATGAGTTATTCGAAAAACGATATAAATTATGGTTTATAGAGTCAGTGAAATTCGGAGAGGTACAAATAACACCGTCCTACACCATTTTTGTTTTCCAATAGCCACTGGGTGATTCCTTTGGATTGTCGTCCTGAACACGAATCCGCCAATAGAATTCCTCTATCACCCTCTATTTACGAAAAACATCAGTTTTTATAAAAACAGTGGTTTTCGACAAAGAAGTTGGTATTACGTGAAAATTAAAACCCGTAGACAGTTCTCCTTGGTCTCAAAAAATAGAGGAGTGTTTCCTGAGTATAAAGGAGTGAGCAGTTATAACATTCCGTACTTTTTAATGATAGTAAATAACTGCCAACGTTTAAAAATAAGCGAGCTATTGCTACCACAAAGTTGCTACACATTATTGGATTCTATGGTCATTTCTAAAGAAAAAACTGTTGGCGAAAAATGTAATAACTGTTTTCGTTTTGGCAGAATTTAAGAAAATATCCGGCAACAACGTGTGCAGACCGTTTACCCGCTACGACGCCATCGCTCGCCGAACCGGCCGCGTCAGTGCCGTAGCTACGCATAATACTTTCACGGGCCCCGTATGTTAATGGATTACGTTGAGGTGGCATTCTGAACCCCTTTACTACCATGGTGTCAGAAAAACAATTTTTATATACAGGGTGTACCATTTAAGTTGAGATTGTAAAAAATCTCGAAAACGGGTGATTTAAGAAAAACCAAGCGATGCGTGCCCCTTACTATTGCGGGTGGGGAGTCTAATGGCATTACTGATTTTTCAATGCGTGGGCGTCTTCAAGGTGATTTCATGGTCAACCTTTTTTTTGTGTCATAAACACCTATTTTTTATTTCGGAATCATATTCTACATAAAAAAATGGATCACTTTTGTTTGAAACATTTTGTTGTAGATTTAATATTTCTTAAGATATCAGGTGAAACGTCTTTTAAACTTTATGCTGATACCTCATCTGGTAGGCTTACATCTTCAAGTATATTATTGGTACCTTGAGAGAGAGAGAGAGAGAGAGAGATTGGTATCTTAAGAAATATTAAATCTACAACAAAATGTTTCAAACAAAAGTGATCCATTTTTTTATGTAGAATATGATTCCGAAATAAAAAATAGGTGTTTATGACACAAAAAAAAGGTTGACCATGAAATGACCTTGAAGGACCTTGATTAATAAAACAAGATTTGCTTCAAGCTGTAAAGAAGAAATATCTTATATGGGGTGTTGGCCATAAATCTTACCATCGTCTTTTTTCGTGAATGATGAACATCAGTAAAAGAGGAGAAAGTTGGAGGGGGGTTTTGAATTCGGAGGCACTGATTGGTAGCACGAATCTTTACCTCCATGCCCACCATAGCCTCTACGATTTGAATTGCATCTGCATTCCTTATTGAATAGAATTTAACAGCATGCACGTGTATGAGACAGTAATATAGTTTAATATAATGGCGACAGAAGGCGGCAGAATAAGAAGAGTGACTTCTAAAAATTTTATATTATTTTGTGAATAAGAGTTTGCATCTTGTTAACGTCAAAATCAACTTTGGCATGCATACAAGTACAAAAGAATATTGCATAGTTGTTTAAAAGGAATTTAATATTTAAATTGTATTTAAATTTACATATTCTACACGGATGAAGATTGCTTAAGGCAAATGGTGTATCTGTCATTTCACCATGTAATGATATCCTTGTGAAAGAAAGTTAAAAGAGATGAGATTTTAAAATAAACAGAAAAGAAAGCAAAAAATATACGAAAAATGTACAAGGAAAGAATAACAAAAGAATAAAGAAATTTTCGATATTATTATGGATGCAAAATGGAATGAAACCAATGCAGACTACCGTTTGAAGAACTGGATACAGTGTTTTAAAGTCCTAAACGACATAAATATTAAAGTAAATATCCACGGTTTGTGTAACTTGGGTATCCGAATTATATTTATTAAATCAGTAGAACCATATTATCCAATATTTGTGTAAAAAGACATACTGATTTAAATTTTAGTTTTTAGTAGAATTTTTTCAATAAAGTAAAGACGTTTTAGCATGAGGGATGTAAAAGTTACAGTTATCTGGGATTGTACATACAGTACAGTCTCGTACCACATCTCGCCTATACAGAAGGTCTGAAGCGCTGTTTGGAAACAGTTTAATTGAATCTGTTAAGCTGAGTTTATTATAAAATTTACAGAAGTACAAAGGTATTTATGAGTCAAAGGGAAGGAAACGTTTACAGAAACTTCTTGTTTTTAATTTTTGTGTCTTCTCTGCAGTACTGAATTAGATTCCACTTACTTACATATTTATAATACTATCAAATTATTTTGCATTATATTCTACGAAAACTACATCATAGCCATACTAAAATAAATATTTATCGACTTACCAAACATATAAAAAAACGTTTCACAACGTTCTACAACTAAACTTACCATTAATACACTATTTAACGACTTAAAAGATACGATACGGTTATTTTGAAAGTGGCAGAAGTCTCTTTACTGTAATGAAAAATGATGATTCTGCAATGGTTATATAAAATCAGTTATACTAAGAAAACTATAAGTATTCAAGATAACAAGCGTAAGTGTAAAACGCAGGGTGCGGTAGATAGAACAATGTGAACACCATTGCTTATAACTGGTTTATTACTTAACACTATTGATACTATAAACATTACTATAAGCTAAGATTACTATTGTGGGATCGGGGTGGTACACTCCTACAAAGAAATTTAGGAGAAAAGGACGTGAGGAAGAATTGAGAGTACTGGGAGGACGCTGGCGCAGTGGGACCGCGCCGACCCAGGAGATCTCCGTGTTAAGCAACGCAGGCGAGGACCGCTGCTTGGATGGGGTTACCGCGCCTCTCTTTCTTTTTCACGATCCTACATATTTATTATAATCACGTATGGCTATAAATTTCTCTTATTCATAGAATAACACCTTTTCCTATCGAATTTAATGAAAGGCGACAGGATCTCACACAATTCATCAAACTGCAAAAAGTTGTCCTAAACTGAGCATTGTTACTCTTAGTAATTTTATTTATAATGAATACCATAATCAAACCAATGCCCCCTAGCTCGATTGCTCTAATCTATCATAAGAAAAATTACACTATTGATACTTAAAGTACACACGTTGCACATATTATCTAACAAAAAGGGAGTAACCAGAAGTGCTCGTGATTCGGGCCTTAGCAACATATACTAATAGGGGTCGCTAACAACCAGGCAGGAAGTGCAAACCCCTTCAGTAAGTAAATCTTCTCGAAAATTTGCACCAATAGAAGCACGCTAAAAACACGTTAAAAAGCAAGTCCTTAAATATCATGATTTAAAAAGAAAGTGACTTATGCCACTTTCAAAATAAACGCCTAATATTATTTACAAACGGTGTTTTAAAGTGTTAAGAAAACAGTTGAGCAAAACTGAACGGACAAATCACTTTATAATAACTTAAAAATGATTGGTTTAATTTCATTATGTTCAGGTTTTTAGAGACCGTCCCCATTTTCCATCGGTTGTCCTCCGTTTGTATCGTCTCGACAAAGTTTAACGAGTCTCCCAGGGTCCAGGGTCTGATCTTCTTAATATAATGAATTAAATATAATTCTTTCAGAGGGAGGGAGCTTTCGTTAAGAACTTAATCCGCTTACCCCTCCGTGGCAAGCTCGGGGTTTAAGTGGATACGTACAACTGTTTACTCAGCTTTTAATACTTGGCACATATTTGCTCCCGGTCGAGGAAACCAGCCACTCGTTACAATGATATTACTCGTTACAACCTCCTCTAAGTCCAATGTGTAACCTAGACCTCGGGAAATTTCATGATAGATAATAAATAATGAGTGCCAACTTTCAATTAAATCCATAATAATATTATTCTTAGTTAGTCAATTAAATTATATTGCTTTTAATCTTATTGTACCAATTATCTTAAGTTATTACTACGCTCAGACAGGTAGTTTTAGTCGTGAGTAAACAAACTCAAGACAAATCACCAACTTCCAATAATAACACTATCCAACACGATTTTTTTGCAATATCCACTGGGTGATCCTCGTAGAGTTGCTCATCCTAAACACGAATCCGGCGGTAGAATTGCTGCACCACCCCCAGTTTTCGAAAAAAATGAGTTTTAGTAAAAACACCCAATTTTGTTAAAAAATTAGGTATTACGCGAAAACTATAAACGCTAGGAAGTTAAAATTTTTCTGAAATGATAGAGGAAAATATACCGAATATTTTAGTGCATCTAAATATTAAAATTGGTTGTTTTAAATAGTTGTAAATGACCGTCAAAGTTTAAAAAAGTGCCAATGCGCGAACTTGCTATGTTATATTTTTACATTTTACACGAAAAGTTGTTTATCTAGCAGAAATTTGCTATACGGGACAGAATTCTGTAGACATTTCTGAAGAGAAAACTGCCCAGAAAAACTTCGGCAACAGTTTTCAATGCCGACAGGTCAAAAAAATATCAGTCGGGATCACGTAATGGGCGCTTTGCCACCATGCGGCCATTGCACGGGGACAGTGCCGTAACTACGCGTTATCGACACCGATGCGATAGTATCATCCGAAGGGCGCTTGCATCTGATAAGTATAAACAATCAATTTTTTATCATTAATTTTTGTATAAAAATATTATTCATTAATTGTTCACCGAATCATAAAAAACGTTTTATTTAATTATAATTGGCCGACAAATGGTGACTTCTCCCTGCTTAAAACTATTTTGGAATTTTGTTACAAAATAAAACATTATTAGAACTATAATATTCTTTTTAAACAATATCGTCTTTTTAAACAACAACTTCCTAGCGCTTATAGTTTTCGCGTAACACCTAATTTTTTAACAAAATTGGGTGTTTTTACTAAAACTCATTTTTTTCGAAAACTGGGGGTTATGGAGCAATTATGCCGGCGGATTCGTGTTTAGGATGAGCAACTCTACGAGCATCACCCGGCGTATATTGCACAAAAGTCAAAAAAGTTAAAATTTGCTGGACAGTGTAATCAATCCAACGCGTCTTTCGAAGACAGTCTTAAGATAACAAGTAATTAATACAGTAGCCAAATCTTCCGAAAATTATTCCACCAGCCGGGACTAATTCGAGAAGTCTTTCTTAAACATTTATACAACAACCATTCAATAAACTATATACAGACCAACCATGTTTCAATGGTAAACTTATGAAACGCCTCTCTTCGGATTTCGAAAGGATATTATTTCCTCGATCATCATTTCCGCCCTCCAACCTGAATAATTTTTGTGTGAACCAACAACTATACAATATAACAAGAATTTGTTACTAAATATGAAGTATTTTTTCGGTAAGACTAATTTGAGAAAATTCTGGCTTTCATTCATACAGTTAAAAATAATAGACACGAAACAACAACTATTGCTGAGAGTATTTTCACCATCACTGCTTTAATCTTTATGGGCTCACAAAAAGTCCAATTTTCTTCGACACGCTAGAGAAGGGTGTCCTAAATTCCCCCCTCTTTTCCTCTGTCTTGTTTTCCTCTTACAACACTATTTTCACTCCTCTCGAAGGGTGAAAAGAGTACGAGAGTAGTAACGAGGCAGAATCGTTGAAAATTCTATGACAATGTTATTTTTTGCACTGGGATAATAACATTTTAAGTATCTTTTAATTTTTTGGAGTTGTGTATTACTTCATAGAAAATTAATAATGTAATAAAGATTACAAAATTATATTTTCAATATTTATTATTGACTTTTCTTACCTAAGTTAGATGTTTTGCAGATATAACTCCGTATCTTTTAAACTAATTAGATCACATTACGAATTTGTTAAAATACGAAAATTATATTAACAGAACATTAAACATTAGAACAGTATTACAAAATGATTAATAAATTGGAATTTAGAATTTGATTTTTCATAATAGAAATACTGTATATTGTAGCAACCTTCAACGATTTACGGATACGATCGAAACGATTTAGTGCTATCTTTTAGAAATTCACTAGTTCTTTCTCACAAAATACTTATTTTTTCTTTTGCCTATCCCCTCATTCCAGGCTTACATAATTTTAGACTGATGTTTTTCTAAATATCACTGATCTCATCGCAGAAATCATATTTCAGATATTTCGACCAGGAAGCTCTGCTATTTCAAAAGTCGTTTTTCGTCAATAGAAGAAATAGTTAAGGGTCTAAACTCTGAAAAATCAACTAATTTTTCTATTACTACTTGCTCATGTGTGACCATCGATATAATCGAAAATTAAACTTTTCGAGACGATAACGCTGCAGAGTGCCTCGAGGGGGTGAATACGCGTTACAGGAGACCGAGAATCGGCGAGGGGGCACGGGGTCGCTTTAGGATTGTAAAGGGAGAGTGATTTCTTCCTGCTGAAAAATCGATTTATCGAATGCCATTGGCTCGGAATAATGTATGACGACTCTAGGGATATTCTTTTAAGAGAAAAATGTATAGCGTGAGATGGAAGTTTCTTTTAGTCCTCCACTGCGTGAATGTCTACCGTCGGAGCAAAGTAAGTTGTGCAAAAAATGAATTTACAAAAATTAATTACATATCCTGATACAAAAATTAATTATCCGCCAAGACAATAGAATGAAGAGTTTGTAGCATACACAGTAGCTTTTGATTTTCATGTAAATTCATTTATTTGAATATTTTCATTCTTGAGCTCGCGACACAATTTTTTATTCGAGCCAGATGATTTGTTAACTCAAAAGAGATTCGATGTCGTAAAAAACACTTCTTAACTATTATATGTATAAAATTGATGAGTACATATAACATAAATTATCCAAAATAAAGTCTATCATACATTTTTCAGGAAGAGTATTTCAAAATGCTAAGAAAATTAATCAGCAACGTTAGAGTGACTGATTTCTTAACAATTAGTTAGAAATATAAAATTGTTGGTTTAACTTCATTACGTTCTTCAATTAATCCGAAAATATAATATACATACGTGTAAGTATATACGTACATACCTATTTTATTGTAACGCACATGGTCGGATGTTTTGACCTCATTTTCTTAACACTAGATCTACCAAACCAGTCAAAATGGCTGGTACCAAATTTTTTCAAAAAATTCTCCAAGTTTATAGGAGAGTCATAAAATAGATATTCTACGTTCATATTGTAAAACATAAATTACCGAATCGATCATATTTTCCACCTCTTAATTCCCCTTGTTTCAAAGTACTTATTTAATATATTTAAATATAATCAATTTAACGCCAGTAGTTCTAATGTTAATAGTGAGCAGAAAAAGATGCCGTTCTATTAAGAAAATTATTATTATCAGTAAAATCTCACAAATATGATACTTGAAATACCAGAAATAGGATATTTGCCCTTTACATTCACAGTACAATCTCCTCTCGCTCCTTTCTTTCAAATACAATATCTTTCTCTCAAAACAAGTTTTCGCATCCCAAATGCTAATAAAATTTTTAAAAATATATTGGTACATAGAACATCCGTTAGACGAATTAAATTTAACATTTTTACAACCGAATGACCAGAATAATTTTTTGCTAAAATCGAGTAGTTTTTTAACTCAAACATATTGTATGTGTTTAACCACCGAATAATGAATATACATGTACACATAATTAGCAAAGTGCGTCTGCCTTCTTCTAATATGAAAGGTCAAATTCTCCGAAATTGCAGAGTGCCGGGCAAACATTTAGAAACAAATTCCCGGGAGACCTTAAGGCAAATTAGAGCTTAATGCCAGGTGCTTCGTTCCACGGATTAAATTAATCAAGAATCCCAGAAAACTGGAAACTAGGATCGGCAAAGTGTCCCTGCAGATAACTCAAAATTAGTCTCACCGAGCGTCAACGAGAGCCATTCGACGGCCCATAAACCCCCGGCCCTCTGAAATCAACAACGAGCTACCCCTATTCGCCGCGACAGACTTCCTAAACGCGACCAGTTATCTTTACTAAATTTTCCACTCAGCAGCTAGCTTCCTGTGATAAAGTAGCTCGAAAGCCTCGAGGACACTAGGGAGACCGTATGCGAGAGTAGATACTCAACCCCTGCCATACGGTGAATCGTGTGCCCGGGGGGTAGTAGCAGGGTTACTATCCACGGACACTGGAAGCACGGTTCGGGCTACAAAATCGGCGTTTTCCCAGTTTATCCCGGACGAGGAAGCACTCACGTACAACCCCATGGCAGATAACGCCTTACTTCTCTCTTCTGCAGTGCTTCAGACAGTCCAAACATTTTATAGTGTATGGTGTAGGATAGTTTAATGAAATTTAAATTTCTAGATATTTCTTTTCGAATCTACCGCGTTTCATCTATTATTTTCTCAACGGTAATGAGTTTGCAGTTTTTCGGCTTTAACTGCTTTTGCCACTTGACATAGCACCTACTGTCTTAGGTGGATTCCGAACCGGGGCTAATGCATTTAAAACGATAATTTTTAAGAAAAATTTCCTGGATGCGACGGGGTACTTGAACTTGGGCACATTAATTGTAAGTCGGAGATTTTACCTCCCTACCTGCCATATCCCTTCAATGATATTGGAGCTTTTATTACGGAATTATTACGTCTCAGTACTGCAGAAAGCCAATACAAGTGTTCGGTTTATTATATAAAAATGTTGAAATACTTCTTTAAATCTTTGAGTTTTCATTTAGGTACGTCATCTGTGTTTTATTGATGTAGTAGAGATCAGAAAAATCTCACAAATATCGCACAAAACACGTTAGCAAAGGTTTAGAAAATAAATCGAAAATGAAAACAGCCGATCCTCCCGATTTTTCTGATTAAAATGATACCAAACACGACATACTTTGAATTATAGTTACTTAATATTCAAGCAAGTTTGACCTTGAATGAACTTGAGTCATAGGTCATTGAACTCGTCTTGAAACGTACTATTTCATGATGAATAAAAAAACATATCATTCCATTTAAAAAAACAAAGTTGACCTTCAAATCTCCGAAACGCCTCCACTTATAAAAAAAATCAACGCACTGCATAGTGTACCATTTTAAACCATGTAACTTTTGTATATAACATTCTTTCGTGCAACGCATACTTTAAAAATTATTCGAGGTGCACAAGTTACGTGGACCACCCTGTATATTAATAATTTCTTAATTAGTTTGCCTTTTTTACATCTTTCCTCTTAAAATTAACTACTTTCGTTCAAAGTATCCATTTCATTGATACATATGATTTCCAGTTTCAATTTCAAACGTCCCCACATCGTTCGTCACGTAATTCTTCAATCGTCCAAAAAATAATATATCATCTCTCGTTGTATGAATGAAATATAAATCTGCAAGTAGCATCTATCGGTAATAAAGCACATCGTCGATCCCGTTTCAAACAACTTCCTGCCTCTAGGGTGTATTTTCCCTGCCATTATACTCAAACGAAACGAAAATTTCCGTATTCTGGTCTTAAATCTTCAGGTTTCAAGCTTACGAACTTTCACATAAAGCTCTTGATATTTATTCCTAATCACTGGGATTATTCTATCGGGATAATAAGGGTATTTATCTATTATAATATCGAGAGCACAGCAAGGTAGCGCTTGTGCCAGGACGCAATCTCTGTTCCTTGGTACTCTTTGATCTTGCGATCATTAAGGTAGACTCGAGCCGGTCCTTTGTTTCGGTTGATTCGGTTTGCAAAGTAGGTCATTAGACGGACGCGTCCGAAATAACGATCCTTCGCGCGGAACTTCGCGGAGGACTCCCCCTGTCCCATCTGCCCCGTGACCCGTTTTCCCCTTTCCGTTGGGCTGGCCAACCAATCGGAGTGTTGCGTTGCCGGGCTCATCTCGAAGTAGGTCGATTCGACTTGATGGTGATCTTTGGATAAATTTGGATACTTTCCTGTTTGCTTTTGGATGTGCGAGCTATAATAATTCGAAGTTGCCTTGATCGCCGATGAAGGAGAAAAGATAGCCGATTGAATGCAGAATTAAACTTTTGATCCGTTCTCAAATACATTAGGTGGTAGTTTTCATATGATCGTTAACAATAGATTCCAAGTGGCCCAGATATGTGTGTGTGTGTGTGTGTGTGTGTGTGTGTGTGGGTGTGTGTGTGTGTGTGCGCGCGTGCGTGTGTGTGGTGAAAGTAGACTGAATCTTGCTTGGTGCTGTGGAATCCAATTAGCGGGTATGACAAGCACATCCGACAGTGAAATTCTGTAGAGATTTTAATCAGAAGTCCTACGAGCAATATGAATGCAGTTTTATACATGCGGTATGCATTTGATATCATCAAATGACATTCACGACAACTCGTGAATGGGAATAGGAAAATAGGGAAAATAGCAATTCAGTGAGGAATGTTCTCAACGTTTAGAATAACACGAATTTTCTTATTATAAGTAGAAAAGAATGAAGGTTTTGAGCTTTTATTAACATTAATGTCCTTTGTTGAATGACTTAAAACTGGGCCAGTGGAAAGTTTAAAATATGATTATTGAAAAAGAGGGAAAAGGTAATCGAAGATATAATTAAACGAACTTCAAATAGAACTTCGTGGTTAACAGTATCAATTTTCATAAAAATTCTATAATTTCGAATAGTTATTACTACACTGCGGATGTTTATGCAAATTTAAAGTTTGATGAACGCAGCTAACAAAGAAGAATCCAAGTCGAGGACTCTTTCACTCGCTAAATGTTACAACGAATGCCGCATCTTGGAAATTTCAAATATTTTATTTGATTGCATGCTTTTTTTGTATTTTAGATCTGTTAAATTTGTCATAAATGCATAAACATCCGCAGTCTAGTTATTACATTAAGAGAAATCGAAATCTGTTTTGAAGTGTTAGAATTAATTGGTAAAGTTCCAGAGTTCCAAAGAATGTGAAGAGGCTTTTAAAATTTGATGGTACTAAAAATTGATTAGTAAGGACATGAAGAAGTAGGTTGCCATTTACAAAAGGGAATTTACGCTTTGCAGCAAAAATTGCCAGCCTTTGCTATCCTCTACCAGGAATTATTTATAGGAACAAGATAACCATACGTGTGATTTAACAGAGACATTATTCATGCTAAAATTTCAATTTGGTCTCGGGTGTCTACGTAAGAGGATTAACACGGAGTGCATCAGGAATTTTCTAATAATGGCAGTATTTCACTGTGCTTGATTTACTATCCTAATTATGAATGAACTAAAATTACAATTACTTTTAAATAAACAGCGAAGTATTCTCCAAATTGGTCATAACTTTCACACAATATCGGCAATTACAACGTAACAGGTGTATAAATTAAAATAATAAACTTAATGCCGTGTCGTCAAAAGATTGAAAAAGGAAGAAAAGTATTTAATGACACAAAAGCATAGTTTTAATTGTAGCATTCAAGTTCTGCGATTATCTCTAACACGGATGGGTGTTTTTCTGATTGCATGGGGATGGTGTTGATGAATTGGTTTTACCAACGACATTATAAATAATAAAGAATATTTAGAATTTTTAATACGTAATCTATTAATGAATGCAAATAAGGCAAGACCACACTTTTGTATTCTAAAAGAATATTTGTTTTAAGTCTTATACCCACTATGTCAATTACCAAATTTAAATCCCAGAAAAATTCTATCGGATGACTATTATTAAAGAAACTTAGAAAAGAACGAGATCATGCCTTCTCAGAATATTCGAAAAAAAATTTTTTTAACACGTCGAAATGGTTAAATGAGGTTATTAACCCTTTGCGATCTGAATTGTTTGGTCAATTTTGCAGTGAGCTAAATGAAATTAATTTCATAACATTTTCTATCCTTGGTTATTCATTTTTTTAAATAATAGCAATAACTATAGGTACTGACGGATATTTGGGTGATATTACAAAATTATTTTGAAATTGGAAAATCGATATTAAGTCGTTAGAAACTTAACTGAAATGAAGATTTATGTCGAGTATTATTCGACATAGGACTGCAAAGGTTTAACACTAGATTTGCGGGCGTGAAATCTGGTAAATTGCAATATATTAAATGAGGACTTTGAAAAAAGAGGGATCAAGCGGTAAAGATGGTAATTCGTTAAGTCATTATTGTATTATAAAATACACGTGAAATATCTACTGTACAGCGTCTCTGTAAAGAGAAATGTTTATAAGACAAGTAGGAACCCGTCAATTTGACGGCTTCCGTAAATCTAATGTTAAGCAAAAGCAGTGTAAAAGGAATTACCGAAACTTCAGTGTTCTCTAAATTTCATAAATATAATATTTGTCCTTTGCAGAATTTTAGACGTTCACTGCATTAATGTAAAAGTTAAATGTGACAACTTATCGTTTAAATATATTTTATAATTGCATTTTACAATTAAGAACTTGTTTGTTATATCTTCGAAGTATAATAAATGGTTCTTACTTTTTGGAAGAAGCATCGTGTCTAATATTTAAATTTTTTCCTTCTGCACAAACCGACAAACAATGACAGTGTAGAAATGGCAGTGTGTCCGAACATTACCGTGGAGACATAGTACATAATAAAAATCAATTTTACATCAAAAGGATTATTTTTACACCCTATACTATTTGGGCGCAATTCTCGATGATTACAACAAGCCTTTTACAAATCATACTTCTCTTCAACAACTTGTCTACAGGTCACAAACTATGACACGTAATAAAAACAGCATCTTCCATCAAAAGATATCAATATCATAAATCTCTATATTAAAAGTAGCATATTACCATTTGCGAAACTTTGTAAAGTTTGAATCACCGTGGAGGCTCGAAAGCTCAATTATTATCAGAACACTTTATGAAGCCGTCGTAATGGTGACGCTTTTGCAAGCTAAATTATCGAAGAATCGAAAGAGTTAGCGAGGCTGGAAGCTGCGCTCCAATTCCAGTAAAGTATCGTCCAAAGAGTCGATGGTTGATCGGCAGCGAATCGTTCGATTTTCAAGTGGCACCCGGAAGAGCGCACTCGATCGTGTCGCTACATCGAATCGAGAGTCCTCCTCTCGACTAGCACGGTTGGTACCACTGCCTCTTCTACCAACGTAGCGCGCTCTACTACGATTATCTACGATTTTATCGCGACGATTGTTGGACTTCAATCGCAGTCCGGGTTCATTAGACTCGATGAAGAATCACCTGCAGGAAATTGCAGGAAGACGACGAATTTGAAACGCCGGTAATTACGAGGGTAGCTTGATTTACAAAGGTTAGCTCACTTTCGACTTCAGAAAATATCGTTGTAAAATTACTTCCTAAAGTTTTTCCATAATCTCATTTGAACCCACTATGAACCCTTGTGATTTCGAGGTAACGTAGGACACATTAGTGTCTCTATTCTTCGAAATCCTTTACTTAACTTAACCCTTTGCAGTCCTATGTCGAGCTCTACTCGACATAGCTTTTAACTTCATTTTATTTTCTAAATTTAATATCGACTTTCCAATTTCTTAATGATTTTCTGATATCACCTAAATATCATAAAAATATCATTAAGATATCATCACATTTTTTTAAGATATTAAAAAATAATAAATAATCAACGATAGAAAATGTGAAATTAATTTCATTTAGCTCACTACAAAACTGGCGAAATAATTCGGGCCGCAAAGGGTTAACGAAATACTGGAATTGAATTCTAGAGAGCCATAAACTCACTTGAGAATTGAATACTTCTAAATCGAGTTAAAGAAAGTATTTAAAATTCGATTTTTAACATTCGCCAGTGTCCTATTGCGTGACTGATCTTCAGAAGTAACGAAATGTTCGGATTATAGAGAGATAAATACATTTGTACTTGCAGTAGTGATGCAAAAACTTGACAAAAAAAGTACAATAGAATTTTCGAAATGCATCGAACCAAAAATAGTGTGACAATTAAATTTCATCAGTCTGGCAATCATTTGTACTAATTTCTTTTAACTGAAAAATTAAAAATGTTGGAAATGAATTTTATTCAACTAACAGATTTTTTTTTAAATTTTCTAATTCTTCTTAAAATATGGGCAGCATTATTTTTATTACTATGACACTATTGAAGCCCCAGCTCATCGCCAGGATGTTTTCGCAACATTTAGACAGTAGATGAAACGTTAACCGTTGGCTAAAATAAATAGAGAGACGAAGGTAAATTGTCAGAGTCGCAATTAGGCTCTTGGTGCTTTTGTCTCGGTGGCGCGTCTTCGATTTTATCGAGCAATTGTCCGGCTGAAATTAGTGGCAGGTTCATTAGACGCGATAAAGGATGCCGTGGGAGGAAATTACACGGCAACGAGGGTAAGCGCGGGGCCAGTAATTAGTGCCAAACTGCCGTACGGTACGCCGGTCTTTCTTGTCACGTCACTTCCGGATTATGGGTCCGGTCGTTCGCACGAGCACGAGCTTCGCAGTTAGAGGAGCGGACAGGGTGACTATAGCTTCACTTTATGACGACAATTACTGGGATATTCAAGGTACTCGGATAGAACTCCATCTTGATGATCTTCTTTTAATTATTGTCTACGGTATCATTCTATTTACAAAAGTTTTAATGTGATTATTGGTCAAGGTTTTTCGTGATCATCATTATAAAACGTTGAATGTCATTAGGTTTTGTGCAAATTTTAACAAAATTAAGAAGTACATGACTTAGAGTTTCTTGGTTTTCTTGTTAAAATTAACCCTTTGCACTCCTATGTCGAGCTACACTCGACACAGTTTTCTATGACAACTTTTGTTTCATCTACTAATCATCGACTTTTCGAAATTAACGATCATTTTGCATCTTAACATAAATACTCCGCGATACCAACAATTGTTCCTGGTAACAAGTAAAAATGAATAATCAACGGTAAACAATTTTCCGAGACTATATTTGCGTATTTGACGAAAAGGTAGTAAAATAATTCGGAGCGCAAAGGGTTAAAGTCTTAGGAGAAGGTGGCAAGAAATGAAAATCAAATTTTCTGTAGTTTTCATATAATTCTAATTTGCACAATGAAAAAGAGTCTGTTGGCTGGAATGTGAACTTGCAAGGAGAGACATTATGAAATGTGGAGAAAGAAAACGAGAGGATGAAGTTACAAGAGCCAACGCATAACAATGCGAACATGAGACATTCGCTCAGCGTGTAGTTTGTTAATGTCCCAACTATGTTAACTCACTAAGGCTATGGAACAGAGTCCACTTACTTATAGCAAAAGTTGGGAAACCCAGGAATTCTCCAAGTTATGAATCTTTATAATTCCTGTGTAATTCGGTTTAGGGAGTGGAATCATCCCTTGGGAAAAATGATAAAATTCGGTTTTAACAGTTAACGATGAAAACAACTTGAAAACTATGTTCGTCGACAAGTGTGTTTAACCAATTTTATAAATGTGAAAAAACGCAATCTCTGTTGAAACATGAAGAGGTTTGTTCTTCCTGCCTTTCCGGATGAATATTGATTGTATCGATAAATAGACTTCCGTCTTGTTCATGTTCGTTTCCGTTTTCTATATACTAGTTTAACCGTTTGAGTCCCAAGCAGCGCAATCGCGCTGTTGAGATTTTATGTCGAGAAAACCCAGCACATTTCGAGCATTGTGGACAACTGACGGTGCGATACCGATTGTCGAAGTCGCGCGCTCAGATTTACTGACGCAAGTACATCACACAGCTCCTTTGAATGTAAATAGTACATTTGACAATAGGTAGAATAATACTATAATAATGCAATAATACATTACAAAATGAAAATTTTTATTTCATTGTTATCTTCTCGATCATTTTTATCGAACAAAACTTTAAATATTTATAAATTTTACAGTATGCATATTTAATAATACATATGCATTTTATAAAATAACGAATTACAAATTAACAATATTTTTGTGTTATGAACGAACAATTTAAATGGAGAGTAACACTTATAATTTGTAACGTCGGTGTTTATCAAAACATATTGGATGAATTCCTTTTTTACATCTCACGCAAATTAAATGTGATCTTTTTATTGCATTTTCGGTGCTGCAGACTACGCATTGTCGATATAAAATAAACAAAGCGCTATCGCGCCGCTTGGTATTTCTCGACATAAAATAAAAGAAGCGCTATTCCGCTGCTTGGGTATTTTCGTACTCATTTAGAGAAAGCGCAGTTGCGCTGTTTGGGATTCTTCGACAGTGTTTTTTCAATACCCTCTGGGACTCAAACGGTTAAGGGCAATGTAAAACTTTATTATCAATTACGTTCCATTATATAAATAAAAGTATAGAGTTCATTTAATATGCCTCGATGCGGTCTTGTGAGCATTCTTCACTGAGATACCTGCACGAATCTCAACAAAACATATTTGTCATATCTCTCATCATTATCGATACCTTTATTTTCTTCAAGGCGTACTTTTAGCTCCTAAAACTGAATCAATAGATTTCCTTACGCCACAGTTACTATGTTTGTGCACGAAAAATTCTCCAGACATTGTTTGTCTAGTCCATTTAAAGATTTTCATTTGTAATGTAATTATTTTCAACCCATAGCTTCGAGCAATTATTTCTTATTAGATGCAACTGCTAACATAATTGAAACAATCGCTGCAACATTAATCGATCAGCCCGTCAAAGTGACGTCTCCTTAATTCGCAACCCGTCCCCAGAAAGGATCCCTTTAATCCAAGCTCGGGCGAAAGCTCCCCGAAGGATTCATGGCTGAGTGTATGCGTGACCATGGGAGTCAACATTGACGCAAGCCCCATGGCATACATTACGGTGATTATGGCTGTAACAACACCCTGCCCTATTCCACATTACCCAGGATATCTCGTTACACGCACTTAGACCACCTACTCTCTCCTCCCACTTGCGTCCTAGGATCATCTAGAATAGGATACGTACGTTAAAATTGCGGAAAGTACTTTACGTTCATTTCGGGCCTTAATGATTTTTACTTCGTTTTAGCTGTCTAGGCGCTGGAATCGTAGAGATTTCATTGTCGGGATTTTAGGTAGATGAGGTAATGAAGTACTATATGTCAACGTGAGGAATTGCATTAGGGCGTTAGGTACTTAGGTCAAAATGAGGGGAATGTAAAATGAAGTTGGAAGATATAACATTTCCAGACGTTGCGTAAGAATAATTCTATGGTAATTACGAACATGAATAATGTAAATATTATAAACTTCCCATCATTGGTCGACGTTTATTTTTCCCGATTTTTTTTCCTCGAGACAAAACTGGCCCAAATAAGTTGTTTACCTTAAGCATATGTTAAAGCGGCACTACTATGTTATATAATCATTGTGATTGAAAACATGTATATATGCTCTCGTGCGTAAGGGCATTTGTATTTATGTGAATAAAGTTATTATTATTATTAATGTAAATATGTGGACTTTGAAGAGTAAGCTGTTATTTGACATTGTCAAAATTCCTTCACCGTCTTGGACGTAGAGCAAGAACGATTCAGTGGAGGAATCGAAGAAGATATTGTTACTACAGAAATTTAAAATATTAGAAATTTCAGTTTGCACATTTACGAGGATATTTGTTTAACACTAACCGTACCGCCACTTTATGTATAATTATACTTACCGGTCAGTCATTTGGTAGCCGGTTAAAAAATAATAATAATATTTCTCGGAAAGAAATGCAGAAGATTTTCAATATAATATACGAATTAATGCAAAAATCAGCCTTTATTTAAAAACACAGAAAATTACCTACTTCCATTTCATTGAAGCGGCTATTTGACCGCGCATGGTATGGTTAGTGTTAAAATTGGATCCACGAGGAATCTCTATATTGAGAAATTTCGGCTAATTTTGTTTACAAAAGTAAAGAATCTAGTAAGAATCACAAAACTTTACAGTTGCGTGCAATCCGGAATTCTCTAACCATATGTAGAAATGTTGAAATGAAAGAGTAATATTTCACTGTTTGTGAATTTGTTACTGTTGTAACAAAACGCAATGAAACAACGACGACTAAAATAACATTGCTGTTGTCAATTACTGGGTTCGAGTTCAAATTGCTGAGACAAGGAGAAGATTTTTCCTACGTGATATGTATATTATATCTTTCGTAATAAGGAACCCACCAAAAACTATACGGAACAAAACAAATCTTATTGCTTTTTGAGCTTCAGAATCGTCTGATTTAATTTACATTTTACCGTTTAAATTACCTCTCTAATCTGGTGGCATTCGTTTATAATCATGTTAGTAATATCCTCTACCGTTAAGTAACTACATGTATTTCAGAACATTTGGATTAAATATGTAGAATACTTTTAAATTTCAAACAGTCAAAACATGTAATAAATGAATTCGCATATCTAATACATTATCCAGATTTTTACAATTTTTTACTCTTTACCCTATAACCGCTAGAATCTTACAAGGATACAGATTCTTCAAAGAACCCACTTTCAGAAATATTGTAAAAACATTTGAAATTGCAATTTAGTCAGCAGAATGAAGATTAAAAATAAGAAAAAATTAAAGAATCGAACAAAAAAAATGTTGCTTTCAACGGCAGAAGAGGAAACGTACAACTGATCCAGTAATAAGACTTCATCGATCGGTCTTTAAAATAGAGAACGTAGACTAGTCCGTCTTCCGAAGGGAATAAGTAAGCGGCACTTCAAACACCATTGGCAAGTCGCTACTTCATCTTTGCGTTTCCCTTCATCATCGACCTCATTTTCATATTTTATTCTTATCTCCCTTTTCACATCGTCATTCATACGGAATGCAACCGGAAAGAATATTTCAAGTGAAATCGTCTCGGTATTTTTCTGAATTGCCTCGCGGGGCCAATTTTGCCGCCGCATGGAATTCAACTTTCGGTCTCTCAATCTGGATTCGTATCAACTTTATACGTGCTGAGATAAATTCGTTACATATATATCTCGGGTATCAGCACCAACGGAGATTTTGAGTTCAACGTTTGAGAAAAGTTCTTCATTCGTTCGTGCATTCATTTCGCAAATCTCAATTGTTATTGACACGTTGAATGCCATGGGGGTTACCGGTGACCGGCGCTATTGAATTCAATTAAATTTCAAAAGACTTTTAAATTGTAATATTTGTAAATTTCTTAATTCAGTCAATATTTAGGCGTTGGTCTCAAAAAAATAAAGTCCTGCTGCCCATACATCTCTTCGTGTCTTTCAAGTTTCTGCTTTGTAAAGATGTGATTTTAATCGAAAAAGCTTCACTGCAGTGGAAATGAAGAAACTAACGAAATACTGGTGGTATTCACGGTCATGCTACTTCGATATGAAATAATTAACGACTACTATATCAACATTTGGACTGTCTTAAGCGTGATCTCTCTTTGTAGCAAATTAAAACTTGCAATTTAACCTTTAACACTAAACCAAAACCAGATCTTAACGAGCCATCTGATGATTATTCATACTGGAATATTACATCAATATTAGGACAATTTCTAAATCAGAATTTATCAGTAATGCGTGTCACCATAAACACCGGAAAGAATGATTAAAATTTAATTATATTTGTACTAAGTATGTTACTCTGGAAAGAGAAATCATTACTTAGCTGTTTCCAGTTACAAAAATTATGGGAAATGTCAATGTCCTCGCAGGCAGGCTGTAGACTTACAGTAAAGACAGTGCAAACAGATAAGAACGTGTCCACCGAAAAGTCCCCATCGAGTATTAAACATTAAATCTTAACACTAGAACTACCAAACCAGTCAAAATGACTGGTACACAATTTTTTCCAAAAATTTTCCAAGTTTATAGGACAGCCATAAAATAAATGTTCTACGTCCATCTCAAAAAACATAAATCACCGAACTGATCATCTTTTCCGCCTCTTGATTTCTCTTTTTTCAAAGTATTAATTTAATATATTTAAATATGATAGATTTAACGCCGGCAGTTCTAGTGTTAAGCGGTACGTTTTGATAGATGAATATTCAAATTAGTAACTTTTTAAATCAAATTTTGTCATGCTGTAGACGAAGTGAGTTGCAATTACGCCTTCTTCAATAACTAAGAAATTTTAACTTCTCGGAAGAATTTTTACCTTTATCGTTCGGAAGACCACAGGTAATGGCTGCAGTGCTTACGTTATGAAAAATTGAATGGCGCGAAACTCGTAATCCTCTTTTTTTGACGTTAGAGGTATACACAGTTAATGCAGTTTACATAAAGAATCCACAAAGCGGAAAAATGAGAACCTCGTAACACATTTACAACTTATCAAGGATTTCATTTTTCAACTGGGCAGCAGTTTCCAATTTAACATACACAAAGTGCGGCGGAATAACAAGTACAAGCAGACACGATTCGATTCCTCATGAAACAGTAAGAACCAAATATACATTAAAATTTTTTGATTTAAGGGTTAGCTTTCGAGAAAATCGATTTGAAAATTCGATGCCTGCATATAGCTAAAGGTACAGCTAAAACGACAACATATGGCATCCGTACACACCAGTTTTCATGAACCTTACGTGAAAATAGTTCTCGAAAAAATATTTGATGCGTTTTTTTTTTGTGGAACACAATCTACATTCTGACCAAAAATGTTACAGAGTAACGCAGAATAAAATTCATGCAATTTATTGACGTTTACGGCTTCTAGTAACGAATTCCCTTCTCTTGAAGACCCCCTTAAAGTTGAAAAATGCTGTGTCAGCCAATATTCGTAAGGAGTCTTACTCGAAATTGATCCGGAAAGTTTGAGACGAGAATTTGGCAAATAAGGAGGCAAACTGGTAACAGAGTCTTCGTGGCTGCTCTCGATTCGTCGTAAAGCTTTATGGTTATAGGGGGTAGGAAAAGGTAACAACCCTCCAGGACAGGTCACCAAACGGTGCCAGCTGTTCCGATCGTTTACCTTGGACTATGTTCTGCTGTTAGAATAAACACCGAGGGCGAGTATTCTTAGACAAGCTATTCTCGAGTAGCCCTTAACTCTTGCCCGACGACAACTCGACTGAAATGATTGGACCAGGCCTGATACCTGGTGATCCAGGGTGTGCTTTACCGGTGTATATATTTCCTTCATGTACTAACAGTACGTTGTAAATACTTCAAAAAAAGATACAGTTAACACGTTGCCGCAAATGACTGCTATAGCCGTCCGATCTTTGACTATATGTAGGCAAACGACGGCTATAGCCGCCGTGCACATTTTAATCAATAAAAAAAGGACAGCGTTAGTACGAAGTGTACTAACGCGTACACTTTTTAATTATTGAGTAATACAGCGGAAAAAAGGTATAGCATGCCAGACAGCATACTAATTTGGACAAAAAAAAATGTGTTTCTGAGCACGATCGTCAAATTAAAAGTGTGCGGCAACGTGTTAAACCACTTTTTGTGCGGTATTTTGTTATGGGATTTTTTAATATGCGGTGTATGAATATCGAGATTCTGTTCGTCGTATGTAAGTCCGCCGCGAAGTTAGGTCAATGTCAATAAATAAATCGTCAAATAAAAATGTCAATAAATTGTCTCGCTTAAATTCACTGAAGCTCGAACGCAGACGACTAATGTTTGATCCATTGTTCGCACACAAAATCTTGAACGGTTCCATAAACAGTCCTGAGATCGTTTTACTTATGAACCTCAATGTAGCGAGATCATTCAGTAGGCATTACGTGCTTCTAAAACAAGATTTCCATTGTACTAACTATGGTTCGCATAACTGCATCAGTAGGTTAACTACCAATGTAAACCGGTTTTCTAACGATCTTAACTTTTTTGGTCCGCTCTCGATTCTTAGGCTCAGTGTCCTCAACCCTCCTTACCAGATAACTTTCCCAAGTTCCAGATTTTCCAATTTTCTCAGATTCCCAATCCCACCACATTCTGTTATTATATTATATATAATATTTTATTTTATTTAATTTTATCTTATTATACTCTCTCGATATAGTTATATCTGTTGATATATGGACCGTTAATTTTGAAAGTGGTGTAAGTCCATTTTCCAAAAAAATCAAGTTAGCTACATTAATAGTTACATTTTTACATGATCTTTTCATTCTAAAGAAACTTGTTATTAATATATTTAAAATCATTAAGATTTTCTAACATGAAAATTTGTTGATTAATGAAGTGATGAAGAAGTTTATTTTGAAAGTGGTGTAAGTCCCACTGTGAGAGTTTTAAATGGATATGGAAAATATTATGTAATAAAATTTTATGAGATTACATCTTTATGTTTCATTATCAAAGTAGCAGTTGAAATATCAATATGCAATGACTTTGTTATAAACAATTCAATTTCAAATTACACTTTCGATCCGCTAACGGATTCATACGAGAAGACTGAATAATAATTAAGAAAACAATATTAATTTTAATGTCAAAATTATTTAACAAAGAATAAAAGTTGAATATTTTTTTGATTTTATAACATAAAAGTGCGTACATTTGTTTTTATTTCAAGGGAAATTTACTGTTCCTATGGACTTGTGCTTTCTTAAGAATTGAAAACGTCATTTCATTGATTTTGAAAGTGGTGTAAGTCCATTCATACCCATCATAAACATATTATTTCTTAAATAATGTTAATTATACTAATTGGGATGATAAATTTGACACCCTTAGAAACCCATAAACATTGTTCTACTATGTTATCTGTTACCCATATTTTTCAATTTAGTCCAACGCAAACCCTTCAATATCTCGATTCGAACATAAATGGACTTACACCACTTTCAAAATAAACGGTCCATATGTGTAGTATTTTCATTTTCATTTTCATTTTTTTTCCCTTACATTCTAGTGTTAAGCCTACCGTAATCATTGGTGCTTTTCGATGTATACTAAAGGGCAATTTGCCCGCTAAAAAGAATAAATAAATAAATCAACTCTAATAACTTCAAGTGTTGAAAGCGATTACGAACAAGTTCATCACAAGAAGACATTGTGCGCGTTTTGGACTACGACGAGTAGCATTAAGTTATGTATACTTTGGAAATTTCTCCATATTTAAAATGAGAAATTAAAATTTTGTAAAATGTTTCCATTTGCAATTTAATTATTTATTTTCTTTGGAAAGCACTTTCTCACTATTTCGTAAAGTTCTGACATATTTTCTAAGTATGACTTTTTTTATGCGGTCCCTCTCCACCGCATACAAGCAATTTTTCTTCAATATGTTGTGAACAATTAATTGTTATAGATATTTATAAAGTTTGCGAATATTTTTTTTGTGCGTTTTTTTTTCTGCGGTTCGTATCTACCATACAAAAACAGGTTTGATTGTACTTTCACTTGACGTTCAAACAAAGATAGCGAATCTTTTTGCAGCTGATAAAAGTAACTAAAAATAATATCGGAAGAAGAAATATTTCTGAAAATTCCGTCTTTATTTACTTGTACCTCGTGGAAAGGATTCAATTTGAAATTGTTCTGTATGATCTACTTTTGCATTTTTTTTTAATGTGTTGACTACTTGAAGATTTGTATGAGATGCACCGATTCTCGATGTCAACGCTGATACTGTGCCACTGGAGAAGGTGAGAAATATATAATATTATAAGTCCTCTAAATAAGAATAGATATCGAATTTGTCTTATTCCAAAATTTGTCTTATTTCAAGAGTTTTCAAGAAATTTGAATGTTTCCACGATTATATGGTCGCACAATTTACACTTTAGAATTTAACTGGATATCGTGTGTTAAGTGATTTTTTTATTCTACTTCGTAAATGCCACTGCATTTTTCATTATATTACGTAGTAACAAGTACTCGTGTGCGGCGTAATATTAGTTTTTAAAAATGAAAATTCATTACGGTGGTAAAATCGTGTGCAACATTTTCATCAAATTTTCATCAGTGTTTTAAATTATGAAATTTTCTCAATTAAGGGTGACTCGAAATAAGTCTTATGTCTTGCCATAACAGTTCTACAAAAGGTAACATCAATTTTGGACATTATGAAACACTAATCTGATAAAAAGAACTTCCAAATTTTACAGACAGTCGAATTATGATGACCGAGAAATCACAAAGATTATAAATTATATGAAAATGGTCACCATTACGCTTCAGCATCAGTAAACAGTTATAATGCAATCACCAATACATAATTAGCACTAAAATTACCAAGTCGATCAAAAACCGCTTCCCAATTTTTTCTAAAAATGCCACAAAATAGAGGAGCCTTGAAGTAAACATTCCAGTTCCATCTTATAAAACTTAAATTATATGATTGATCACCTTTTTCACCTCTTGATTGCTTTTTTTACAAAGTACTCATTCGGTATAATTAAATCTTCTATATAAATAAAAATGTAAATGTTCGTTTCTTCAAAATCTTCACTCTCCGAAAGTTCTTCACCGATTGCTTTGAAATCTTGAAACAACGTTGCATTCGAATACGCGCGAGTTTTTATTTACCTAATTATATAGAAATACTATCAAGAAAGCTCAGGACCAATCTTTAGAATTGTGCGGTTTAGATCTAGACACAGATTGCTTCTCACACAGACAATTATATGTTGCGTGTTCCAGAGTCGACAAACCAGACAATCTCTAATCTGTAAAGACAATGGAATAACAAAAGATATTGTATACCCACAAGCATTCTGAAATTAAACATATTAAAAACGTGCGCTTTCTCTTTTCTTTCTTTTCCATTTAACGAGACTGAGCCACAGCAACGCGTGGTCGAGTACATCTAGTACTAAATGTAACGCTTGTAGTTCCAGTGTTAACAGAGAAGTTCTCCAAAAGCAATTCATAAGCAATTTTCAATTTGCACATTACAATAAAAAACTAATTAGGGCGACAAACTCCTTCGAAATTCACTCTTCCCCCTAGAAATCGCTTTTGACCGGCGCTTTAGTCACTTCAAAAATCCAACGAGCGAAACGCAATTACCGTGCCGAAAACGATCTACCGATAAATACAAAAACGGTGGCCGGTTCTCGCTCGGCTCGTTAGCTGCGAACTGCTCGCAGCACGGTGTCGATGCTGTAATCCAATTTGCCGTTCACCGCCGA
This sequence comes from Cerceris ruficornis, assembly GCA_963989415.1. Taxonomy (NCBI): domain Eukaryota; kingdom Metazoa; phylum Arthropoda; class Insecta; order Hymenoptera; family Crabronidae; genus Cerceris; species Cerceris ruficornis. The sequence continues at coordinate 54,021,503 of OZ022517.1, forward strand.
CATCCACCGGCAACGCAGACGCTCGTAGAGGGTTGCACGGGGGTGCAGGGGGGTTGGAAGGGGTTGCGTGCAGCCTGCAGCCGCGTTGCATCGCGGGAACACTTTGCAGCAGTGTCGCTGGGAATTAGGAGTAGTTTGTCTCGTTACGGGATCCGCCTGCTACGTGGAATGTATCTCTCTTTGTGCTCGATCGTCATGGTCGTTCGTCGAGGATAATATGATTACGTTGTCGTTGGTTATACGTGTTCTTTAGAGCTCTCCGGTTTCGTCAATATTGCCTCGATCGGTAGATTCATCGGTCGCTTTGGAAGGGAAAGACTTTTTCAGTTTTCTTTTACTTCCTTTCTTTACCGTTCTTTCACGTGATCAATGTAGGGGATAAATAAATAATTTGCTTGAGGAAATGATGAGAGCGATACAGTTTCGTTATGTATGTACTGAATAACGTTTTGCGTTAAGTGTTTAGACTATGGTATTTCTTTTACGACGATTCTGTTAAAAATACTTTTTTTGTTTTTCATTATACAAAGTCGTCTGAATTATGAAACAGATTGTAATCGGAAATTGAATCTGCTGTTGCGTAGTCAGAAAAAAATGAACATTTCGTTACTTCGACGAAAATAACTGAACGTTTCTTGAACTAACAGAAAGTCTGTTTGCAGCATTTGTTATGTTACGCTAGCCGTTTCGTGGTTTCGTCTTCAAAGAATAACTAACTTGCATCTAATTACATTGTTTATACGAATTTTAATGAAATTCCTTCAAATTACTTTTTTGGTGTCTGTGTGACTGAATCCTTAGATATTTGGTGATGACACAGTTTGTCAGTACACCATACCACAGTTACAAATTTTTTTGTAAGTCACGCGTAATCTTCATTCTGTTATTACCATAACCAGCATTTCAGAAACAGGTAATGAAACATTATGTAAATAATCTAATCACTATAAAAATGATAGATTTCTTATGAGCATGGATATGAAAACCGTTCCTGTTTGGTAGAATCACCGCGATATTATGAGCCAGCAATTTTGTCGTTAAGTATGTTAAGCACTTGAGGACAGTGAAAGAGAAAAGTTTTAGTACTTTTTGTAACCAACAATTAACGAAAGCGGATTTTTTATGTTTGTAATGTGTTTAAAAAAGCTCAAATAAATTACGTTTTTTGAACGAAATACTACGTTCATTGTACACGTCATAAAAGAACTTTTAAAAGTATACGCAACGATGCATTTGGCTGTGTATATACTGTAGCATTCAACGTCAAATAAAATGCATGTTTGCATACTTTTCCTTTGAAACAGAGCTTGACAATGATATCAGTCAAAAGGAATAAAAGGATCTCTACGATTTCTTGATATTTATGAAAGAATAATATTAACACTCCCCGTTAAGCGAACCTGCTTGATATTGCCTACAATCAACATACTATCTGTAAGTCAGTAGACATTTAATCAAATTACAGTGCAGATAATACTGCATTGCGAAATCATTTGTATCATTTAAGAAATAATTTATTCAAATTATATGTCAAAGATTTTACCACGTTTGACATCCTATATCTAAAACACTTCGTGCAAAGTTATACGAAAGAACATCTTTAACCAGTTAAGCGCGTTTGACGTGTATACTCGTCGTGTAAAATAAAATATTAACACTGAGTATAACAACTTGAAATTTCAATAAAATGCAATAAGAATATTATTTGGAGGTATGTTTTCTTCATATTAGCAATACAACTGTTATGTATTTCATATGGTGGGGGTGCTGGGAGGCTCCCGGACCGAAACCAATTATAATAGGGGAGAGTTGCCGAATGCGTACCACTTAATTTCGAAGGCAGTTTATATATTCTTTAGTAGGAATTTCAGCAAATATTATGTTTTGCATCTATGCATTAACTATTGAAGTTGCAATTTAATATGATTTTTTAAATATTTATTGATAGATCATTGTGATATGAACACTTTTATAAGATCATGCAAACAGTACGATTTCGGCAATCGGTATCCTAAATGGTACCACCCGGTTTCCAAACTCGTACCTCATGTGTTGGATTAAAAAGACACAAAAAATCATAAGAGAAACGGTATTTTGAGTTTAATTTAAGTTTAATATACAATACAACATAAAAAGAAAATGTAATATTACACTACTTAACTTAAATACGATTAGGACAATAATAAATATTGTCTTCTTTCGAAACTCCTCCACAAGCTTCATGTACCCACTTTTGGCACTTTAAGCATTGGATCATGTTTTCTAAATAAGAATTATTGCAAAGAAAACAAAACCAATCGTTTTCATTCTCCACTTCTATGAGTACTGGAGCAGCGGTGTTGGTTGAAGGCGTGAAATACTGGTACGATTTCGGAAACCACAATGTGGTACGATTTAGGAAAAAGACGTTCCGCCAAATAATTGAATTTAACTTTAAAAAATTATCAGCACATTTTATAAACTAAATAGAAATAAATAATATAATATAGCTAGTTTTCAAAATGATATAAGACTACCGCAGAAGCTGTGGATTTATATTAAATTCAGCCGATTAAAATCGTTCAAAAGTAACATCAGACTTACCTGATTTCTTTGTGCTTCTGTTATTCACAAAACAACACTTGATGCGAATGACTTTTTGGTCCTACTTTATTGACATAAATAAAAGTTCATATCTTTACCCCCAGGAGCCATGAAAATGCATTAATTTTTTAATAAAAGAAGTGGTACGATTTAGGTGACCAGTACGCATTTCGCAACTCTCCCCTACACACGTAAGCCGCGACTTCGACGGCGAGCGTTGATTTGCGGAGAAATTGCGTAAACAATTAGCAGTGCCAATAATGGCCCTTTGCTCTGCGAGGTAGGGTCCTAGACATTTTTTAATACAAGAGAGAGCGTCCGAAACAGTATGAACGAAACAATCCGAAGCATTCGATTCAGAAGCTCTCTCGTAAGGGGTCAAGATATTGGTGTACGACCTGCGAAGTGCCACCTTTTGTGGTACCGTGTTTCGAATATATCACACCGAAATCAATTGAAATTCTTAAAATTATTTTCTCTCCTCAATTCTTCTTGTTTATGTATTTTATAATTTTATGACAATTTTTAAGTTTATAATAACAGTAACCTTTCAGAAATGAATTGTTAATTTTTTATGAAATAAAAATGTAATCCTGCCTCGTTTTTCATAAAGTTTGTTGTGGGACCATTTGCCCTGCTTTCGACGTGTATACTCGCCATTACTTGATTTTAATTCCGCACTCTTGGGGGATTTTTAAAACTAATTTCCACACTTAACTGGTTAAATATCTACGTGAGCACAACGATTAAATGTTTCTTATTGCTTCTGAATATTTACAATCAACCTGTAAAATAGTGAATGTAAAACATTTGTTATAAGATTTCAAAGAAGGGTACAGTCAAATCTACCCAAACCCTGTCCGAATTACACCTTCGTTTCAACAGTTCTTTTAGGCAATCATTTTCTATCCTACAAATCTACCCGATAAATCGGTCCCCCTTCTTAAACTCCGCGCGTAACGAATGTTTCACGGTCCTTTCAGATCAATGACACGAGATCTCGAAGGAAAATCGCTCCAAGGGCGAGTGGAGATTCCCAGAAGGATCTAGGGACACCGACACGGCGACAGTTTCACTAATGCAGTCCTCTGTCCAGTCGGAAGGAAATTGCATTGGCTGCAGCTATATGGGTTAGGGGATGCGAGGCCATTCTGGCTATCAATTATCTCAAATAGCGCGAGTTAAACCAACCCATTCTCTAACGTCCGTTAGAACTACCCCTACCTTCTCTTCCACCTCCTCGAACCTTTACCTTCCTCTTTTCTCTCCTCCATCTCTGCCCTTTCTCTTTCTCCATCTCGAACGCTTCTCTCCCTGAATTCGATGTCCTCCTCCCAATATACTTCCTCACCCTCTACTTCGAGCATCCTCGTTCCATTGCACGAGGTTTCTCCTGACTTCTGATTGCTTCTGTCCCCGGCCAGCTGCTCCGTGACCAAATCGATTCGCTGTTTCGTTGAATTTTCCAGACTTCCCTTGCTTCGACGTAGAACTTACCCCTGTCGGCGTCAACGTCGTCTTCGGGGGCTAGTTTTCGTTAAGGAGTAACAGCCGCATGCCTCGAAATGCTCGGGAATACGTTGCCCTTCTCGTTGCGTTCTTCGCGATTTTAGCTGCGTTCGTTCCTTGTGATTTCTGCGTCTTACGTGGCTTCTGGAATATTCGTACGCAAGATGTGCACAGTAACTGCAGCAGACAGAATTTTTACTTTGATGTCTTTGAAGCCTGTGTCGTAAAGGTTAGCCGTGTAATTGCTTTCGTACCGTGACTTTAGAACTGTTGCGAAAACTTTTACTGCTTTTTGGTAAGAAACGCTGGTGTCTCTATTTTTAAGTATCTGTTTTAAAGCATAATGTTCTGATGTAGGTTTCATCATATTTCTTATTTTGACTTTTCTTATTGATAGTTTCTTCAAAGCCTGATGGTTTATGGGATACCAAACTTTTCCGATGGTAATAATATTTGAAACACAGAGAAAAATATTCTAATGCTCCTAGCTTTCAGGGACTTTACCTCTGCAGGAAACGTTGCGAAAAGGAAGATATGGAGAGTGACTTTCGTAACGTAATCAGTTTAATAAGCCAAAAATATGTACCGTCTCGAAAAATGTTTCGGACAAAAGTTGCACGGCTAGGAAGGGAGAATTCAACAGTAATATCGGTTTCTGCTGTTTCATCAAGATTTGCAGATTACCTTCATTTTTTTAAATGGAATTCCTAAATTTTCTTTCGAAATTCTGACAAAACAGCGAATTCTGTATAAAAAACATTATAACATGTAGAGTCTAAAACAAATAATTACCGAGATATTTACAAAATAATTATCCTGCATTGCAAGCCATGCTCATTCAACGGGACTGTTATAATTTCAAGGACATAGAAATTTCTCGGAACGCAAAATGTATGCCTAAGACCTGAGTTCACTGGTTCTTACAGTGCTACATTTAGTGAGGTGTTCAGTAACAGGGAGAAATATGATATGATATGATAAAATAAATATTCTGATCATCACATTCTATTTTTTGAAGGCTTAGTAAGTGTCTCAAAGGAACTAGCACATTTAACGTACAGAAGTGCAAATGCGAAAAGAAGATCGTCAATGGCAAAGAATCTCGTACTTTTGCCTTATCGTCTGTTGCTGTTTAACAACATTATCTGTCGTCGTAAATAACATTATCCTTCACATTATATTAGTCCCGTTGAATGAGCATGTCCTGTAATGCAGGATAATTATGTATGAATATCTCAGTAATTGTTTGTTTAGACCCTACACCGTATAATGACTTTTTAAGCAGAATTCGATGCTTCATCAGAATTTAGAAAGAAAATTTAGTCATTCCGTTTAAAACGATGAAGGTAATCTGCATATCTCGATAAAACAGTAAAACAGCAAAAAACTAATATTACTATTGAATGCCCTATTAGCAACCGAGCAACTTTTGTCCAAAACATTATTTCATACAGTACATATTTTATGAGTTACTTAGCACATCATATTATGAGACTCAGCCTGTATATATCTGTATTAGCTTTAACCGTTTGCGGATGGAGACTTTTTTGAATATTGAGAAATAAGCACTTCTTTGGCGATCAAAAACCCCTTTTTTATCAGAAAGTCATAGGGTTAATGTATAGACGTTATAAATTACTATTTGCGTAATCATATTGCAATGGTTATATTACATTTTTTTAACTCTAACCGCGTATACTTGCATCGATGAAGTACAATCAGAATTTTTCTCAGACCACGTACATGCGTCAGTAGTCCTCAAAGGGTTAATGCTAGCTAATCTTGTAGTAGCTTAGATTTCTCACACGTACAGCATAACTATGCAAAGAAGCAAAATTATATTAATATTCGTCTATAAATAACGACACAATCTAAGTCTGTCATTATCATTTCCACTATGCAATCAAGTGTCAGACAAATAAATGACATTTTCCAACCCGTTCAAAGCCAACCTACCATCGTAACAATGACGGCAAAAATCATAAATTTATTTATAGGTACAATAAAACCTCAAACAGATAAATAAGTTATGAAAGCTTCTGAAAGAAATATCTTATTTTACGGTTCATCCTTTTTACCTGATGATTTTGTTCGTGATGTTTTAAGAATTTATTTGTAATAATATTCTTTGTTTATGATGGAGCTGGTGAAATAATGCCTGAGCGAACAAAAAAAAACGCCTGAGCGGACAAGATATGAGTGCCACACTTGTTGGGTCTTCGATTTCTATAACTATGAAGCAATTTCCTTTCGTTCGCAAACTTAACAAATAGAAATTGGTTGTTAACTAAGAACTTGTCTTTCGCATATAAACAATTCGAATGAAATCGTATAAACCTCATATAGTATCAAGTCACACAGAATGACTTTCAATCGCGAAATTATGAATGGATCACCAGACTCTGCCACAATTAAAATACCTAAATTACCCTCTTCGTTTAAATAACAATTACTTCCAATCCTCGTCGCGTATGTACAGGGTGGTCCAAAATTATATGTCACGACCTACTAGGCGTTGTTCTACACCTTATTATCAATGGACATTTGTGAAAAAACCGGGTAGCTAAATCCGGGAAAAGATTAAAAATTAAGGTCAAATTTTTTATTCGCTTATCGCATTCGTCCGTTTGCGTAGGTAAAATGTTTGAAAGGAACCATGGTTCAAAAATGAACCGTTTTCTTGCAAATTAATGAGAAAGGTCCAGTACCGTGATTAGCTTTCAGATCGCAAGGTCACATATACATAAGAAAACCGGAGCACACGAATTAACCCTTTACCGTGCCATTTATTTTGTGACTGTATGCGCAATAATTCAGAATTAATTGCTGAAATAACAATCTATCCATGACTTCTGATACAACGTGTACTTAACGCAATATTAATAACATAGAAATAATTTTATCGTATTGTAACTGATAGATATTTTTAATTTAATAGTTTTTAAAAACCTTCAAAATTTCCTATTCCATTTATCGCGTCACGAGTGTCACTCGCTATTGTACGGCAAGGGGTTAACGTCGTTGGCCGATGTGTACTACACTACACTCATCCACTGTATCTACAAAGACTATTTTTACCATCAAGTATAAATGCATCATCGAATGGTCTAACACTACTTTAATCATTCAAATTTCACAATCTATTCTCAAACAAATAAAACACCACTCTCAAACTATTGGGTTGGCCAGAAAGTAATTTCGGTTTTGTAATATGAAATGAAACTCAATTTTTTTTTAAACAAAGAATGAACTTTGATGTACATTTTCCATTCTGTTCGATGACCTTTCGCTATCTTTTAGACCAACTTATGATTCCGCGCTCGAAAAATTCTGGTCTTTATCAGCAAAAAGCTGAACCAGGTGCGATTTTAGACTAAACATTTGAATTAATCGTTTCGTTCCTCGGAAGCAGCTCGAAGTACACAACACCTTTGTAATCCCACCAAATTGACAGCATAACTTATTTTTGATACAATTCAGCTTTCGATGTGGTTTGTATAAAAAAGTAATGGCATTAAAATATGTCGAAAATGTTCGTTTTTGCACTCCATATTAAAATTCACGCTAAACTAACAATTGCAAACAAAATGAAGCACAATTTGTTTCTAAATCCTGCCAAACGTGACAACTTTCAATTTTCAGAAGCAAAAAATGATAACATTGCCAGAAGTCCTTCAAAACAAACGTAAACATTAGCTATCGACGAAAACCGAAATTACTTTCTTGCCAACCCAATAGTTCCCTACGATACCCTGACATGTTCCTTTCACGCACATATTACATACAAGTATAATATTTAACACTAGATTTACGGTAGCCGTCAAATTGACGGATACCTATTTGTTTTATAAACAATTCTCAAATTTACAGAGAAGCTGTAGAGTAGATATTTCACGTGTATTTTATAATACAATAATGACTTAACGAATTACCATCTTTGCCACTTGATCCCTCTTATTTCAAAGTCCTTATTTAATATATTGCAATGTAACAGATTTCACGTCCGTAAATCTAGTGTTAAAAAAACATTATATTATTTACTGCCCAACCAAAACAAAACCGTTAGTGATTCTCATCGCACAAAACTATCTCTATCATCAACTACAAATCCATCGCCGGATCATCCGACTCTACAATAATCACTCAAACCTCTCAATCAAGCTCCAAACAAATAAATCACCATTCCAAATACAGACACCCATAAAACATCACCCACTCCGATGTCCTGACATCTTCGCCCCACCAACACTCTCACCCGCCACCCCGTGCAACCGTCTCCACCCTTTCAGTTGCTTTCAGTCAAGAGATGTAGCAAGTAAACAATAAAATGTAAAGTATCTCCGGGATTATTTATTAAATGTATACGTTTTGCTTGGATATCTAGTGGAATGAGATAATAAGAGAAAGGGGGAGAGAGCAAAGGGAGGGGGGAGGAGAGAGTGAGAGAGAGAGAGAGAAGGAGAGCAAGTTACACGGCAGGGACATATTGGATTTACATGTACCACAGCGGCAGGACCGGTTCGAATTAATGGCAGGGGCTATTACGACGGCGAATGAATATGCATAAAACTGCACAAAGTGAATCGGTGCTGGCGTTATACGGCGGACGGTCGCGAGAGTGGCGAGGAGGAAGAGAAGGGTAGGCAGAAGCACAGAGGGTGGTTTGAAAGGGGTGGCCTGCGAGTAGGCGTGGTTACACGTGACGTCACAGGGCCGTTGTTCTATTTTGCCGAGGACAGTTCTGCCAGGATGGCCGAGCGCTCGAGTTGTTGTTGTTGTTGTGTTTTGTGTCCCCGCCATGCTTCATAAATCAACGAAACAAACAGAAACGCCGACGCGCATCGCGCCCACTGCCGGCCGAAACTCGATTCCGATGGTGAATGTATAATTTAATTCCGTTCCCGGTGCATTCGCCTGGTTTCGTTAAATCTAGCGCACCGAAAGAATAATCGCGGCTGCTCGCCGTTTTCGGAGGCCTGCACGTTCTGCCGGGGACTTTGGATTTTGTGCTTTTGTGGAATTCACACTGGAACGAACTATCTTCGATTGATAGCTCCATTACTTTGTTACTTGATGGAAAATTAACATTTTTTGAGAATTTCAATAAATTATTATGTACACTTATTTTATAGGTAGTTATTTACTTATTAGATATTTAGAAGGATGTCATAAGAGAATAACTATTAGGTTGGTAAGAAATTAATGTCGGTTTTCGAGTTTTCAAACTTTAGCGCTTAATTTTGAGATAGCCGTTAATTGTAATCGGTTTGTCTTCTTACACTATTTTAGAACAAAAAAATTTATTAAAAAACTTGTTTCTCGTTGGGAAAAAATATGTAAATTGTAATGGAACTTATTTTGATTAAAAAAAGTTTTTCCTATTCTCAACATGTGTATTTAAAGATAAAGTTTGAAAACCGACATTAATTTCCTACCAACCTAATAGCTTTGATGTCTTCATTCTTAAATTCTTCGTGTACCCTTTATACATCTTTCGCTACGTTTAATATTATGACAAACTATACCAAAGTGTGAATGTGTTGACGTAATTATTAAATTATGTGTAGCAGTATGAATTATTATTATGAATGCTTTGATTTCTTTTTATATGCATGGACTGTTCGGTACAACGTTCTGTACACGCAATAGCATCATTTTTTTATAGCTATGAATGTGTTATACATAATGTCTTATGTTGTACTATTATTTATTTTTTATGTGTTTATAATGTCGTTTTAAATGAACGATATTATATCACATAATGTAATCAATCATTTTGCTCGTCATTATTCAACGCTTAAATTTTCAATGTATTTCTGCTCATTCAATTCGTACAATCCTCCAAACAAGTAACTTTACGCTTTACCGATATTTCAACGGAAATAATTTCGATTGACTAAAACTTCCACGTTATGAAGCAGGAATGTTTGAGAGAATCGGCAGTGAATTTCCTTAATTGCATTTCAAAATAATGTAATCAGTGCCTTCGTAATTCGGTTGCGTGTAACGCGCCTATTTAATGTACGCCAGAGTATTCATTTAATACGAATCTTTTTCAGCAACCTTACCCGTAAAACAGGGCGGCAAGGTAATTAAATATTCAGTATTTTTATTATCCTTGCACACTCAGAGCTCCTTTACAGAAGCAGAATGAAATAGTACTGAAAAAGAAATGCGCACACGGAGATGTTACCCAGAAGGCAGTGCAGAGTTATAAAGGGTTGAAGCTTCTCGGAGTTGAGCGCGGAAAACTGTGTGTACTCTTTATCCAGAATTAATTTTCAGTATAAGGTATGTTTTACATAAAAAATATTTCGGTCGTTTCAAGGTACAATATTTTATATCGTTGCGTTTTATTTCGTCATTTTAAGCGGGCGAAGGAAAACATTTTACGAGCTTTACAGGGCCGAATAAAACTGTTTCGCCGATGAATTAAATTCCTGCTCGAAAAAACAGGAAGCACGTTAATGTCGTCGATTCACAACTGGAGAGCTTTAAATTAGAATCGTAATTGCTGTTCGTAATTTTTAACTGAAATTCGCAAATTACGAGTCGGAAATATCGATGCGCAGTCCAGACCCAACATCGGAGCAAATTGGATTCTACTGGGGATCTTTTTTTTTCACCGTGACGGGTAATCTAATTCCAGTCGATTCAGACGAAAGAGGATTTCACTCATTTGCGAACCTAAATTTGAAAAAGTTACGACTGTTTCGCCGATCGAGGAAGTGTAAACTTTTTCGAGAGGAAATAAACCGTCTTACGATACCGAGCGATAAGTGTTCTGTTTCTGTGCTGCTTCATTGCAACTTCATTGCTCTCTACCTACGTTCCGTTACTTCGGCACATTAGAATGTTAGAGTTCAATTGATATTCTATAATAACAGCACTTGATTCTGTTGGATATCGACCTAATTCTATAAGATAGAACGCCAAATATTGTCAAACGTGATTAACACTAGATTTACGGGCGTGAAATCTGTTAGATTACAATATATTAAATAATGACTTTGGAAAAAGAGGGATCAAGCGCCAAAGATGATAATTCGTTAAGTAATTATTGCATTATAAAATACACGTGAAATACCTACTGTACAGCTTCTCTGTTAATTTGGGAAATGTTTATAAAACAATTAGGAACCCGTCAATTTGACGGCTTCCGTAAATCTAGTGTTAAGGATCCGAATGGGAAATCTTATTTACTTGTTATCGCTTTCCCTGTAAAACATATTTTAAGGACCTTTAGTCTTAACAAGAGTCACAGGGAAAGCGGCCAGTCTTTGGAATCCTAATCACGAGAAGTCGGGGTCATCCGAACCTCCCACCACGCTGTTTCGGGGCCCTTAAAACCTCGGCTCATTTCCAAATTATAATCAATTGTCTTGAATCGCTGACAGTCGGTATCTTGCGACGACGTTATCCTTAGTTGTAAAAACTCGAAACGCGAATGTAATTCTTCGTTTAATAAAACTGTTGTAAAACTCCTCACGGAATACAACATAAATTTGGTGTCAGAAGTGGGATACAACAATTATATCATCACATTAGCAGTTTCTACATCTAAGCAGTCTAGCAATTAACTATATGCATGGAGCATAATATGGTCACGGAGTTAAAGCAGCAACCTATCTACGGCCATCATTACTCTTGTTAGAGCATTGCCCGCTCAGCTGCATTAACTGTATGCATGGTGCATAATATGGTCATGGAGTTAAAACAACGACCTATCTACGGCCATCATTACTCTTGTTACATTGCCCGCTCAGCTGCATCATCCCTTATGTACAGTACTCGCAAGAACTCCATACAAACATCCGATCTGCGTAAATACGGTTGATCGACAGTTTGTAAGTGTCTTATCGGGAAATATATAAGTCAAAGACAAAACGAATGCACCACTAATTGTAATGCAGGAACGGTAAGAAGGCATCTGAGGGGTAATTTGCTCTGATTCGCCCGACGGATAGGGACATCCCTCTCCCTCACGCATTTTCCATTTTGACGCGCTATTGGCAAGAGAGACCCGCACATTCGTTGCGTCGTCATGTGAACGACCAAAGTACAATCCCTGGTCATCGAATTAGGACCACGTACAAAAATTCCACTTTTTTGGTTATAATGTTATATCATATATAGAAAATTGTCTTTGGTCATTCAGTATTTTTCAGTTACATAAAGTATTACTAAATACGTTGATAACAAAGTATACATACCTATAGATTTGTTACTGTTGTGATAATAACAGAATTGTGTGGACAATTCTCCCGACTTGAATGCCATAGAAAATGTTTGGAGCCTATTCAAAAGACTTGTTTACAACTCTCCAAATTGAGTTGAAAACAAAAATTACAGATATTTGGGAAAATAACGAAGATATAAAGCAATGTATACAAAGCATGACGGAAAAGATACAAGGTGTCATCAAGGCAAAGTTTGGAAATGCGAGATATTAACATGCGTTCATAGTGTTATGTACAGTAGTAGTGTATTGTGTTATTAGTTAATAAACTATATCATTAAAATTTGTACAGGCCTTTTAATTTTACGGAAAACATGAAAAATGCTGAAAGTTTGGAGTGGTCCTAATTCGATGACCAGGGACTGTAGTGTTTTATTTTCGGTTGTCATTCGTCGATCTCAAATTTCCAGGACCGACATGGCGGTGATAGGCGATGCGAGAACAATCTCCCCTTCCGTCTTAGCTGCCTTTTTACACTTCCAGCATTATAACACGTTTCCCAAGAGTAGAGGAAGACACACCGAATCAGACGGAAAGGCTGCAAGTGAGATAATGAGCAAAGATATTCTGGCAACGGAATATAGCAAATAAAGGAAGAGGCGACTATTCTGTGTTAATCGCTCATGATAATAGTGAAGGATATTATAAATAGTGTAGGAACGGAATTCTAAGCAATAACTAAATAGTATTAATTTTTAGAATTAGTGAATGTGGATGGTTTGTATATAAGCGAGAGTGGATGTTTAGAGTACGTGATTTGGAAGGCGACGGATGCCAGGGCTAGCATGAACGTTTAGTCTATAGGTAAGGAGAAAATGAGTGAGTGCAACAGAGAATGCATGCTCTGAGAAAGACGAAGAATGCATGCTGTGAGAAAGAGTATCGAGGGTGGATGCGAGCGTGAATTTGGGAAGAGTCAGTTGAGAATATGCAGTTGAGTTGAGAATTCAGAGAGTGAGAGACATAGCGTGGGTGGAGAGTAATTTTAGCGTTATTAAGAGTTTTGTATTTCTATAGTTATATACCCCCTTTTATATTATATAATATATTATATATTATGTAATATATATAATATTTATATTTATATTATATAACCCCTTAGCTTACAATAACGTCTGACACACGTGACGCGATAAATGGAATAGGAAATGTCGAAGTTTCCCAAAAACTATCAAATCAAAAAGATCAGCCGGTCACGAGACAATCAAATTATTTCTGTAATAGTAATGTTGCAGTAAATTTTACGAAATGTTAAAAATCAGAGTGAAATTTTTATTTCTGCAATTAATTTTGAGTTATTTCGTACGTTATCAAAATAGAAATCGTAAGGCAAGGGGTTAATAAAGTTAATCACTTCTTTTTAAATTACACGCGTTCAGTTAAGTTTCTAGGCTACGATATTATTAGTTAAAATTCAAGGGAATCTATTCGGTTTCTTCAAGCACGAGTACCGATATTCTTTGGTGGCTCGTCTGAGATTAAATTAGAGTAGGACCCTATAATAGGCGTGACCGATCATACTGCAACAATGATGGACTTTCAGATCTTCTTCTGGAAGATATTTCCTAACGGCACACTGTTGCAAGTAAAAACCCGTAGACACATGAATGCATGTGAACTTACCGATACGATTTTTCACATCGCGTTTCTAAAGTTAATATTTTCAAAACTATCTTTTGCTGTTCGTTTGAAGCAATGGCGTTAACAGATATCCGAGTGGTAAAAGTGTAATTTTCAAGTTACTGTAATAAAAGTAGCATCTCGCTTTGTTCAGTGAGAAAGAAGAATTTAATGCATTGTCACTTTCACGCCCTTTACATTCCCCACCCTCGAGGACCGATCATATCGCGAGAAACGCAAGGGATGATCATTTCTGTTTCTTGTTGGAACATTCTAACCCAAGGTGTTAGAATAATTGAAAGATACTGCATTTAAAGTTACAAACAAACTGAATTTGGCATCATTCCTAAGAAATTTAATATTTGTTACAATATAAACTTAAGACATAAAATAATTTAGAGATAAAACTTAAGAGATAAAATTAAGACATCAAAGATTGTCAGAGGTAGTATTACAAACGAATAAAAGCGTAGCGAAGAAATGACTGTGAGATAAAGCATTGTTGGAATCCCACTTCTGACACCAAATTTATAATGGCGTTTCCGTGATACGTGTCCAACAATTTTATTATAAGGAACAAGAATCAACGAGTTTTCGGATGCAGTCGAGATAAGAGACGCAGGGCGATAGTATATCTTCGTAGCAGAATTGCAAACTAAAAACTTTCTTATCTACGAGTCTTACACCGTTCTTTTATCACTAAACCTACCGGCTTTATATCTGTTATATTGAAATATACGAAATAAGTACTTTGGAGAAAGAGATTTGAAGAGATGAAAAAGATGATCGGTTAAGTAATTTTTATTTTATACGATAGACCTAAAATATTTACTGAATGGCTGCCCAATCGATTTCAGGAATTTTTAGAAAAAATCAGAAAGCGGTCATTTGACCGCCATGGTAGGTTTAGTCTTAAGGACTCTAAATTATTGTGTTGGGAAGTTAGAAAACTCTGAACCTTGTGACTTGAATTTCGAAAAGGTGGATGTTGTTTCTGTGACATCTCATCGATAAGTTTGTAATGTTTAGAAAAAGCGATCCTGTTTGGGATTAGTGTCACTTCAGAATATATCTTACAAGAATATTTAAAATGAGTTGGTATCCAGCAGTATTATGAGTCTACAAAAAGATAAATAGCCAGGATAGCACCACGGCAACAGGGGCATCTGGTTGTTTCACCTGACTCTATGTTGTTGTTTTTTATTTGTCCAACTTTAATTGCTATGCTCATTTCGCTTTGAACTTACTGTTTCACGTACGTTCTGATACCCCGAGACTTATGATACATGGAGGAATGTGAAACTGCAGCGGATGAAGAGTATTACAATGTAGTCTATTGAGATCTTTAGTATTTTTATTCTCTGTATTGGTCAAATTTCTGTTCTGTTAATAATAAAAATTCTAAACACAGATGAATCGATGGCAGTTCTTCAAAGTCATCACTTTATAATATGCAGTTTCGGTGCGACAGGTTAAATAAAATGATAACCGAATAAAACAGTATGGTAGGAAGATTCTTGAGGCGAACCCTTCAAATTTTTTTTAGTGAAAACGGAAGGAATTTAGGAAAGTTATGAACCTTTCTAGTGGAGTTTAAAAAACGAGATGCAGTGACAGAATGTTGAAATGAGAAAATTCTGAACCAAGTTCCCATCCTTCTCCACGACCCGAAAAGTGAATAACGGGGGTGGCTCCTATATTAAATTCTACTTAATCCAAACTTCTACGTTTCTCAATTTTTCGATTCTACAGAGTACGACTTTTCGATTCTCGATTATCGAACTCCATCTTGGAGTTTTTTTCGCATTCAACAGCTGCAGAAAGTGGAGTGAATTTTCTGAAGGAAGGCACTTACTCCGTGTTATGCTGGAAGAAACTTTCCTCCGTTTTTTTATACACTGGCAAATGCAATTCGCGTTTTACCTTGATGCGAGGCACTTCGAAAGTAACGTCGTACGGAGCTGGGCGATATTCGAGAAACGATATCCCAATCGATCTTCTCAGTCGAAGGAGTCAAAGGCTAGGAATCTGAGTTCGTTTGAGACGCTCCAAAGATCGCCAGCTGAACGACTCCTCTTTTTACGTATTCTAAAGCTAAATTATTGGGCTGGCAACTAAATGATTGCAGATTTTGACGATACACGATTTTAGCACATTTTCTTGTTTCGTCAACATGTTCAAAGCACCTAATCTACAGTTTTCTTGTTGTTTGGACTTTGACCTTTTATTAGTAAAAAAAAAAACGTATCGACGAGGCATTTAGTTTCATTTTTATCCCAATTTAAAAAGGGAAGAATAAAACGCGCATTTCAGACATATTTTATTGTATTATTTTCCAAAAAGGAACGCATCTCCAGCATACAAGAAGTTATGTGCCATATATGGGAATGAAGCCTTGAAAGATAGGCAGCGTCAAAATTGGTTTGCCAAATTTCTTTCGGGTGATTTTTCACTCCAAAATGCGCAACGATTTGACCGTCCACTTGCAGTTGATGAGAGTTATATCAAGGCTATTATCGATTCAGCTCGTCATAACACAACACGTGAGATTGCAGAGAAGCTCAATGTATCGCATATATGCATTCAACAAAATTGAAACAGCTTCGCTATGTTAAAAAACTCCATTTATCAGCTTAAGGAAATTCCTTCTTATATAAAATCCGCAATCACTTAGTTGCCAATCCAATACATTCTGGGGACAATTCCTTGATGATGTTGTTAACCCCTTGCCGCACAATAACGAGTGACACTCGTGACGCGGTAAATGGAATAGCAAATTGTGAAGTTTTCCGAAAACTATTAAATTAAAAACATCAGTGGGTCAATACGATCAAATTATTCCTATGCTATTAATATTGCGTTAAATTAAATACTATATCAGAAATCAGGGACAGATTGTTATTTCAACAATTAATTCTGAGTTACATCGCATTCAGCCACAAAAGGAATCGTACGCCGACGGGTTAACACGTTAAGCGCCATGCCAGTTCCCAGGGACCGGCATTACACTTTCCATTTAGGCCTTTTATAAGGAAAGGTATATTTCTGTTTGTTGTAATAAATTACATTAATTGTTGATGAAATGGTATATTTCTTACTGAAAACCACTAATTATGGATCGTTCAGGCGCGACAGCGTAGCTCAGGCAAAAAAACAACCGTCGGTTTTCATTGATTAGCCTCGACATAAACGAAAAATCAACGTCCGGTCCCTACTGACCGGCGTGACGCTTAACGTGTTAACATTGATTACGTAAATGTATCACTCAGAAATAATATAATGTGTACAGGGTGTTTCAAAATTATTTTCCATGACTTTAAGGGGTTGTTCAACACCTCCGATTTGATGGAGATTTGTGAAAAAAACCTGCCGCAAAATTCCAAAATTTGGGCGGCTGGCTAATCGCATTCGTCTTGTTACGTAGGTAAAATGTCTGAGAGGAACCATGGGTCGGAAACGAACCGTTCTCTCGCAAATTTACTTTTAATTGTGTCTCCGCGATTGAATTTTCGCTTAGTAAGTGAGACTACCAGCTGGTCCTTGGGAAAGAAACACACGAGATATCCTTGCTAGCTCCAATAGTTTAAGCAGAAGCGTGCTATACGATATTAGAAATTGGAGGACTGGGTCACCGAACCACTAAGAAAAGTGCAACTGTTTATGTTCTTCTCCCCGGGAGGGCCCTTGAGTGAACCTGACAACGAACGCAGGTCATTGACGTCTTCCTAGCCTCCGAAAAGTTACATCGAAAGATTTCGTTCGAAACTGAGTCATTTTCACCACCTTAATACAGATAGAGACGGATAAAAAAAATACGTTATATATATAAATACGTAAATACGTAAAAATACATAAAAATTACGTATAAATACGTAAAATACGTATTTCTTCGTGGCCTACCTCTCAGGTAAGTTTAATAAAAATCAGCGTTCAGATGGTCAACGAAGATGGTTTACGATCCGGTCTCCGCCACTGTTCGACTTCGGACGGCCGACTCTACTTTGTGAACTATTTTTAATTTAATAAGTGTTACGTCCTAACCCCAACCAACACACTCCATTGTATCGCTAATCATCACCATTATTATTATGATTATATTATTATTATTATTATTATTATTATTATCATTATTATCATTATTATCATTATTATTATATT
This sequence comes from Cerceris ruficornis, assembly GCA_963989415.1. NCBI lineage: Eukaryota > Metazoa > Arthropoda > Insecta > Hymenoptera > Crabronidae > Cerceris > Cerceris ruficornis. Next base: position 54,039,612 of record OZ022517.1, read on the forward strand.
ATTGTTATTATTGTTATTGTTATTGTTATTATCATTACTATTGTTATTATTGTTATTATTAACCCTTAGAGCTCTATGGACGCATATATGCGTTTGACGAAAGTCATCCGTGTGGCCTAAGGCCGCATATATGTGTTTTCTCTAAGTCATCGGCCTGGACTAAGGGCGCATATATGCGTTTGTCGATTTTTTCAATCAATATGCAGTCATATTCGGCATTTTCGTCATTTATGTAGCCGTTTCGGCTAACTGAAAGGCATTTTCTGTCGAAATAGATTAACAGTTGACAAGAAGAACGTGTGTTGTTTCCGTAAAGAGTAAGAGAAGGAGCGATACGCGATACGAATGCAAAAAATGCGATGTCGGCCTATGTATCGATAATTGTTTTGAAATTTTTCACACACAATTAAATTATTAATTTCTGTTGTAAATATCAAATTAAGTTTGTTAGTTGATTGTAAAATTTAATGTTTTAAAATTTTAATGTTTATAATAAATAATTTTAATACTCAAAAATAACAGTCTTTAATATTTAACCTTCTGCAAAAGAATTACTATAATTTATTACTGTTTGCGTCTTGAATAGTCACTTCAGTGTGGCGAAAAAGTATTCCGGCCCCATGCGATGGTCAGCGCTAGCCGCGCTCCGTCCCTACGGGTCGTTTCGGCCGGGAGTATACAGAGTTCAAAAGGTTAATTATAATACCTCATCTAAAATAGACATACGCAGATACACATAAACAGATACACATACACGCAGCATACCCAACGACCACTCTAAGGGCCCATCCCTTTCTCCACACATCTCATCCCCACCTACAAAGGTCCCTGTCCCCCACTCTTAACTTTTCCTAATTTTCCGCACCCACGACTTTCCCTAAAACACTCTCACACGACACTTCTTAACTGACCTTTCACCCACTACATAATGACAAATAAAAGCGACAAGTATCAATATCTATAAACACATATACATTTAGTATTCGCGAGTTAATACCTTTCCTCGCGAAGACGAAGTGGTGCTCGTTTCGTAACATAAGTTTTTGGTGCTTCGGGTCCCGCAGGTCTAGGCCCATCCGCGGTGGACAAGGCCCAGGTCGTGGGCCGCCGAAAAAGAGAAGCCCTATTGTCTAGGTGAGTACTTCGCCACGCGGCGGCTGGGAGGGGTGTTCATCAGATGTGGAATTTTCCATACCACGAGATCCCCATGGTTTACGGACGGCTCGAGGCAAGCTCAACAATTTATCGGGAACCGCGTAGACAAGGATAAAAGTTAAGTCTCCGTTACTCTCGAACAATGAAAGTAAAGAGAGAAGAATTATTTGAAAGAGTAGGGACGACTGAGGTGTGAAAAAGGGCGACGCGTGGTCCTTCCCGAGAATAGAACACCGAACAATAAGACAAGCGAATTCGGTATTCGATAGAAACGCAAAGTTTGTATATTATTTTAAGCGAATAAAAAAAATCACGTTGCAAGCCGTTTTAATAAAGAACATATGTGTGGGAATTTTATAAAACCCGCGCGGATTAATCTAGATTCGTCTAGAGGGACCCAGCGTAAGGACAAAAGACAGACGAAAGACGGACGTGGACTGCACGCGGTCGAGAAGACGCAGAAAGAGAGTTGACGAACGCCACGTTAGACGGACACGTTGGTTTTTAGACGAGTAGACGTTATAGACGAGTAGACGTAATAGACGTAATAGACGTAATAGACGAATAGACGTTATAGACGAATAGACGTATTTAGACGCATAGACGTAGTAGACGAATAGACGAATAGACGAATAGACGTACAAGTAGACGAATAGACGCGACTAGACAGACGTTTGTGTATTTATTAGTAGTCATAAGAGTGTGTGTGTGTGTGCGTTCAAGTATTTTCCGTACTTTTGTGTTTCCACTTGTATTTTATTTTTCTAACGTGTATTTGTAATAAATATCCTACATATGCTATAGAGGAATTTGGAAGAAAGCGAAAGTTTGTCTTTCTTTTACTTTTACCGTTAAACCAACATTTGGCAGCCATATGCGAACGAGTGACTAAAGTGCGCGGGTATTGAAGAATTATGCATCTGACTTTACCTTTCTTACTACGAGTCTTTGATTGGAAAATTTGTGCGAGAATGTCCCTCGACCATCGCCATGCGTGTACATGTGTGCACACACGTTAAAAATAGGAAGCAAAGTTAAAAGGCACGAGTTATGTGTGAATAATAATTTTCTTTCTCTGAAATCGCCAGTCTAAAAGATTAGAATTACTGAACCATCCAAAATAACTGCTTTGTCAACAGCTCAAAAATTTCATCTCGTAAAGTGTACGGTTAAAAATTATCCGTTTTCCAAGCATTTTCGGTTCTTTTGCCTCCATGTTATCGCAACTTTTAGTCTCATTTAATCCCTCGAGCAACTATTTTTTCCGGTATACCTCGTATAAAGAAGTTTATTGCCTAGTAACTTTCCACACAAATTGATATGCTAGTAACTTCGCAACTAAAAGTTGCCACTAAAGCCAGTGAAAGCACTTGGCTCCATTCCATTTCCTTTTCACAAAAAACTTAAACGGCACGGCAATTGACAATCGGGATACGGAACAACAATCGAATGCAGTCTGGAAAGTTTGTCCTCATCTTTATTTCATATTTACGGCAATCGATTCGCTTCCTTCTCAGTTTCCTCGGGAATTCCCCCAGAAACGGGGGGAAGTGGCGATCGTTTCGACGTCAGGGATGAGCACTTCTGATTTTGCTCTGAAATAATTGTTCGATCGAGGGACGAAATGGATATTGGTCAGAGAGTGAGGACGATAGCATTTCAAAGGTATGGCTAATAGGATTTTATTTTACGTGAAAGCAGCATCTGGCGTGTTCTGATCTCAAGTTGCGCTTTCAAGGTCTTTCGAGGGTGGAAAAATTGCTTAATGAGGCCTGATCTCGTTGTCTCTGGTAAGATAATATTCGACAACACGATATAATGACGTATACGAGCGATAACATTGATTAGCCAAGCGAGAAAAGAAGATGGTTTATTAAAACTTGTATTTTAAAGAAAAAATATAGATGCAAAACCGACGGAAGTTTCCACCTTTCGAATTTGAATAACAGAAAATTGAAGATATTAAAAATTGAGAAGTTCTGCCACGACTGATAAAAGGACTTTTATCCCCTTGTTTTATGTAATCATGATAATTGAATTTACTGTAATTTTTATTTTTTAGCAAAATTGAATATACAATACATAAAGGGTATAGCCGGATAAGGGAGTTAAAAGTGCCCTTGAACCGACTACAATGGGCGAGGTGTCATTCGGTAGGTAATAAAAAAAAAACATTGTTTACCAAATTTCAACCCTGCATCTTGACCGGAAGGGTAGTTATAGGGAAAATTTAAAAAAAACGGTTTTTGCCCTATTTGCCCGGTTTAATGAGGTGCAGAAAATTCGAAAAAATTCTGACACATTTTACATGTGGAAATACATGCTGGAGATTTTTTCAGATTTTTTCATTGAAAAGTCTACGTGCAAAAAATAAAAAATTGAAAAAAATCGGAAAAATTTTGATTTCGCATGGAAATCTTCCGAGCACAACTTTTTTCATTTTACAGTAATAATCTGACATCATGATTGTTATACTCAATTTTTCATATTTTTTCGGTTTGGTGCGCCATAGTGGAAAAAATCAAAAACCATTTCTGCATCGCATTTCCCGCTGAAACGTGATCAGTATTTATTATTTTTACATTCTATTGATACACTATGTTCATGCTACAATTTTCAATGTTTCTGCATCCGAAGCCGTTGCTGTTAATGAAGAGAAGTCGGTTAATTAAATCAATTGTAAATTATATATTCCTTATCTGTTAGAATTTTCAATATTCTTTCAAGCAAGAGAATGGCAGAATTATTTCGAATTTTTTGCACCTCAATAAACCGGGAAAATAGGGCAAAAACCGTTTTTTTTAAATTATCCCTATAACTACCCTCCCAGTCAAGATACAGGGTTGAAATTTGGTAAACAATGTTTTTTTTCGATTACCTACTGAATGACACCTCGCCCATTGCAATCAGTTCAAAGTCACTTTCGACCCCCTTATCCGACTATAACCTTTCAAAGAAGTATGTTAAACCTATTCGAGGCAATAGGACAATAAATAGTAGTTCAAAATGGAAAAGAATCGAAAAAAATAAGGCAAAGTATTAGGGGGACCGGAAAGTAATGTCGTTTCTCCAAATATTTTGCTGAAAAACCAACTGATTTTGATCGATCCGGAATTGAAAATTTCCACCCTAGATGACAAAAGGTTCTTGATAACGAGGGTGATTACATCATTCAGTAAAAATAAAAACTTGTTACAGTTTTATTTCTTTGAATTTAATGTAAAAAAACGACATTACTTTCTGGTCCCCCTAATACTTTTGTAAGAAAAGAAAAATACAACGTCAAATGGAAAAGCAACCTGCAAAAAATACGTTATCCGCCTGTGTGCCCTTATAAATGCGAATAAATATTGTTTTTCAATAAAACTTAAAACAAACCGTAAAAGATTACATTTGATTTCATGATTTCATGTTGCTAAAAAGTCAAAGTCGAATATTCTTCTTAATACCTCAAAGAACAATTTTATTTGCAATGTTATAGAAAGGTTCACTATTGAGAAACATAATCCATAAATACTTTGGATTTTTGTTGCACTAAATAACTTATAATGACAACACGTACGAAAATCTTGCGAACGATAAATTGATAAGCTTGTAGTTGAAAGGCTGCATAAATAATCTGTTATTTCTGATAACGAAGTTCGCTAAAAAACAACGATTTTGACGGATTAAGAAAATTCACGTTTAAATTCATGCTTGCAAAACAATCCAGTGGTCGAGGGTTGAAATGGATATTGAGAGACGAAGGGGATGAAGGGGCCGCGACGAGAGCGAGCTCAATGGCTAATAGGATTTTATTTCACGCGGAAGCAGCAGCTGGCACAGAGGTAACTCATTAAAAACATGAATTGATGGAGTTCCCAAAAGTTTTGCTGGAAAGCCATAATCTTTGAGATTATATCTCAATAACATAACAGGAAACCGTAAAACGGACACAAAGTTCGTAGATCCGGAGTCAATGAGCAATATGAGAGCAGCATAAAAGGGAAAAGCGTAGAGTTAGTATAAGTCGATAAGTCCGCATCAATATGGTTGAAATAACTGTCGTTAAAACAATTTTTTTCAATTGTACTGACCGTTTGTATATTTTTCCATTATTAATGGAATATTTTATTACACAAAGCGTGTATTTTTTCAAAGTGGATCCAAATTTTTATTACATATATATGTCAAATAATTGTTCCGATTAGATATTGTCGATTAATATATGAACATCTTGTTCGGGAGTTAACAATCGTTCCGTAACAAAAAGCTAATCGAAAGGGCATACATTTTTCAAATAAAGCCAAATGGTTTGTAATTTATGAAAGCTATATTTGAAGTTAAATTTCATTTCAAGAATTAATTTTATTAATACACGAACCATTGTATTTTAGATTATGGATTATATTGTATATAGAAAATTAGGGAAAAACTGAACAAGTTTTAATATACTTTTTTTAGGATTATCTTCGTTATACGTTTCACTCAAACCTGTCTTGCTCTCCACCTGTCACTCCTGATATAAAAATGTAAACAAAAACGAAATTAATCAATTAATTGCTTTAATATTTAACACTATTCCTACCGACACTTCACGTATACTTTTTCCTACCGCAACCGGTGAATTTGTCAAATGATAATTATTTCCCAGAAAATGAACAGTAAAAAAAGAAGTGAATATTGAAAAATGTATTATACGTATATTTGAGGAAAAGTCGTGAAGTTTAAAGGCGATTCAATTACGTTGTACCTATATAGGAAATTCTAATCGAAATTTTAAAAACGGTCATTTGACCGGTCGTGGTAGGAATAGTGTTAAAGTGTCAAAGGGTAATTAAGACATTTAAGAGACATCAAAGAAGGAGATGAGGAGATATGTATATATTTAAAGAGGGAGAGGGTGGAGGGAGCGAGAGGGAGAGAGAGAATTGTATACCAATGCATAAGAAACAAAACGGAGAAGCTAACAGGATTTTACAGCATGCGGAAGCAGCATCTGGGCCATTCTGATCTGCCGTAGCAATTTGATTCGAATGCCTATAGCTAGCTCGGAAAATAAGGCGAGCAATATAGTGGAAGGGCGCGTCAGAAAAATGCAAATAGGATATACAGATATAAACGGTTCTATAGGTTCAAATAATGCAATTGTAGATTCTCGACATGTTCGTAGAAATTCTTATTAAATATATATATAACCACTCATTTCTCTGCTAATTTATCAATGTTAATTTACGAATAAATTTTGTTGAATTCAGTTTAGCATATTTTATAGCTCTTACATTAAAAGTTTTAAAAATTTAGTATGAAAAATGACAGGAATATTTCAAAAATATTAATGATTTTATAGAACGCAAAAATAATAGTTACCTGCTTCTGCGCATGAATTTTTATTCATACATTTAGATCGGAAGCTTTATTTCAATGAAGTTGATTTTTTTGCTTAATTAAAATGTTAACGTCAAATATTTTAAAGCGAAGTACTTATTTCTTTTACGATTACAAAATCTGCCAACTCTATACGTATAATTTACACTAAGTATACGGGCGCTATGTCTAACATATTTAAATATATTAAATGAGTACTTTGAAAAAAGAGGAATCAATTGGCAAAGAAGGTGATCGAGTTAAGTAATTTGTGTATTATAGGAGGCACGTGAAACATTTGCTGTACTTCCTCTCAGCAAGATTAGGAAGCGTTTATAAAAACATAAGAACTCGTCAATTCCACGGGTTTCGTAGACCAAGGGTTACAGGTATAAAGGTATATAATCGTATCGGGAATTAATTCTGATTCCTTCGGCAAGTTGTGAGTAATAAAAAGTTCAAAGTGAATGGCTGGAGAAGTCCCAAAATGTCTACATTTATTTTTTAACAGTCTAATAATAATAATAATAGTAATAATACCTTGCCTGAGGCAGGTATCTTTTGATCATCAAGTACCGAATGTCATTCGAGTTAATGGCACGTAGTGCCTTTTCAGTCGACCGGAAAATACTCTGGAAAGAAATGAAACACGTGCATCCAGTGATTACTGTGAAAGTAGAAGAGTACTGTGTCGACATTCTGGAACGAGTTTCTTGAAAGGAAACGCAGGGTTTTGCATTTTCCGAAAAGTCTCCCTCCGTGATACGTAAGAGATTATTTTTCCTCTCTGGACATATGTTACTGGTGTTTGTACGTTTTACGGTCAAAATAGTCACTATCTAATGTCAAAGAAGATTGCAGGGAGGAAAATGAATTTTAACGTGTATATACTGTGTTTTGTGCGAATAACGGTATTAACCCCTTGCCTTACGATTTCGATTTTGACAGCGTGCGTAATACCCTAGAATTAATTCCAGAAATAAAAATTCCTCTCTGATCTTTAACATTTGGCACAATTGACTGCAATATTAATATTATAGAAATAAATTTACCGTCTCGTGATCGACTGATATTTTCAATTTAATAGTTATTGGATAACTTCAAAATTTCGTATTGCATTTATCGCCTCACGTGTGTCACACGTTATTGTAAGCTAAGGGGTTAAAAGCTGTTTAACACTGAACTTGGGTATTTAAAAACTGATTGTGCGTTTTGCATTTTTTGCCTTCAACAGTTTAAATCATTTTACCGAGGGCTTGCAATGTAATTTGTGCTGTCAAGTACTAATTGTAAGTACGGAATATATAAGTCGTTTACCGTGAAAGTGGCATCAGCCACTTTACCGTAATGAAAAATGGTGATTTTTCAATGACTATACGAAGTTATTTATACTGGGGAAAATATACGTATTCGAAATAACAAGTGCAAGTAAATCTTCTTGAAAATTGGCGTCAATATATTTAAATACATCACCGTAACCCCTTAAATATTTCGATTTAAAAAAAAGTGATTTATGCCACTTATAAAACAAGCGGTTCATACAAGATAACCCATTTATATCGAGTGGCTTAAATATTTTTAAAACTGGTGATGGTACTATAAATATGACATAAAATTACTATGGTCACAGAGAATACATCCTTTTTCAAAAGTGAGTATACAGGGTGGGGCGCCACATTTTGCCATTGAGATTTATGTCATTGTTATTGCGCATATCAAAAAATGATGTACATGATATTGAATGGTTTTGAGAGCGGCACATTCTAATGGTACTAGCTTTTTTGTAGGCGGACGTGTAAAGGACATATGAAGGTCATTAATGTTTTTTTAAATGGAATCATATATTTTTTATTGCATCAGCTGATGCTCCTTCATATTCTTTACAAAAAAGTATTACCTATTTGTGTAAAAAAATCATTAGTTAAGGAGATATTTTAATTCATATTTTATTATTATGCATATTTACAGAAAAGGTTCAATGTGGCGACCATTTGCAACAGAACACTTTCTGAATCGAGAAGTTAATGACTCACTAACATTGCGTTGTGTATCTGATGTTATTTTGTTACACTCATTGATGATACGATCCCTTATATTGGCCATTGTAGTCGGAGGCTCAGCGTACACTTTATTTTTTAAGTAGCCCCACAAGAAAAAGTCGAGGGGCGTTAGATCTGGTGATCTTGCCGGAAAATGAATGGGGCCACCTCGGCCCCATTATTATTGAATTCATTCATCCCTTTATATTGAATTCATAATATTGACCAGAAAGTCGCGATTTCCTAACAAATTAGAATTAAAATATCTCCTAACTAACGATTTTTTACACAAATAGGTTAATACTTTTTTGTAAAGAATATGAAGGAGTATCAGCTGATGCAATAAAAAATATATGTTTCCATTTAAAAAAACATTAATGACCTTCATATGTCCTTTACACGTCCGCCTACAAAAAAGCTAGTACTATTAGAATATGCCGCTCTCAAAACCATTCAACATCATGTACATCATTTTTTGATATGCGCAATAACAATGACGTAAATCTGAATGGCAAAATGTGGCGCTCCACCCTGTATAGAAAATGCATTAAAATCAATTTACTTTTTTTTAATGGTTCATGCATTTTTAATGCCATAGTAGCGAATAGTTAATGATGACTAGATGTACCATCGAAGTGGTACACTTTTCTAATATTAAAATTAAAACATCATAAAAATTAATAATTTTTCACCGTAAGAAACCTGGGACTTTTTTGTACAAATTAACGAGCTCAATTAATTGATACAATAAAAGTATATACATATAATTCCAATAGAAAGACAAACTTAAAATTCATATATTCTCTGTGCGTCCATGTAGAAAAATGTTATTCCCGTCACGTTATGTTCCCCGTGAAACTATTTAATTCTTCTCTGAAATATTATTTTCGAATCATCAACAAATTCGACGAAATTCGTGTGAATTCATTCAGCTGAGTCGCACAGGGCATTTTTTTATTTTAGTTGATGTTAATTATAAGCTCTTAGATTTCTCAGATACAAGAATCGATTCATCCATACATGAATTTCAGAGAGACGTTTGCGAAATTTCCTTTCCTAATTTTGGTAAAATCTAGCAGGTAAATGTATACATAGAAAAAATAAAACTGAAGTGTATGAGGTTTTCCAGTAACGATGAGAGTCGGAGGAGTAAAGTCATCCCCTTAAGTTTTTTAACCCTCTTACGTTATCTTGGAAAGTTTAAAAATGAAGCACGTATTAGGGATACGACAAATTTTGTACATAAAAGTTTAACAGTTTTCGAGACACGGTAACGTGGGGTGTCCTTTTAAAAACGGTCAAGGTACAGTCAAACCTGTTTTTGTGCGGTCTTTTTTTATGAGATTTTTTTTGTGCGGTATGCAAAAAAAAGTCCATCAAATGCGTATTATGAATAAGAATTAATTAAAAAATGTAATTTAAAAAAAAACAGCAGATGACTGTCAAAATGACATGCAAATTAAAAAGAATTAAATTCCAGAATGAGATTCGGTCTTGTATGTCTGTTTATTGCGACATATACAAGCGTCTAACCAATGAACTGTCGTCGCGAAAAATGATCAACAACTATACAGTACCACAAAAAATGTCAGCTTTGAATGAGTGCGAGGTAGCATCTCCAAGTGACGAAAGTGATTTTGAATCAGTATTGTGCAACAAAATCCGCATACTTGACTGCGAGGAACAGTTTTCAATGGACAATACGAAATATATATATAAGGAAATAAAACGTTTAAAAATGTTCCGGTGCGTAAACTCAATTTTTCCTTGTTTGGAAAACAAATTTCTAACTGCATCGCCAGGTTCTGATTTACATATTTTCTATGTGGGCCTTTTTTATGCGTTCCCTATCCTTCTTTTGCAAAAAAAAATTTACCTTAAAAATCGTCATAAAAAGGCGCTAATTTCGTCAATTTACGAAAATACTCTATCTCTCATAGTTTCCGAGATATTCAACGAAATATACTTTACCACCTAACTTTAGGGGCGGTTTTCACCCTTTTAACCTAAACGATTACGGATAAAAAAAATACGTATCGAAAATTTTTACGAGTACTACATCATACTTGAGTATCATCAATATCGGTGATTGGCACCTCGGGATATTCCCTTGTAAGTCAACGTAGAACATCTATAGCCTAACAAAATAAGTAGCATTACATTAGCAACTTCGCGGGTATCTTTACAATAACAGTAACTGTAACGAGGATCAATTTTGCAATATCATGTTCTGTTCCAACAAGGTAATAATTTAATTTGAAAATTTGTATAATTAAAACTTTTACCACAACTTGAATCGTCCGCATTGTGTTCTTTATGCAAATAAAAAAATAGTCTCCTTCTCGAATCCTAATCAATTGGGGGGAAGGGGGGAAGTTGATTAATTTTTACGAGCTTATGCCATTACTGATTTACATAAAATCAATCCGTACATTTCATTTCCAATATACGAAACATTCAGCAACCGCATTATTAGACCTTCCAAATATCACGTGAGACAGTAAAACGAACTGAAGAAATATATTTATTTAAATAATGCACATACAGACTGTGAGCATAAAAAACTATTGAGGTCATCGCATTCCATCGTATTCAAATGTACTTTAATTAAATAAGAGGAATTTTTCGAAAAATCACAGCTCCGTGGAAAAACGTCGACTCATCAAGGGCGAAAGTATTTAGCACGTTCGCGAACGGTCTAAATTCACATAGGAGCACCTTCCGTAAATGCAATTTCAATGTTTAATTCAACGCGAAAAGTAATACAGTTCTACCAATATTAACAACAGAAAAGAAGGCAGTCGGATTCTTGTATGCGCAATGAACGTAAATTAGATAAATAATTTTATTTATAATTTTCTAATCGCATTCATTATGAAAGTTATAGAAAACTTATGCACTGCATATGCACTGATGATCCACGAGATTAACACTAGAACTACCAAACCAGTCAAAATGACTGGTACACAATTTTTTCGAAAAATTCTCCAAGTTTATAGAAGAGTCTTAGAATAAATATCCTACGACCATCTTAAAAAACGTAAATCACCGAATCGATTATCTTTTCCGTCTCTTGATTCCTCCTTTTTCAAAGTACGTATTTAATATTTTGAAATATGTTAGATTTAACGCCGGTAGTTCTAGTGTTAAAGCGAAAAATTCTGCATATGCAGTAGCCGTCCGCAAACGTGTTAACAAACTCGCTGGGACTTTTACAGTGAGCATTTTAGTCCTGAAGTGTCCTCGAAGCGGCGTTGCGAGTTAATGGGTTAAGAATGAGCTTCGAACTCGTGCTTCCATCGACGTTTCATATTTGGCCTTTAATGGCCTCTCGGAGGGACGTCGATATCCGAGATCCATCTAGGACCAGTCTCTTCCTCCTCCACTTCGACCGCCACTGATATCGCTTCACCGATATCCGCAGTGCGATCTGAATTCAATCCCATTCGATGCGTGTCTTTACGATTATCCATGGGAATGTGGATCCGTGCAGGTACATCAGTGTATGCGGAGTATTAAATCGATTCCGTAAACGTCCATGAACTCCGTTCGATGGTGTTCTAGCACCGACTGTCGCTGGATGCCGATAATCCGCAATGGTTATTACCGGAGTAATTAATGTCCGAATATTTCAGAGAGCTGCTCGGAGAATGAGTATAAGCCGGTAAAAATGACTTCTTTACGCTCGGAATGTTAAATTGGTTTTCAGCATTTTCCTCTTTTGACTTTGAATATCGTAATTGCATGTTGTTTTATTTGATGTCGATGAAATATTTCAAAGCTGTGGTAAATTTGGCTTCTGGATGAAGCATGCTTTCGGGGAATTTTTGATAAATTAGAAGTAATGTTATTTATCTTCATATGATTAAAGTCAGAGAGCATCGAGTCGGCGAATTGGAGTGAGACAGGTAATACTAGGTGAGAATAAAAGGACGAAAGTTTAAAATTCATGGGGGATCATATTTTAGAACGTTAATAACGAAAGGTAGAATTTAATTTTGCCAATATTGTTTACTGAAGTTGCCAATATGTTATCTCAAAAATTATGCTTGAAATGGATTCCAATCTTATTGTTAGATAAGTATATCTTTTTAAACAGATCACTTCAGAAATTAAGAACACTTCATTTTCTTTTATCATATAGCACGTTTTTCAACAATCCGTGCGTCTGTGTATCTTCATAAAACATACGCGGGAAGTTAATTAAAAAGTTGATTAATTTATAAATTATGAATTTTGTCCAGAATGGCAATATTTACACAATCTGTGTCGGCTCAGTTTTCAGATACTCTTTGACGGCACAACATAAGATAATTTCAAAGTGAATAAAGTTTGATAGTTAACAAATTTGATCGTTCTAATTATGCTACAACTAGTTATCAGTATCTATTTCTTTTAAAGTAATTTTTCGTGTTTACGCTTGTTTTATTCAAGTATAACCGAATTTTAAGTGGATAAAAAATGGCACACCTTTTAATATTTGCATATACGTACTTAAATTCACATAATTTGAGAAAATTAGGAGTGATCAAGATTAGAATACGTTTTCAGGAATTCGTGAACAATGTGTTAGGTAAATTAAATTTTTAGGAACAGTTAGAGTGTGTCAACAATTTGGTGATCAAATAATCAATTTACATTGCACAGCTAATTGCTGTATTGATGCGAATTTTCACGCGGTGAAACAACAGTGAATCTGCGACTAGATGCTAAACCAATTACGAATAGGTAGCAGTATAAATTTAAACGGACCACCTTATCGGTAAAAATAATCACGTACTTTCTCGGATAGTATTAACCCTTTGACGATTAGGAACGTTTATATATGATCGGAGAAAAAATCTGGTTATAGTTTATAGACGGATGTGTACACAGGTAGAGTTGAGAAATTAAAATATAATCGTTGAAATATAATTACATAAATAGTAATTTACAACTTGTAAACATTAACACTGTGACTATTTGATAAAAAAGTGGTTTTTGATAGTCAAATAAATGATTATTTCTCAATATGCAAAAAAGCTCCCGCCCGCAAAGGGTTAATGGATAAGAGTCATTATTCAGTTTGAATGCCGAAGGCGAACGAGACTATACTACCACACCAGAACTGACATACGCGACATATAATGCTGGAACGCTAAGAAGGCAGCTGAGGGCTAATTTGCTCTGATTCGCCCGACGGATAGGGACATCCCTCTCCCTCACGCATTTTCGATTTTGACGCGCTATTGGCAAGAGAGACCCGCACATTCGTTGCGTTGTCATGTGAACGACGAAAGTAGTGTTGCGTCGTCATGTGAACATCGAAAGTAATGTTTTATTTTCGGTTGTCATTCGTCGATCTCAGATTTCCAGGACCGACATGGCGGGGATAGGCGGTGCGAGAGCAATCTCCCCTTTCGTCTCAGCTGCCAAGTTACCGTTCCAGACCTATACATCCTTTGCTCTGCCTCCTAGCAATTACGTTCGATGAAGTACAAAGTTAGTAGAACGAGCAATGGAAAAACCAGAAATGTCCGTGCGACCGTTTTCCAACAGAAGGTCATATTGTAACTCGTAAAAATAGAGAAGTCTCGCGGTATGAAGTACGGCGTAAAGGGGAGAGTGTTACTCGCACCGCCTATCCCACGATATCGGTCCTGGAAACCTGCGATCGACGAATGACAACCGAAAACAAAACACTTCTTTCGTCGTTCCCATGACGACGCAACGAATGTTCGGCTCTTTCGGCTAATAACGCGCTAGAATCGAAAATGACGTGGAACCAGGGATGTCTCTATCCGTCAGGCAAATCAGAACAAACCACAGATCAGAGTACTTCTCTATTTTTGCGAGGTATAGCTACGGTTCCAGGGTACATTAACACGTTGAATGCCACACCGGTCCCTAGGGACTGGCGGAAGACTTTCCGCTTAGGCCCAGATTTGGCCGTCAAGAGGGCCGCCGCTGACAGAGGAGACAGATAATGAACAGAAGTGTTAGGAACTGCGGTGAGCCCGCCGAAATATCGCATTGAGAACCGGAGTTTTTTACTGAGGCCCTTCCTTTCCACTTAGAGAGGAGCATAACCCTTGTTTTGGGAAAATGCCCGACCCTTTCTAGTTGCAATGAACTCTTCTTTAATATTATATTCTTTTCATTTAAGCCTTAATTGAACAAAAACCGATGTCGCCTTTGAAAAAGTATTTAGTCCTATATCAGTGCGCAAGTACCGAAACGCGCGGTCGTGTAATATGAACTTAAAGTTTGCGGCCGGTCCATAGGGACCGGGCGGGCCTGAACGGAACGGCAAGCAAATCGAGCTGGGCACTTAACGTGTTAACACTTTATCTACCGCTCATTCTTCTGAACATTATGCACGAGTGTATGTATGTACCTACTTGCAAAGCTCAATAATATTAAAATTAAAGTGTGAAGAAATACTCGTTCTGTCGTTTTAATTTCAGCTGTTCCGAGGCAGCGTAACTTTATTTTATTATCATCTGTAATAATGGATTAATAGATTCCCGGCCAATGAGTATTGATAAACAGAAAGCCTATTAATAGGCTTCCGGTAGATGAAGTGTTAAGGTCCCCCTGAAGACCGCATCCGCAGGGAGCCATCGCGGAGGCCTGACCCGGTACAACGCAAAGTACCCACTTGCTTTTTGATTCGGTTCACTTTCGGGACCGTCAGTTCCCGACTGCCAATTGGTAGAAACTGAAGGAGCACGCGTATTGCTATTATGCTGGAACGGCAACGTGGCACCTGAGACGGAAGGGGAGATTGCTCTCGCACCGCCTATCCCCACCATGTCGGTCCTGGAAACCTCAGATCGACGAATGACAACCGAAAATAAAACACTACTTTCGTTGTTCACATGACGACGCAACGAATGTGCGGGTCTCTCGGCCAATAGCGCGTCACAATCGAAAATGCGTGAGGGAGAGGGATGTCCCTATCCGTCGGGCGAATCAGAGCAAATTACCCCTCAGCTGCCAAGTAAATATTCCATCAGTATAGGTCACCTCGAGATTGCAAAGTCTCGTAGTGCCAGTTTCTGGCAGGCCCTGAGGAGCTCTCTTACTCGGGGCTCTGAGGTCGCAAGGCCCATACTCGATAGAATGAGCCACTCCCTGGGTCCAACCAGGTCTCCTGGAGATGGTTAATGGATAAAAAGGAAGTAAATTATCCCTTATCCCGGGCCCATCTTATGTTTTAAGAAGACGTTGCTTATTCTTGGTTGTATGTATACGACCAGGCTACTTGGCAACGTGCAAGCTAGTATTCTCTTAATCTTTTAATAAAACGAACGTGTAATTCTTTCTACAGGATCGTTTATTTCTCCGATCCACAGACCCGCATCATAAAATAATGACACTTAACGAAAAAAGGGACCAATAAATGATGTAAAAATATGTGCTTCAACGTGGCTGATTTTCATCGGGCAATATTTTCCCCAATTATAGAGAATGGTTAACGCTTCGCTATCATCGTAACTATTACCATGCCCAAGTAAGGCCCGAATATTAATTTAAAACTGAAGTCTTGATGATAAATGTTTACAATATAATACTTTTTTTTAAATGTAACATCTTCCATTTTATATCACCACTTGTGTTTACGATTCTCGACTTTTTATCAATACCTGCCATTTTCCATTTTGAGTAGCACTCGATTTTCTACACATATGTGCTTGTGTCTTCACACGTACACCATGTATCCAAATCATTTCTTTTCTATCAACGTTCACGTTCACGTTCTTTCTATAGACATTAACACTAATCGTACCGACACTTTTTGGATATTTATTTATACCGTAGCAGATCATTTGACCGGTTACGAAATAACGATTATACCTTTCTCGAAGAAACGCAAAAGACTGTCAACTTGAAACAGGAAACAACGTATCAAACTGACAATGAGTTTGCTAAATAAAACAAGAAATTACATATTTTGATTTTGTTGAACCTTTCATTTGACCGCACACGGTACGGTTAGAGATCGTTTGTACAGGTGGACGGATATGCTAATAAAAGATTAGGATTCATTTTACAGCAAAGTATACCCTGATACGAAGAAAAGTTTGATAAAACACCTAAGCAATATCTTCTAAATAGAGGTAATAGTTATTAGGTTGGTAGGAAATTAATGTCGGATTTCAAACTGTATCTGTAAATACACATGGTGAGAATGGGAATAACTTTTTTTAATCAAATTACATTCCATTACAATTTACACATTTTTCCCAACCAGAAACAAGTTTTTTAATAACATTTTTTTTTCTAAAATGATATAAGAATTATATCATTTACAATTAAGCGACAAAATTTGAAAACTCGAAAAGCGACATTAATTTCTTACCAACCTAATATTTATTAATAAGTGAGCGTTACATCCACGTATCCTTGCAACAGAGAAAGAATTTTTACAGTAGTCTATCTGACTGCAAGAACATCTTCATTTCTTATGAATAACATGTGATGCATATTTTTCGTAAAACAAAGAATTATGATTACGGGATCTTCTTGAAACATCGAGTTAAATGACCTTTGCTCAAGTAGTTTCAACAGATACATTCGTTTGATCGAAATAACTGATTGTAAATATTAAATCGAAATGGGATTAAAATATTTATACAATGAAAAACCACACGGTGACAGAGTTTCTCAAATTTTTTCGCCAGTCTTCCAGAAGGAAATATTTCGCCACGTAAATCGCTGTTCGTAATTCGGTGCGATAGCGGGAGTCTCGTAAATCCAATAAATGATGATATACAGTTGGTATATTTCAAACGCACACATCACCACGGCTTAACAGCGAGATAAAGAAGGGATCGATGATCCGCGAATACCAAAAAATTGGACCTCCTAACGGTCAGAATTTCTACACATTTTTTATCGAGGAATTCCACAGCGTTGATATTTTAGTTGAGACATTCCGCACCAAATATTCTATTATGTAAAAATTTAATTTGGTATAAACATTTTGTTTGTGTCTTTCTTTTTTAAATTTGCGTGCAACAACGGTAAAACTAATGTGTCTCATAAACAACTATAATTTGTGTAAACAATATTTCCAAGGCAGGCGCTCCAACTTCAATGTTTAAGTCAATTTTTTTGATATTTTCTGATTTTTGTAAATTTTAATAGAATAAACTTCATTCTATTAAAATTTGCAAAAGTCAGAAAGTATTAAAAAAATGGACTTAACCGAATTTGCTTCTGAGCAACTCGTATACTACTCTCTGCAGAGACGACTGAAAATTCACATGGATATGATTTTTTGGGGAATATTTTACTTTGAATGAAAAATAATATGGATTTAGAAACCAATATGGTAAAAACATTTAATAAAAGAAGAAGAGAAAATGAATTATACGTTATCTTATGCAACGTTTTAGCGATTATTTGCAAGTAAAATGAAAAAAAAAGATTCTTCAACGATTATTCACGTAAAAGTTAATTTGTCTATTTTCGAATTTCTGTAGCCACTTAATTATACCACAAATGTTTCAGAAAATCTCACCGTCGGCTAACGTCATATATTTTTCGTTTCGAGATATTTAAATTTTCATTTTGAATTGTGCATCGAGTTCTGTATAATGAGACAATTCAAAAATGCAATTAGATCACATTCATAATCGACACGAATTACCAGCAAAATACACTAATAACAGAAGCAAGCAGGTTCCACCATCAAATTCAAACATGTCAAAGAAATCTCAATATCATCGTTTAGTCTCTGAAGCATCATCATGATCAACCAATCCAGCAGATGTGTCCAAAGGATGAACATCCCTCCGCGCGGTAGACACTTTCGTATTTACTCCATGGACATAGATAAACGTGCCGCTAGAGACACAGAGAGGGGAAAGAGAGATAGATGTTATGTACCACCAAAACATTGATTCGCTAAACTCATGATGTAATACGTCCATTTGAAATGAGCTTGGCCATTAGCCAAAGTCCTCGTCAGAAAACACCGATGTACACAGGGTAGCGAGGGCAAACAGGCCCGTCAGAGGAAATGCTTTTGCCGCGGCTTTCGTCAATCGATACGAACTTTCGGCAAGTATCATAAGCCCGCTCTCTTTATATGCACTCTCATCCTCTTTGCAGTTGCGAATGTTCGCCGAGAATGCAAAATATTGATTCGACAATAGTGACATTCTTTAATCGAAACTCATACGCGGTACTTTCTGTGTGGGGCTTATGTCTCCTATGTGGTCCGACAGAGGTGGGATAACACAGAAAAATGGGCCTTACGGTGGGAATCACAGTGGGCACCACACTGAAAACGATTCAAGTGCGTAGAATTTTGAAGCAACGACGAAAATATGTCTAAATAAAGGGATTGGATATTTGTGGGAATAGAGATAATAAATAGCATAAAAGCCATGAGCACGAAATTATAGTTTAGGAAATTTTGAGGCTACTATGGCATCCGATATCTTTTTCGCAATCACAGTAAAATAAACTGTATGGAGATTTTGAATCCAACCGCACTGAATGATGGAATATTTGCTTAATCTTTAAACAATATTTTTTTATTATTTTTCCTTCCGATATATCTTTTTCATATTTCTATTGTTTGAATTTATTTACGTATTCAAACAACGAAATACTGAAATTCTCTTCTACTATATTTCAATAGAAGCTCGTGAATGTTGCAGTGAATGGAATTTAAAATGTGTTATGAAATATCTGTAATTCGTGCCAATAGAAAATTCTTAGAATACGATACTGTTTTATTGTGTTTTTATCTTTAAAATTTTACGACTCAGAGTCATACCGCGAGATGTAAAAAGTTTTTCTTACTTAATGGAGTAGGAAAAATGTGATTCGATCTACGGAAGAGTAATTATTAAGTCTCATTTGACCCCTGCAGATTGAAGCGTAACATTTGCTCGGGAAATTTTCTTCTATTTAACCGGCGTGTCAATAAAATACGTCGTTACGGTGAATGCATCATTGATAAGTTTTGGCTCTCGGCGTTTTCTTCTTCCACTCTTCTCCTTCTCCTCTTCCTCCTTCGATTGACCTCTTTCATATTTTTCTCGTAGACTCGTTTCTGCTTTCGTGAACTAGTTCCGTAAGGGTATTTCAAAAACCTTCCGGTAAATAGAAGTTCGAGCATGATTTTTAGCTTTTTCCATTTTCTGGAAATGAAAACGTTCCTTTCGCCGGATATTTCTTGCGGTGCGGACTTTTGGCCGAACAGACTACTTCATTGCTAATCCGTACCTTCTTTCGTAAATCACAATTTTTCACATCTTCAACTTCATAAATTTCGAAAAATTCGTGTGTCACAACATGGATGAAATCAATGCGAAAATTTATGAGAAAATAATGTTTCAGACTTACAATTTTGCACCATTTTTTTATTAATCGGAATTCCACTTAATCGCAGAGTTGCAAATAAACGGTGGCTTTTGTAATAACGTTTTAAAGCTTCAGAAAATTGTTTTCCGTTTAAAATATCACATTCTCGAAAAGCCCAGTACAAAGTATCTCATATTTGCTTTTGGAGGGTCCATGAAACTTTCGTTGCGTAGACCGTAAAATCAAAGTACATGTTGTTCTAACACTACAAAAAACAAATGGACAGTTTTAGTATATAATTTATAAGTATCTAAGTATCTATACATGGAAAATAATTACTTCCGCTTATTTCAAAAAAACATTTTTGCTCGTCGAAGTTGTAATGATACCGTATAGTACGGTTTCCCTGTAGCGTATAATTAGTTAATGTTTTCTCATAGAATATACTCACATAAAATATTAAAAGTTTGTACGGTTATAAAACGTTTATATGCAGTATATACCATCTCTTAGATACTGCACAGTATTAGTTTTACATTGCAGTATCACATTTAGTAGTCTCATGTTTGTATAGAGTTATATAGTTGCAAAGTTATAGTATATGTTACATTAACACTAGAACTACCGGCGTTAAATCTGGTATATTTCAATATATTAAATAAGTACTTTTAGAAAGGAGGAATCAAGAGGCGGAAAAGATGATAAATTCGGTCATTTATGTTTTTTGAGTCGGACGTAGAATATTTCTCGTATGACTCTCCTATAAACTTTGAGAATTTTTGGAAAAAATTGTGCACCAGCCACTTTGACTGGTTTGGTAGTTCTAGTGTTAAAAATAGATGTAATTAAAAGTGTTCGTCGTCTGAGAGAGTTGTTTATATTATATTTCATTTTTATTTTATTAAACGTACTTTTTTTGTAAAACCGCTAGTTAGCATTTCCCCCTCACCTAAACTTCGATAGTGCACTATTAAGAGGTTGAATGCCATGGGGGTCACCAGTGACCGGCGTTACTGAATTCAATGAAATTTCATATGACTTTTAAATTGCAATATTTACAAATTTGTTAATGCAGTCAATATTTACGCGTTGGTCTCAAAAAGGCAAAGTCCTGCTGTCTATATATCTCTTTTTGTCTTTAACGTTTCTGCTTTGTAAAGATGTGATTTTAATAGAAAAAGTTTCACTTCAGTAGAAATGAAGAAACTGGCGAAATACTGGTGGCATTATACAGTTTCCAATACCAACTAGCTTTACGACTAAAAAGCGAAAGATAATGCTATAAAAATTATAGGGTTGCAAGTGCTGTGTTGTAAAGTAAAAGTCTTTTATAGATCCAAATTTAATGGAACATTCGAAATGATAGGAAATTAATGAATTTTGCGATTGTTTTCGGTGAATCTAATGGGAGACGTAAACGAGAGGGAATGAATATTCATCAAACCCTGCCGCTAATTTATTTAACAAGTTTTAAATGCAAAAAAAGACAGGTTGTTAACGATCTGCGAGAATGACGCAACGAAATCGCTTTCACCACGCCCATAAAAAAAAGCTTAATTGACAGGATTCGATTGTGCGATTGTTAGTTCTGACGTAGCCGATATCGATTATCGGGAATCGTGTTAAATAATGGCCACGGAATGGTAATGAAGTTACAGACCGCCACAAAAGAATGCATTATGCTCGCTAACAATTTGCGAACATTTTCAAATTCGTACTGCCGATCGTCGACTAAATTGAAGTCCGGTGCGACTCAATTTTTTTAAAGCGAGACACCGCCATAACAACACGAATCTTATTCCGTGTCCACGAGAAACATTATTATTAATTATATTAGGTTATCCCATAAATAATGTCGGTTTAATTCGTAAAGGACATAGGTGACAAATTAAATACAAATGATAATATTTAAGCCAGTATATGTTTACCGCCATTTTCTACAACCTGTCGCTATCTTGTTTCTAAATTTGCAATGGCCTTTTTGTAAAAATCTTTGGGTTTTGATTGAAAAAATCTGATGATTACTAGGCGAACATCGTCGACCTTGTTTCTTACGCAGTTGAAAAGGCGACCCATTTTTAATACTAACTGTACCGACACTTTATGGATATTTATTCTTACCATAGCAGATTCTGTGACTGGTTACGAAGTAACAATATATTTTTGAAAGAAATGCAGAAGACTGTAAACTTAAAATAGGAAATAACGTAGAAAATAGTCTTCAGTTGAAAGTAGAAAAACTTATATACTTTTATTTCACTGAACTGGTTGTTTGATCGTCTGTGGTACGGTTAGTGTTAATAGAACTGTGATTGGTGATGAAAAATGGGTGTTTTATGCCAATGCTAAACAACGTCGTTAGTGACTTACAATTAGTCCTCAGGATATATTGGATCTCAAGCGGAAGTTAATTTTTATCCACGGAAGCTTTTACTGTACTACGGTGGGATATGGATAGCATAATTCATTTTAAGTTGTTAAACTATAATCAAATCATCACTTCAACGCTTCACTACAGTGAGGGACCAGAAACAAGGCACTGGGGACGGAAGGGGAGATTACTCTCGCACCGCCTATCCTCGCCATGCCGGTCCTGGAAACCTGAGATCGACGAATGACAACCAAAAATAAAATACTTCTTTCGTCGTTCCCATGACGACGCAACGAATGTGCGGGCCTTTCTTGCCAATAGCGCGCCAAAATCAAAAATGCGTGAGGGAGAGGGATGTTCCTATTCGTCAGGTGAATCAAAGCAAATAACGCCTCAAGTGCCTTGTTTCTTGTCCCTCACTATAACTGCTACTAGGAACAATTGAACCGCTTAAGGACTGTTTTAAATGTAAAGCATCCGTTACCAGTTAACAGATGACGGGTGTTATTTTACCAAGCCAATGCTAAGCCACATGTTACAAGAACAAGTTCGGCAGAAATTGTATCAGTTTGGTTGGAAAGCCATAAGTCCCCCACCATATTACAGAAATTTTAGAAGTCTGCCGAATCATTTGGATGGATGATAGCATTCCAATACAGTGGAAGATGTCCGCAGAGTAATAACCAAATTTTCTGAGTGAAAACCCAAAGACTTTTACAAAAAGGGCATTGCAAATTTAGAAATAAATTAGACAGACTATAGAAAATGACGGTAAATATACAGTGTGGAGCGTTATCTCTGTCCGCTTTGAATATTTCCGTTATTTGTAATAATATGAAAAAATGTTACATATAAAACTTGTACTGTATAGAGGGGGACATATTACAACACAAACGTTTTTTGCCAGGGTGGAGGCACAGAGGAGATTTCAAGGTCAGCCCTATTTTTTTAAATGGAATACTATGTTTCTTTATCGCTATGTGATAGCCAATGTTGAGACGATTTCAACGAGCTATCGTGGAAGGTCATGCGAGGACAAATATGGTAGTAAAATGAACTTTCTTATATTATTACCAATTCATGTTAATGTTACAAACTCCTGGGATGTTTGCAGTTCTAAGTACATCCAACGCACTGTTAAGGGAAGGTTCCTGAAATTGTACCCTCTAAGGGAAAATGTTTGTAAATTGTAGGTTTTATTAAATAAAGGATAGCAACTATGTATTAAAAGGAAATTTAAAATACATGTAGGCAATCGGAGAGAGTTAACAAAGACCAAGTTTGTGTAACGGCGAATAATGTTATTCACACTCAGGATCCGCCAAATAAAAGAGAACTTGTACTTCTAGGCTTTCTCTATTGAATATCGTGACTCGTTCGGACAGCGATTCGTCGTATTGTAAGTAAGCGAAAAGAATAATCTGAGTAGGCAGGGAATACAGGGTTTTTAACCAGTTAAGTGTGTTTGACGACTATATCCGTCATGGAGAAGTGGCAAAATTTTGTGTCATGACGGCTATATCCGTCATGCGCAAAATTTTGTTACAACTTGATATTTAAATTGTAATTCTGGCGAAAACTAAATTATATTCGTAAATTGTAATATGTTTAAAATGTTTAGAGGTCAAGACGAAATGAAACAAACAAATAAAAATTATAAATAATTTGAGTTGGATTCTTAACTTCCTGAGAGCTAACTCGTGAGCAGTGATTATCGCGACACACACTGGTGCGCGCTTTGCAATGAGACCGCCACACTTAACTGGTTAAGGGATTTTGAAGAAGGAGTGGGGGTGGTGATAGTAGTGGCAGCAAAACGAAGGTCGAAATTGAGGAGAGAGGTTTTGGACTTAGAGCAGTGATTTCGGAGATGAATAAGGAGCGGTGACGGTGCTTAGGGAGTTGAAAGGTCGGGAGGGAAAAATAGGAGATCTGAACTTGAGGTAGTGAGTCAGAGGTGATTGTGGAACGGCGGATGTTAGTAGAGCTACTGTACAATATGTTTTTGTTGATTCAATATGGAGCTATCCTAACTTATCCTAACTATATTAGTTGATCAAAGGGTCGGCACATTACAGTAGTAACATGAGTACAATTGAGAAATTGAGGCCTTGCAGTTGCGGAGTTTAACTATTTGCGCTAGAAATTAATTTACAAATGCGCGTGATAGAACGTAACACTACATTTCGCCACGTAGTAGCCGAATTCGACCAAAACCATCGGCAGAAGTCCAAAAACATTAAAATCTATTATTCGTCGTTGATTTAAAACTGATCTGAGCATACTTTTCCACTAATAATACTTTTGTTTTGCCCTGCACACGACATGGTGCGATCTGAAACTGTTTTTCGACAAATAACCTGGCATAACAAACAGCCTGGCATGTGAAAGGCAAGTCAATCAGCGAGATCTCGAGTGCACGAAGGAGTAGCAAGTGGAGCTCTTCCAAGGACACATGTGGCGATCATATAAGCGGCTTGTCTGGCCTAGACGCAGCAGCGGTAGCATATTATGCTAGATATTAAATATACATTTTATTTCTTTCAATACAACCTCGAGTGTATTATTTCATTGACATCACGATTTTGACCTCGGATTACATAGGTAGATACGACTTAGGCATTTTTCGTGGGTACGTCTTAGGAAACGGCACGCGTAACACTTTAAATAATCAGAATAAGATAATGAATTGAACTAGCCCGTTATCGTTACATAGAAGCAACTGTTCAGATATTACAGACTGAATACCTAAGAAATAATAACAATTTATTAAAAATATATTGCCTCACAGCCTTCCAAGTATGTCCAAAGGATTGTAAAAACACAACCGTAAACTTATTTTGTTGGAGAATCGAATGCAACGTATTGATAGTACGCAAAAAATGTGAAAATCAATATTGTTAATGCTAGTGTACATGCATCACACTGCCATCAAAAGTGTTGTGTTAACAAAGGACAACTGAGAAACAGCATAGGCACGACTTACCCTGTGGTACGACTGGAGCAATGTTCTCTTACACATAAACAATGATTCAAGACCGTTAGTTTACATAAAATTAAAGAAGCAGACAATTTTTTCCGGAAATAATGTATTCACGTGCCGTTTCGACATTGGCCCGGTCTCATGGGAGAACCTAATGCGCCGATGTCATTGCATAGCGACGACTCCGTTTTCTACAAACTAGAATAATAAGTTTAGCTAGAATAATGTGCCAGAATAATAAGTTTAGAGACGCTAAGCATGAACGTGATGCAACGATCCGAAGATTGTAACTTTTTATTGATGCAAACGGTCACCACTTCGAACATTTCTTGCAATGTAAGAAAGTTCATTTTACTACCACATTTCACCTCGCATGACCTTCCACGATAGCTCGTTGAAATAGTCTCAACATTCGCTATCACATAGGGAAAAAAATAGCGTTCCATTTAAAAAAATAGAGTTGACCTTGAAATCTCCTCTATGCCTGCAGCCACACAAAAAGCGTTTGTATCGCAATATGTCCCCGTCTATAATGTGAAAGATTTGTATCTAACATTTTTTCATATTATTACAAACAACGGAAATATTCAAGGTGGACAGAGATAGCGCTGCACCCTGTATACTTGATTAAATGTTATCAGTTGTATTTATTTCATCACCTATATTTCTTATGAACTAAATCGACATTATTTATGGGATGACCCAATATTATGTTATATTATATGATATTATTATTAACATGCATTCTTAATTATCTATCTTAACCTGTTAACCGGGGAATTAACTTTTGTTCAACTCGTTTCAAACTGGAGACTTTTTTCTTCGCAGCGAAAAATAATATTATCACACCTAAAGTACCACGCTAGAATTTAATGGAAAAGAATAACGTAAAACGTAATGCGTTCAACATACCATATTTAAAAATTGCCACGACGAAAAACATCGTCATACGCATTAGAGTTATCTTCCTGGTATGACGAAATATTACGTCCTACCCGGTTAACAGGTTAAAACACCCATTGTCATAAAACACGATAGGCGCATTTATGAAAAATACGATTAAATTCGTTCGCAAAAGCCAGTCCGAACGGTGGCACAATCTCTGCTAGATCTTGAGGAGAGACAAAGAGGATTTATAGCAACCTGTTGTGGAGGATCCAAAGGGAATCTCTCCATCGGGCATTATACACCTGGATTCGGACGACTCGAGGGAGGTGAGAGAACAATCTGATCGTACCGGGAATAGCGTCGAAGCGTTATATCAGATAAAGACCGTTCTGTGTTTTGTTAATTCCTCGAATTACTAAAATGCTGTACCCTTTAACATCGAGGCGATGCCAATCGTCGCAAGGTACAACTTCAAGTGCGCGAACGAAACTTTCTCTCTATACTATATAATACAAAGAACCGGGATTTCATCTACTTTTGATTTAGATATGACAAAATGATTCACAAGTGGGTGAACAAAGTTGAACTTTACGTTATGGCTGTCAGGATCAAGAAGAATTATTTAACATTAAACCTATCAAGCCGGTCAAAGTGACCTGTTCAATTTTTTCTGAAAATTACCTAAACTGACAGGGGAGGTCTGAAGTAAATATTCCACTTTTATCTTATGCAACCTAAATTAGTTGATTAATCATCTTTTTCACGTCTTGATTTCTCTTTTTCAAAGTACTTATTCAGTATAGCTAAATTTCAGTAGATATAACGTCGGTAATTTTAGTGTTAAACATGGACTTTCATCATATCAACGATACCTTGGAAGCAGAACTGTCAAGCCGCCATCAATACAAAGCTCATTTTAGAGAAATTTTGAGTAGGAAACATACCATAGTTCTAATAACAATGACATGGAACTTATATCTCCCATGTAATTACCAAAGTCCAAAGAAAATCTCGCATGCTATAATCTTGTTTAAAAGCATTTATTCCAGTTGTAACTAAGAGCATCTCCGATCCATCAATAACGGTCCAGCAAACGAGAGACGGTGGCTCGTAAATCAGCTCCGAAATTCACTCGTCCCGAGATCGTCCACCAAAAATCCAACGTCACTGACCGGGAATCTCGACGTCACTGGCTGGACATTAATCATCGAGGTCAGAGGGGAAGTTTTTCGAGTTGATCTTCACCGGAAGAAGGATCAGCGAGAAGAAGAAGAAGAAGGTAAAGAAAAACGAAGGGGTAAAACGTTCAACTTTTCTCGGTGCTCTAAACCGTTAGAAGGCGTCAGTAAACATTAATTAGTGAAATTCACTGGCAGCCCATTGGCAGGTCGGCTCGAAAATACGGTAATTTGCAGAGCCAGCCCCGTGTTACCCGACGAAGGGCTGCCAGTGGCCCGCCGCCGAAGAAGAAATTGACAAATTGTACTTTTAAATGATCGAGTCGAGCGGAAGAAGCTCTTGGCTCCAAGGAGGAGTTCCACGAGGAGCCGGAGAACTGGTAGGAGGACTTTAAATAAGGCTTCAGACTCTACAAGAGACCAGCGAATGTCGAAGAAGGAGAACCGGCTAGGACTCTGCATCTTTTTTGAGAGGAAGGTACGAAGAAAATTAAATGACGGTACGGAGAATTTTCAGCGGCCAAGTTTTAGATTAATATTGTTACGCAGACCTGTAATCGTGATAAGCTGCGCCGTAGCAGAGAGAAAGCCCAGCCAAGGAAAAGCGAGGACGGGAGTCCTTTCTCAGTGGAATATACTTCTTCAATCATGAGACGATGATAAGTTTTGGACTTTTATTTCACTAGGATCTGAATTTAGAGCCCTTTTGAGAGGTAGAAATATACTTTTATCTCTGGGAACGCGAAGTGGAAGTGATTCTTTGTTAGATATCGTCGACTTAGTACAATCCAGCTGAATCGAGTGCACACGATATTTTGCCGGTCTTGAAAATTCAATTATACTGTATATTCTATTTTCGCCAGGTTTTTAGCTCAAAGCATCAGTAGTGTAGGTATTAATATTATTAGTCTGTTAATCTTAATCACATCGTATTGTCCAGCTATAAATTCAATAAGCATATTCAGTTTTATTTTTCACGTACTTCTTAATTAACCTAAGTAAATAATATCCCATCATGCAGTTGTATCTTTGTTTCTTTCACAATTATAATTGAAAAATGCTCGTCCAACACATATAGGACTCCATCGGCCCGCGAGACGGATACCTGTAGGTTACGGTCACCAAGACTAGCTGAGTATATTTTTTTTTTTTTATTGTAGTATTTTATTTATTATCTTTATTTATTATAGTATTTATTTTATTATCAGTATTATAATATATGGGTTGTGTCGCAATAGGACGACTAATATATAACAAACAATTTGTGTTTTCTCATTGGCAGCTTATGCTGCTCCTCAGAGAAAAGAAGAACCGATGCTAAGACTCTTGCGAGAAGAGCGCGAATTGATTTAATGCTGAAAGCTTATTTTAACAACACGCGGTGGTCGTCGTACTTCTTGGCCAGTGAAGTGGAAATAATTGCTCCCGCATATCGTAGAATTAATCTTAAAATTACAAATGCAGTCGAACAATATTGTTTACAATGCAGCGTTATTGTCAGAAAGTAACTCATAAACAATAAATGTATTTGTACAGCAAGGCACATATAATACTAGCGCGTGTGGAACGGCTGCGCTCAGAATCACGGGCAGTACCTTTTGTGTCTTGCGGAGTTACTTTAATTTCTCAGCCAAAAACAAAATTCGTGTTGCAAATTTTAGTTACGGTTTGTCCAAGAAAAATGTCTGCCCTATCGCCTCTTGTTATTAGAATTCCTCTTGGGCATATGGTTTTTAAGATAAATAGGAAAATATCCATAAGAATGGGGGCATTTTGGACGTCGTTTTCCCTTTGAGCATATTTTAACCGTTGAGTGCGGCAAAGCGCTATCGCGCTTCTCTTGTGTTGTGCCAAAAATGCGTAGAAGCGCGATCTCGCTGCTGTATGTTATTACGATATCATTTTCGCATTAATTGAGAGCAGGATAAGACGACTTGCGACAGTGTGAGGTATGCAGTAAAAAAATAGTAATGGAATTTAACGATCCAACTTTTTTTGGGCTATATATGAAAAAGGAATTCATGGAATTTGTACAGCAAAACACTCTTGTAATAAGTGAGAATAAAAAATATTATTGTTGGAAAAAATTACTTTTTAAGTAATAATTGGAGTTAATTACAACCGTTTCTATTATTTTCCAAAAAGATAACTACGCATTTCATTCCGCACTTTTGGCATATATAGGTACGTACAAGAAAATTCTTCATCACTCAGACGGTTAAGCATGCTTAAATGTTTATAACATTAAAGTATAATGCATCGTTATATTCGGGAGGGTTTGTAGAATGATTGAATGCAAAAAAAATTTAAATAATTCTTACGGTTAAAATGCACCAAATTCTGAAATTTGAATTGCACTTCTTTTCAAAATTGATTTTCTCAAAAATACAGTCTAATGGAGACAAACGGACTTCATATCCGTGTTCAGCGCCACAAAATGTCTAAGAATTAACATATATATTCTGTGGAAAAAAAATCGTGTTGGCAGGTGTAATCGCTGTTTAATTTTGTACACGTTAGATTATTCATAATCAAAAATAGAAGTCCGCGACCGCACAGCACTCATAATATGTATGTTATTGTAAAAGTAATGTAATATATAGATTTTCACAAGTTCCAGGAACAGTGAAATCGGCCTGGTTACCCCGATTTTTAATAAGTTTCCCACTGTGAAAAATCGCGTCATCGCGCGCACTAAAGTGGCAGAATTTAAGGGACTATTTATAAACGTAATCTCATTGCAATGAAATAGGCGAACTGTGCTCATCGAGGTACTCATTCGTTTAATTCAATTCACCGAAGTTAACGAGAACCAGCGAAAGAATCTAGATATTATTTTTCATTTTACGGCTATCCGTAGTAGAAACGAACAAAAAAATGAAAGCAACTGAACGAGTTGGTAAACTACATTTAGACATTACTTCTTGAATGGAGATATTTTACACCTTTTCTAATTTAATGAATGAAGTTCGTGCGCAGTACGTTGTATCATTAGAAGTATGGAAAGTACATTAATTTATATTTGCTAAGTAATGTTGACTCATTTTAATACACATGAAAAACCGTAAAAGAGCAGGGTTTGCTTACGTTAAAAATTTAATAGAGCTTCGTTGAAATCGTAACTTTGTCGACGAAGTGCAGCATACACGAAGAACCCACTATTGCATGCACGTTTTATTCGGGATAAACAATTTTTTTAGTTTAAAGCACCTCTTTCGTGCGTATCACTTTTGTTCGAAATACCAAAGCTGAAAATATATTATATATTCTTCCTACTGACGTATGTTGGTATATACGCACACACCGGCGTGCGCATGCATATTAATATATGTAAATATTTTGCAAAGCGCAATATATCTGTTTATCAGAAAACTGATATATTTACGTACGGTATCTCATCAGAAGCAGTTGCAAATTTACAAATACTTGCAATGTAAATTTGTGGACTTTGAAAATAATACTTCTGGCGAAATAACAAAGAATTAAATTATTAATTAACTATTGCAAGGATTGTTGCATTCTTGAAAGTGGCAATATTTTAAAAAAATTTGATGTTAAAAATTTACATTGTATCGTTTCAAAGGATTTATAATGTCAGGGAAGTAATATTCTAACACACATACTTCAATCCATCATTGCTTAATCTATTGTAATCTTACGTCGAGCTATACCCAATGCAATTTAAAGTTCCATATTTATTTTACATGTTGAAACGATATGCACTGCAATAACTGTAGTTACTGTTACCGTAAAAAGAAGTGCCTTAGTCATTTCGCCTACATACAAAAATTCATTTCCGTACGCTAAAGTTTCTCTTTCATTTACAAACTGAACAAGATATCTATAAAATTGTATTACTTAGCCGGCAACAAATAAAACTTGCTATCATTTAGAATTAGCTAATGAAGTAGAAAAACAAACAAGCCCCATTGTATTCTAGTGATAACTAAAAACAAGCAATGCACGTCTGAATGTATATAACTGAATACAATTGAATTCCATTGGTCTTGAAACTGCAATCTAAATGAACAAAATAACCAATCAATATTTCAGTAAATTAGACAGCTAGGAGAATTACCTTTATAGTTCATTCAGAAAGAGTCAGTGTTAGAGAATTAAAGTTCTTAAAGGAAACGTGTCAAATAAACAGGGATTAGGGATCCGATCAGTGAAGCAATCTCAGAAAATGGAGATCCGATTGTCCAAGTTGAAACAGCTTCAAGCACAGCTGCCTTCCTCGAGGTGAAAGTGGCTCTTTCAACTTGGAATCTCAATTGTTGAAACAAAAACATTACCCTCGTTTGCGTTACGATTCGAGACGACAGCAATCGCATAGTGGTCACTGGCGAACCAGCTAATTATAACAAACTATCCCGAGTTCACCGGCCATACCAAGTTTCTTGGCTTCTCTATCGCTCTGGCAGGATTTTACACGTCTGTTCTGACAATTAGCCAGACATCCTATTTGCAGAAAGTTCCATAGAACTTTTACCTCTGTCGTTAATTGTGCCTGAAAGGACCACCTGGATACAGAGACTCATTTTCTTTCTTACTCTTTTTTTTATTAGAAACTTTAAACTTAGAAATGGCTTTAGACTTCCACTGGTGGGTGCAGTTCCTTCTAAGTTTTGCTGCTCCTGGCGTTAATTGGGCACATTGTGCACCGTGGAACGAGTTTGAAGACATCTGCAGGAAATATCGTGAATTTCGATAGTTCAAGGAGCCTTCGATCGGGTAATTAGCAGTTATCAAAGTCCTATTGTTCGAACTTTTAGTCTGGCTGTTTGGTTGGATTCAAAACTAGTACCATTTTGTGTGAATGGTACTTCAGATTGGAAAGTTGGATTATGTTTTCCAAGGAGTTTTCCGCGGAAATGGTGGTACGAAGTTATACCTACGTATTTTCATTTTGAAGCTTTACGTTTTGATTTCTATTTGTGATCGCCGAGTAATTCTTATAATAATTCCAGTTCTTTGCCAATCATTCTCCTCAATTTGCACATTATGAAATACATATTCTTAAATATCACTTTTATAACGTGTTGCAAGTCGTTTGTAATAAATAATAATTTTAGTATTACCAAAAATAAAGTGAAACTTTTAAAAAACGCTGCTCAATCTTCTTTTTCACAAAACTCATTTTATTATTGTAGGGGTGACGGTTTACGAGCCGGTCTCCGCCATTGTATCGACTTCCGGCGGCCGACTCTGCGCGGGGCCCATTTGCCACTTACAATTAGCACACGCAAATATTTTGGGACCGCGCGGGTCTAGGACCGTCCGAGGTGGACAGGGACCGAGTCGTGAGCTGTCTGTAAAGGGAGTCCATTGTCTCGCTCAGGCTCAAGCTTTATTTGATCGCCAGAGCCGTCCTTGGAAGAGCTCCGCCTGCTTCCCTTTCCCGTGCGCCCGAGAGCTCGCTGTTTCCTTTGCCTTTCACTTGCCAGGTTCGGATCTATTGGCACGTGCGTGGTGGCGTATTGGGGCGACATTCGTATCTAACCGCTCGCGCTGGAAAGACGTGTCACGCACGTCGGTAACGGAAATCAAAACGACGTGCGTGGCTCGTCGATCAAAGTTATTTATTGAAGAACAGTTTCAGTTAGCACCACGTCGCGTGCAGGGTAAAGCAGAAGTATTATTAATGAAAAAGTATGCTCCGATATGTTTTAAATCAAATACGATTAATAGATTTTAATGTTTTTGGACTTCTGGCGATGATTTGGTGGAATTCAACCACTAAGTGACGCCTTACGGCGAAATATAATGCTCCGTTCTAGCACGCGCATTTGTAAATTAATTTCTAGCGCAAACAGTTAAGAAACTCCGCGACAGCAGAACGCAAGGCCTTCTCGCGTTAAAGAATACATTGTTGCGGCCGAGCATTATATTTCGTCGTAAGGCGACACGTAGTGGTTGAATTCCACCAAATCATCGCCAGAAGTCCAAAAACATTAAAATCTATTAATCGTATTTGATTTAAAATATATCAGAGTATACTTTTTCACTAATAATACTTTTGTTTTACCCTGCACACAACGTAGTGCGATCTGAAACTGTTCTTCAACAAATAACCTTGGTGGACGTGCTACCCACGTCGTTTTGTTTTCCGCGATCGACGCGCGTGGCATGTCTTTCCAGCGCGAGCGGTTAGATACGAATGTCGCCCCAATACGCCACCAGGCTCGTGCTAATAGATCCGGCCATGACACCGAGAGAGTGTCTGTGAATCAGTGACATATCACCTGTATGTATGGGTGCAGTAGGCGGAGCTCTTCCCGAGCGGCTCTGGCGATCAAATAAAGCTTGAGCCTGGTCTAGGTGGGCACGTTGCCTCGAGGCAGCCGGGACCTTGAGGGGTGTTCAACAAATGTGGGGATTTTCCATATCAGAACACCCCCATGACCTACGGGCGTCACGAGGCGACTTTAACAATTTTTCGGACCCACCTAGACAAGGACAGATAGAGCTCCCTTTCCCTCGTACAAACCCGCGAAGAAGGGAAGAGCGGAAATTCACGGGAAGGTGTAGGGAAGATCGAGAGGTAAAAAAGGACGACGCTCGGCCCTACACTCTCTTTACGTGAATTTCCGGCGAGTGCCTTATACTTGTAAAAACTCAGATTTGTAAAAGGGAAAATAAAGAAAAGTGAAGTCTACAATTATATAATTTTGTTATATGAAAATCCATAGTCTTAACACATCTTAACACTAGAACTACCAAACCAGTCACAATGACTGGTACACAATTGTTCCCAAAGTTCTCCAATTTTGTAGAAGAGTCTTAGAATAAATATTCTATATCCATCTTAAAAAACATAAATCACCGAATCGATTACCTTTTCCGCCTCTTGACTCCTCCTTTTGCAAAGTACTTATTTAATATTTTGAAATATGATAGATTTAACGCCGGTAGTTCTAGTGTTATGCAGGAATTTTCTCGTCAAATTCTTACCTATGGGTTATTTTTTAATGTACTTTCAGTTTCTTTTTAAAAAATAATTCCTGTATTCCCTTTGTTTTGTCTTCGCCCGCGCTTTAATAATAAGAAGCACGAAATGAGTTTAGACGTTTCCCGCTTAAGATGTGTTAATATCTTTAAATAATAGGTTCACTATAAACTTGCAAATTCTATGATTGATATAAAAATTTAATTTATTCTATCCTTCTTGTTACCTTTTAATTCTCTGTTCATTTTTCACGTATCGAATAATTTTAATGCATAAAATGAAAGAAATTGAAGACAATTTTGCATTTTTTCAAAGAGCTGATTTCACGCCCCAGAACCAATTTATGGCAAAAACAAATACCTAGATTTATATTATGTCTCAAATATTTTTTTCAGAGGCGTTCGTCACTTTGGAATTTTCGTGTTTTCAATTCCAATTGGTAACGGAAAAGTGCTACGTCAATCATTATTAGCAAAGGTAACAGACATCGTAATAAATATACAAAATAATAGTCAAATGAAATCCAATTGAGATCCAAAACTTTTTTAGCAGGAAATTATGTAAAACAGAAAGCAACGTCAATCAGATCATTCGATATTCCACACTATGTTTAGAATTCAATTAATTTACATGCAAACGATGTTTATAGCGTTAGCGTGTACAGAATTTCCAATTGATGTTGTACGTATCATTCTGAAATTATCCGTTTAATTAATATATCATAAAGAAGTAATTCAAGGGCCCGTGCGAAAAATCGTTGCTTTTACGACTATAAATAATCGGGTTTATTTCCAGACATTCTAGAAGATGAAGGAAAGTATCGATTCCGGGCGAAGGTGTTGCCTCGTTTAAAATTTACGGCTGACTTGAAACTTTCGCCGACAAGAATGTAATCTCTTCTTGATTGATCGACTCACTTAGCTCACGAGCCGCGTAAGCGCACGGGGATAGTTAATGACTCCATCCTCCGATTATAAATACTGAATCGATCATTATGAATTAGATTAGCTTCTGCCAAAACCGAAGTCGATTAAGCGACACGCGTAAGTTTACGATCGATCACTGATACTTTTATTTGAAAGCATGATCTCTTTGTTCAATTTTGTACGTCATATAGGAAAATTTATATTTGAAATACAATTTATTATATATTTAATTGTATATTTATTACAAATTTATTATATATATTTATTTATTCATTAAAAATTTATCAGAGTAATTGAACAATACTTATATGAATGGCTGTGCTGCATCCTAATTCTTTTCTCTCATTCAAATCGTTTAAAATATTTCCCAGAAAAAATACTACATGGATTTCAGGTATCCAAAGTGAAAGAGTTATTTTTGTAATTCTTTTCAAAACTTTCCGCATATGTAAGAGAGAAAATTAAGATACTCCGAATTAATTACTGTATTTTTAGGGAAAAATGTAACTGAAATTGTCCAGCGTTTGATGTTTCATTTGAAAATCATTTAGACTATTGTTCACGTTCACGAAAAAGAACTTTTCTGGAATATACAAAGGTCAAGTGATTTTAAATTCGAAAAATGAATGATTATTCTTATAATTATATAATAACTTCCAGCGTTTATAAAAGATAAAGTGAAACTTAATTTGAGTAAGAGATGTTTTTTAAAGTTTGTAGGTAAGGCATAAATATATGCAAAACGTGCTCGGAGGAAGTTCTTCATTAAGACGTTAATTACCGCAGTATTGTATTTTTTACACTGCAACGTGGGAAAGAAGATTTTATTACAGTAACGGAAACAGCAAAGAAATACAAAGAAAGATCCAGCGAAATGTAAATATTATTGCCATATCAAATATATATTCATAATAGAAAATAATATATACAAAATATATTTTCGAAGAATTTATAATATCCACAATAGAACGTCCGAGTGTATGAAAAGTTTACTTTATTAAGAGTATGGCTCTTATATAAATATATCGAGAATATTGATGGCCTATCACCAAACTGTCGTTACGTTATAAAATAATTTAAACATAGACACGCAGTCGCTAATATAGTACCAAAATTAATTTAGCTCGAATAGAAAAATTGTAAAAAAAGATTATCAATCACGCCATTTTATTCTCGACGAAAAATGATGAAGATTTATGGAATTTATTTAATTTGTTTGCAGGATGCAAGAGAGGGTTAAAAAGGATGCGGCTTTGCGCCTCTGAAGGAGCCCCGTCCTCCTCTTTTTTTCCAGTTAGTCGGTGGCTAGGTCGCCGCGTTTTTAACCTTTTAGAGTGTCTTTTTGCGACTCGTTACGACAATGCGTCCTTTGACCCTCTCTCATCCCTCTCTCACCCTTCTCTTCACTTCTAGCCGGTTCTTTTCCCGCGCACATCACTTGACGTACAACTACTTGCTTCAAAAATGCCTGCGAGCGCGCAAATAATTCGCAAACGTACTGTGAATTATTGATCTATGTAAAAGAAAAAAAAAGGAATACTTTATATAGAGTTTTTAGAATTTGAATGGTATTACTACTTTTTAAGAAGATCCATACTTTATGAAGTTTACATTAGCTCCTTTTCCATGCTTTACATTGGCGCCAAATATAAATTATGAGGATGTTTTTGACTTAATATACTTCTGAAATTAATTTATATAGTCTTTTTAAAGTTTCAATAGTATGACTATTTTTTAAGAGGGCCTATAGTTTCCGAAATTTACAGTAACCCTTTTTTTACCGAATTTTAACGACCCGTTTTTTAACGAAATATAAGTTATTGGTATTTTCATTGACTTTGCAATCTATCGAAGTTAAGCAAAAAGAATAGTTCATTAAAGGTGTGATATTTGTATTGGATTAACATGAAAGTATTGAGAATTTTGTGAAGCAAATGAAATCCGCGTAGACTAAATTTATATTACTCGAATGAAGTCTCATTGTCAGTTATATTAACTTTCACCTTGTTCTTCCTTGTCTATGGATGTCTATCTGATGAAATTTAGTGAAATGAAAAAAAATGCACTGGCAGTGAGAACGTGACATTTTCGAACGTAGTAGATAAATTCAAGTTAAATTTAACTAACGGTTTAACTAAAAATTAATCATTGCCTAAAGTATGAAACCTAATACGTGAACGATGGTAACTTAAGTTTAAGTTTAAGTTTAATTAATAACCGATCTTGCATCCGAAAAAGCTCAATGGCTAATACGAATATCTTCTCCGAATTTGTATTGGCATTTATCACATTCTGTGAAAATCCTTTAGCAGATTTTAACATCTTCATATTTATGAAATAAACGATCTCAGAAAGAATTTTGTAATGTATCTGTATAATCTGAGAATATTCATTCCACCTTATGGAATAAATGTAAAAGGTTTCCTTGTAAAAGACATTTTAAAATGCACGTGTAACGCTTGTTTAAATTAAATTGAATTATTTTTTGTTAAATTGTTTAACTTTGCATAGATAACGTTATTCTAGTAAAATAGAAATCGAATAACTTTTTTCACTGTACCTTGCGAAAGTTTCTAGATCACCCTCAAAATTTCGCTTTTTCGAAATATCAATTTTCTGTTCAATCGTCAAGAACAGTTGAATAATTGCATAATTATGCGACAGTTGCAAGACAGATAAAGTAACATTAAATATAATGCATACAATTATCGGGAACAGGTCAAATTGTAAAATACAAAGTAAAAAAATGTTTATTTACTTTTAAAAATATAATTGAGTGTATATATATATATACACATATAAATGACTTTGTGAGTTAACTATTAAGTGTTTCATTTAGTAATAGTTTAACAAAAATTAATAGATTGATTAAAGTAATGACTACCCGAATTATATACAAAATAAATTTAAAAACTACTTTCGTAAAAAAGAATAAACAGAAATTCTTCTCAACGCTAACCCGACTCTTGTATACGATTTCGTACAGAACGCGAAAGCATCCCTTTTTTTACGACGAAACACTTTCACGAAACTTACCCCTATTTTCTCGTTTTACGTACGCGAGAATTCACTGAATTCCAATTTCTGAGACTGCATGTCGTTGGCACTGCATCTATTCGAGTCAATGATTGCAAATGAATTTAGTATCCGCAGAGTGAATTTTTCCAAGTGCCCCCCCGGGAGAAACAGTTTTTTCTGGAGAACACGTGGCGAGCATAATATAAAGCTCCGCTTTACCAATAATTCCACGAATATTTTTTCTTCGTCAGAACGTGTTCAGACTTCGATCGGCCGACTTCGAGATAGCCTGGAGTGTGTTTTCTTACCGTGACGGGATGGAGGCTCGGGCGTTGAACGATGAAAAACAACGATACGGAGAACTACGAACACGGGGACCCAAAAAGAGACGAAAAAGTTGCCAAGAGAATGCGAAGCGAAGATTAAATACCGATACGAGCAGCTATTCTATATTGAAGAAACCTTTTCTCTTTCGAGGGGGGTGAAAGAGACAGAGAAACAAAAGGGCCACCTCGAGAACGGAATTTCTTCGTTGTCACGATGGAAAGAAAGGGGGAGAGGGAGAAAGAGATGCAATTTCGCGATATCATTTTTCTTGCGGTTCGATGAACCACTTTTTCGACGAACCTTTGGACCTACCCTCCAGTATCATCCCTTGAAATTGGATCAATTTATCGTCATAGGTTGTGTTGCTGGAAATTTCGATTATGCGAGGCAATTAATAAACGATATTTTGATAAGAGCCTTTCATCGGAATATAAATTCTTTTCGACTTTGTTCCAAGATATTTTCATTTCTAGAATTAATATAGATTCTCCGTGGGTACTTATAAAAATGTCAACTATTGATTACGATCATTTTTTTAATATATTATTAAGGTCATCGGTCTGAGTTGTATTGTAAAAGTATTTAGGTGGGGGTGGGGGTTAGATTTGAGTTAGACGGATGCGCATTTCACAACTAAAAATATAAATGAATGTATGAAATAAAATAAATAAAACTGTTTGATACCATGAGAATTTATGATTTTGTATTTTGATACGAGCTAAGCGTAAACTAGGAATATTAAATAATGAAAGAATAAAAAATATAACCTTAAAAAAAATAATGAAAAATATAACTAAACTAAATACTGCACGTCTTCAAAATTTAGTCAGAGTATAATTTAAAATGTAAAGTCAATCACAATTTAATGAGACATGGGGTGAAATTATTTCAATTCATTTTTAAGTAAATTACAGCCACAACATCTTTGGTAAATCTTTGTTACCAATAATAGTTTTTTAATATCCAATCACTCCCAAATAATTGTAAGATCTTCATTTTAATTGGTGTGCAGACATTAACCCCTTGCCGTACAGCACTGGTGATGAGGTGAATTTGGCAAAACTTATCGAATTGAAAATATCAGTGAGACGCGACACGATAAAATGATTTCTATAATATTAATATTACGTTAAATTATACGATATATCAAAAAGCACTGATCAATTTTCATTTTACTAATATAATTCGGAATTATTGCAGAGGCAAGGACGAAAGAAATCGTACAACAAGGGGTTAACAATATATTAAGAAACAGTCGAAATTAGAGGTAGTTCCTTTACGCATACATCCACCATATCTTTATGTTAGCTTTGCTGATTTACTGAAGTTTTATAGTGCAATTGTTTGAAACTAATCAAGGAAATTATTGTGAGAAATTATTCAGAAAATGGATGTTGAGCAAGCCAAATTGTAAAGTAAATTTTCGCCTCTACTTTAAATGAATTATAGTTTGCAAGATGATTACAAGTTACGATTTAATAAAAACTACCATCGATCAAGAAATTTCCGAAGGTAAATTCGGTACTTGCATAGTTTTCATTCTAACACTTTTAAATGTCTACAAAGTACGTCCCGTCTCCGCCGGAATTATTATTTATAAGAACATACGTAACAAAATACTCTTGAGAAAACATTTCTTCGAAAAATTACAAAATTTACTTCTCAAAAACTGGAAGATCACGAAAACAGCCTAACTTTATTATTATTATATATGAAGTTTTTCAGTTTTTTAATGAGAATCACAATTGTACACGTATTTCCTTCATCTATGAATAATACCTATTAAGGAAAGTCATAAAATGATGCGAAAAATGCAGGAAATAGCTTCCCTCCGCTGCAGAAACTCCGACCAAAGTGTCGAGAAAATAAAAACTGCAGGAACGGGACAACTTTAGTCTCTTTAAAGTACTTACATCGCCTTTAAAGTTTTCGATCCCAACCCGTTATGAAGCGTGTACTATAATGTACAATAAGAGGGTGGAAAAAATATTTCAAATCACCTTTCGACCTTGTTCGCTAAATCAGGAAATATTTTGCTAATTGAAAGGGAAGCCAGGTGACTTTTTAATTATCTCGTTACTGTGTAACTGTCTGACGTCGATGAAGAGATAATCGAGTCCTTTGTCACAACGTTGGATACTTAATTTAACGAGAGGCTTTCACATTTTCTTTCTTTTCTTTTTCTGCGACAATGAATGCACCCCTATTGTAGCTTTGTCAACGGTAGCGTGATTTTATAATTATCATTCAAGTGTTAAGAAGAGGTACAGGGACCAAGTGCATTTCTTTCGTAATTAAATGATTGAATTCGAGAGAATGCAGAATCGTTCGCGACTCGAGATAAAAACCTCACCTGAATCCTAACACATTATGCTGCCCGTAGAAATTTGAAGCTTACCTGAAACAAAAAGAGGTTCTCTCATTAGAATTTTGAAAACAGATCAATTTCGAGTGATTAAAAATAGATAATTATTTGATGGAATTTTGCGGATTATGCAAAGGAATTTCTTAATATTATATATACTTTATGCAGCACAACCTTGTACATGATTTTGCCAAAGGCAATTGCAGTATATTGCACCGTATGTTCGATCTAAACACATCTTAATATTTTACTGATACATTTTTTCATAATAATAAACATTGGACTACCGCAAATAAAAGAAATCGTTCCGATGAACCAATTGTTTTGCATAAAACAATTTCTCTTACTTGATCAAACACAGCAATCTTCAAAATTATGTAAAAATATCTCAATAAATTTCTGAAATTTATTTTCGGATTTAAGCAGTCCATTTGATAGTAAAACTTTTATTAAAAATGAAAGATCATAAAAAAATGGTACTTTTTAGGAGCGGAAAGTAATTGTAAGGATAAAGGATAAGAATGTGAATTTTCTTTATACATCTTTTTATCAAATTACAATATTATTTACATTTTATAGAATATATTTTTTATTAAGAGACAGCTACTTTTTCCTGAAGTATTAAACATATACAGATCGTTTAAACACAATCCTCTTGCGTCTTCATGATATTTATCGAAACTTTCGTCATTATCCCTACTTAAACTACAATCCCAATTGTACAGAATTATCTGTAACGAGGAAACGAAGGAGAGGGGTGGCAAACAGTTGAATCAAAAGCGAAAGATAAAGACAGAGCATGAGTTTTGAGGTTGCCATAGATCAGCACCAAGGGATGATCGCACAGCACAACTGGGCAGTTTAAATTTAACTGTCAGAGCGCTTAAGTGCTCACCCCTTTACACCTCTCTGTTTCTTTCCATCCCGCTAACTGTTCCTGTCTCCTTTTCTCTCTCTCCTCCCTCGCTGTCTCTCTCTCTCTCTCTCTCTCCCTCTCTCTTTCTCTTCAGCCTCTTTATCCAGCCCTCTTTACTCGAGAAACTAAGTGACTGTGAAAGCGGCCCAGCTACCCCTTTCCCCTTTCTCTGACTACCCCTTTTGGACGGTTGTGAAACAGCTCTTTTCTTGGAACACCTGTAAAAAATGCGTTACTGTCAGATTTTCCAGAAGAATTTCTATGTCATTATGAATGATGATTTATAACAGCGATTACTTAAGTAATAAATTCTTCTTTTATCACAAACGTCTTACAATTAGTGACAGGACAGATTGCTTTCTCTACACGTTGTTTTTGGAAATGTTCAGTTGATGTCTATGATATAAAGTTAGGACAATATTTCCTATTTTGTGTGCACATGAAAAGGACGGTAGTAACAAAGATAAATTTACTAGAACCCTAACCAGTATTAACTAAATGACAGTTTCCTGAGTATTCTAAGTTATGTGAAAATTACATCACTCCCTCGCCTATGTCCAAGTATTTTCCATTTTCTGCATATTATTCCTATCTCTAGCTGACTTACTTGACGACACGTCTTATTATAATTTCTTTCTACCGGAAAGAAACTATAAGTCTATTTATAAATTAAATCTTTATCTTGACTTTGATCAGAAATTTCTAAAACATCCTGTGGAAGCGAATTATAGTCGTACCACAGCAGGAATGATAATTTTAAAAGAATGGGAAAAGGTATACAAGCTTCAATGTTAAAATATGTGATTAATACAGTCAAAGAAAAGAAACATGGCGTACGAGACATTAATAGTTGAAGAAAAGGTCTCACGCTCTTAACATTTTGCAGCTTAAATTATTTCCGCAATTTTTTGTACCTTTAGTGTTCTAAAAAATTTACAAATTCTAAAATCGACATTTAATAGGAAAAACATTAATTACAACATACATAGTTCCATGTCAAGGGTAGCTCCAAACCCTGAAGATGATTGTTTTTATAACAGGAATGAATGAGAGAAGACATCTATTGAGAGAGTGAAACATTATAAAAACAAAGGATGAGTGTAGTGCGAAGGTGTTGCGGTTTTTGCGGGGGTGCGACAGCGTGATGATACGATTAGTATATGAGTCGCTCAGAAGCCAATGCGGTCAACTCCATTTTTTTTATATTTTCTGATTTATGTAAATTTTAATAGAATAAACTTTATTCTACTAAAATTTACACAAATCAGAAAATTGGCTTCTGAACCACTCATATGTAACAAAGTTTCATTAAATATTATATGTTAATTGGTAAATGAATATATTCATTAATTAATACCTCGCATCAACACAAACGATTGACATATTGTCCTGCTACGGCAAAGACGGCGCGCGGTATGAAGCACGAGGTAAGGGGAGAGTGTCGCTCGCACCGCGATCAAAAAAGTTATCCTTTCGCGCAAAAAACAGCATTTCGATATTTTTGGGTTGCTGGTCACAATCTGAATTCAAAATGCCTATAGTGAGGGACCAGAAAGAAGGCACTTGGGACGGAAGGGGAGATTGCTCTCGCACCGCCTATCCCCGCCATATCGGACCTGGAAACCTGTGATCGACTATTGACAACCGAAAACAAAACACTTCTTTCGTGATTCACGTGACAACGCAACGAATGTGCAGTTTTATCGGCCAGTCACGCGTTAGAATAAAAAATGACGTCAGAATGCCGGATGTCTCTATCCGTCAGGCGAATCAGAACAAACCAGAGGCCTGAGGACTTCTCTTGTCTTTGGGAGCTGTAGTTATGTGGTAACAAGTACTGTGCAAATAATTGACAGTAGTCAGGAATGCCTCCCTCAATTTATGATGTTTATGTTACGATTAATATTGTCTATTGTGCAGAAAATAATTACAGCTACAAATAGAGTTCAGACGACCTATTATTACCGTCCATTTCATATACACGCAAAATAATAAATATTGTTCAAGCTGTATATCAGTCATCGTTAATGAAAGTGTGAAATTTGATACTAACAGTAAGCCACGTATTGTGCTAAAAATGAATGAAGATTTATTTCATGTTACAAAAAATCTCGTCTCCTTTATCTCGTCATCTGCTGCCGTCTCCGCTTTCCTGTTTTTCTAGATTCTGTAACATTGCTAAAATATCAGTAAGAAGGGATGATGGGAGAGAAAAGAAGGGATTAATAATCAAATCTGGGAAGGGGAATTATCGGTGAGTTTTTATTATTTTTCTTTCAGCTTTATAATTTTTTTCATATATATAGCACCAATGACATTATAGTTTAATTTTTTTGTACAATTTATTGCTTAACTAGTTCAGTGGTTACGACGTGTATATACATCATACAATTGGTATAATACAGTACATAAAATTTGCTTGCTTTGAATTTTAAGTTAACCCTTTTGATATTTCAAGCTCTGTTTCAAGTCACAGGAGTCACTAATGATGGTTTAGGGTATAAATTATATTAGTTTTTAAGTAGTATAGGTCCTGGGGCATTTAAATGTCCCAATGCAGAAGCGTCTGCATGCGGAAGATGTACCACTTGATTGGTTAAAAAAACTGATTGCATATAATCATGGCAATTTATTATGCGATATGTCAAATGAATATTTGTGATAATAATCTTGAAGAATGCGGCTGCAGACTTCTCTCTGAATATCCCGAAGAAATTGTAATGTAAATCTAATGTATAGGCCGATATAAATTATCTTACGTAATTCATCTGATCGTTCGTTTAATAAATGTTGATCTCCACATGTAGAGAAATATAATGCATGTATGGAATCAAAACAAGTATACAAAGTAAGTAGTAACAAAGTAGTCGAGTATACACAAATAATAATGTTTAGAATTATTAACAAGTACTGCCAATGATTAACGACATTGATCAACAGTGTTCAATAAACTACAATAAATTGGATATATAGAAAAAATATGAATGTTAATTAGTAAACAGTCTTTAACACTAGATTGACGGGCGTGAAATCTGTTATATTGCAATATATTAAATAAGGGCTTCGCAAAAAGAGGGATAAAGCGGCAAATTTGACGG
Organism: Cerceris ruficornis; assembly: GCA_963989415.1. Taxonomy (NCBI): domain Eukaryota; kingdom Metazoa; phylum Arthropoda; class Insecta; order Hymenoptera; family Crabronidae; genus Cerceris; species Cerceris ruficornis. Next base: position 54,084,475 of record OZ022517.1, read on the forward strand.
CTTCCGTAAATCTAATTAATTTGTTAATTACAAAGGTAGTCAACGATTAATTTAAAAATTTCTAAACACGTTTACAAGTAAACTGCATCTACACAATTTCCGCTATGTTATTTCTTAAGTTACCATTCGTTCTCGAAACTTTAAGACTTCGAGGGCGATTGAAAAAAATGAAGAAACCAAAAACACTAAAACAAAAACACTCCCACACAAACAAGGAAGAGAAATTCTTCGTACGTTCGAGATCCAAGATCGATATTCCACTAGGTGAAGCAAAACCACTCTCTACGATCTGTTCGTACTCGCTCCTCTAAAGGGGTGGTGTATCCCCGAGGCTGATCCCTTTCTAGCTTGGGATACGCCGCTTTTCTAGAAAAGCCCGTACCATTTCGTGAAGTCATCTATTTGCAGGATTAACGTAGCAGGGATACCAACTTCCTGCTAGGTAAGCAGGGGGTGGAAACTTTCCTGAGCAGCGAGAGGGAGCGAAGAAACGGAAAGAGATAGACAAGGGAGAGGAGAGAAAAGGGGAAGAAGGGTGAAAAGATGAAAGAGAAAGAAAGATGAGAGGAACAAGAGCGAAAGAGTCTATCCGGCTCGAACGAAAATTAGTTTCACTTTTTTCCTCCCCCTCGAGCCAGCATCTTCCACCACCCCGTTCTTCTGCGCCCCTGCAACCCCTCCAGCAGTATGTGGCCGCTTCTTTCCATCCGCGGAAACATAATCTTCTCTTCGAAATTGCTTAGAACCCTCTGGGCGTTGAGCCACCCCCGTGGCTCCTAAGATCACTATACACATGAATATTTAGTGCCCTCGTAAACGGGAGGCTTTTTAAATGAGCTGTGGGGATAAATTCTGCCAAATACTCGTTTAAAGGTTCATAGAGCTATTGAGTTCAATTGGTGGGCTGCATGATTAAAGTATTGATTGGAATACGGACTGTATATGAGAATTTTCTTTTAAATACTGCTTTCGTCGAAGAAAGAGTCTTCGTATAAAACTTGTCACTTTATTTCGGAGATGTTCAAATCCAGTTTTCTACTGAAACTTTTGCATTTACACTTCTTGTCTGCATTTCGTATTTTTTTTCTTCTTTTATATACAAAACACTCATTTATATAGAATACGCTTGAATCTGTATAAAAGCTATCAACCATCATGCACCATTCTTACTTTTTGTACTTAACACTAGATTTACGGAAGCCGTCAAATTGACCGGTTCCTATTTTTCTTATAAACGTTTCTCAAGTTTACAGAGACGCTGTACAGTAGATATTTCACGATTATTTTATAATACAATAATGACTTAACGAATTACCATCTTTGCCGCTTGATCCCTCTTTCTTCAGAGTCCTTATTTAATGTATTGCAATTTAGCAGATTTCGCGCCTGTAAATCTAGTGTTAATGCAACGTCATAATACAAGCATGTAGATGAAAAATAAAAATTATGATGTTCGTATGTGATGCTGTCAAGAAAATCTCACTAGCTGCATACAGTATTAGCAAATACACCCAATTCTGTTTTTACACGGTCTTTTTTTTACACGGTTTTGATTTAACACGGTCTAGAAAAAAAAAATGATTCCGTTTTTGCACGATTTCATTCGATTTAGCACGATTAAAAAATCTGAAATATTCTTAAAATAAAATTTTTAATAAATTTATTTTAACTATATTTTACAGGGTTGAAGGATATGGAACTAATCCCCATTTTTCTATGTATGTACATCATGTCTTTTTTTACCCGGTTTTGTCTGCAACGTATCTACCGTGTAAAAACAGAATTAGGTGTACAAGTAAAAATTAAGAGGCCGTTCTATGATGACATGAAAATATAATTGCGAATATTGTTTGTTACCGAAACTTTGGAGCGCTTACGGAGATTTATTCTCAATTCTAGAGAGATAACTAAATGAAAAAAAGGATAAATAATCATAATTAATAAAAATTTGTATTACATGGCAATTGAACAGACACTAGAATGCAACTACAAAGCAATTTCTTGACGCTAGAACGTAAAATATTTTCCAGGAAAAATAACAATCCAAAAAATTGATCAGAATAGCGCAAAATCTAAAAATGATCCAGTTCGCATCGGTAGTTTGCAATAATACTCACGTCTGCCGCTACCTACCCTTTTATCTCAGTTAGAATCGGAATCCAAAGTCTAATGTGATCGCTGTCGACAGAAAAAGATCGAAATAAGAGGAAGAAAAAGTCGAAGACGAGTGAAACGAGAGCAAGTAAAGGGCCAGAAGGTAGGAAAGGGGCGGTGGAAAAGGGCCAAGTCGAATCTGTCGACCTTGCGCCAAGGCACAATGCACCCCTTAGTCCCAATAAAGCCAGTTTATACACGGTCTCTGGCAAATACGTTGCAATTATCATATAAAAGGATCAGTCCAGGGATGAAGACGCCCCATTATACGGACTGGAGTGCACGAAAAGGGATTCCAGAGAGGGTGGAAAGATCTTGCGGAGAAGAAGAGTAGGAGAAGGAGGATGGGAGAAACCGACTAGGTATTGATCTGTCATCGTCTGGCTCTTTTCGAATTTTAGATCAACGTGAATCCTATGCAAACCCAAGCCCATCTGTATTTGAACAGAATTCGGAATGGCTTGCCTTTTTAACCCATACCGGACAAGTACAAACTGGTATGGCGATCAAGTAAGAGGTAAAGGTGGCGTGGTTTAGATTTTACAAGTGCATGTAGCTATCGGAATAAAAATTATTGTCAGTTGAAACTTTTGTTACTTTATAAAATGTAAGTTCCCTTTAAATTGCTATTTATAACACGGCGCCCGTTTCAAACAATGCGGTGGTCAAATAGTACTTTGAACCGAGACAATGCAGGGTAACTTTTACGACTTAATGGAACAGTAGCGTAGGGGTTGTAAAAGTAGATTGGTTGATCAGTGAGTCCAGAGAATTACAGTAAACAAGGACTGTGCGGCGGTTGTGTAACAGGTAACATATTCTGAGGTTACAGATAACATGTAACAGAGAGAAGAGGAAATGCTTTCCCCTAAACCTCCTCAGGGATTTCAGTGATGTACACACACACACACACACACACATACGCGCAGACTCAAATTATCATTAAGTATTCTGATACGAAAATAATTAGCAAAACTGTGAATAAACATCGTTAGATGGCAATAATATCACGTCTGAATTAACAAATTGGGTAAATTATAATATCATTTCTATTTGTTGGCTACAGCTTTTAATTGTTTAAATTAACGGGAGACCGTGCTTATAACAACTCTGGAAACATTTTGTCATATGTAATACATTTTTATTTTTATATATATGAAATATGTATTATCTAATATATATTAGGTAAAAAGGATAATTCTGTTACTTTTGTATTTAAAGCAAAGTCACTTATATCCACAGTAAAGTCACTACCAATTTAACAATTTTATTTGATAAAAAATGTTTGGAATGTCTTCTTCTAACATTCATTTGTATTATTACATTATTTTCTGCGATTTACTTTATCCAAAAATAGAAATTTGATAATAATGTTATATCGGGCGAATACGGAGGTCCAAATCAATTTCTCATTTGAAATTCATTATCTTTAGCTTTATTAACACTAGAAGTACCAAACTAGTCAAAATGAATGGTATACAATTTTTTCCAAAAATTCTACAAGTTTATAGGAGAGTCGTTGAATAGATATTCTATCTCCATGTTATAAAACATAAATTATCGAATCGAACATCTTTTCCACTTCTTAATGCTCCTTGTTTCAAAGCACTTATTTAGCTTATTTAAATATAATAGATAGTTCTAGTGTTAGTTCTAGTGTTAATATAGCAGCAGTGACCAAGCTTTACTCTCCAGAACTACAATATTTTTATGATTTTTCAGCACTGATTTTTTCTGCAATCTATTATATTATGTACACTGTTGTTGCCTACTAAAGTAACGTAATCTTAGTTTCCAAAGTTGCAGAACTTTCTTAATGTTTTAATATAATAAAAAACTGATACAAAGTCTTAAAGAAATTTCTCCGTCAATAGAGGTGCAGATTAGATGCAACCATTTTTTAAAAGTGCCTCAAGCAAGACATACAGAATTTGTAAAAAAATTCCGCGCACATATAAAAATTCACCTTCCGGTACGGTATCAAACTAAAGTTACCCTCTATTTTCCAACATCACAACCGAGCAGAATTCGTTGTTTAAACGACAAGAGATCCCTTTAATTAAATGATAAAGTTTAAAAAGATAGATCAGCAGAACATTATTTGCAGTTAATAGATATAGACTGAATAAGTATAACAGAATACACATTCATATTGTGTTATGTATACTGTATCATTTATGAATTACATCTACTGATCAAACATATTACAAAAGAAAGATCCAATAAATAGCGTATGAATTATCATGTATTTTTTTCCTTAAAATTGACTGCATTAGCAGATTTTACGTTAACATGACCTAAGTTACATGACCATCCAGTGATATAAATCCGCTTTACACCCCCGTAATGCAATCTCGCAACTTGAATTCCTATTTCCACGGAAGACCCTCTTCTATCTCCCCGCATTGATTAAAGTTTTAACCCTGTGTGATTCCCGGCCAATTTCTCCGTGCTTCCCTTCGAATGAACCCTTAAGATCGCATCTCTCTCTCTCTCTCTCTCTCTCTCTACCCCTGTATCTTACAGTCTCTCTTCTCTTTCTGTTACCCCTGAACACACTGACCTCCATTGGTCGTTATCTTCATCGTATATTTTCCGCAATTCTCTCACAATTATTGAACAACCCCACGTTTCAGTTCGGTTCTAATTTGGATATCATCGATAACTTGACGGTCTTTGAAGAAATTACAAGTACGTTACTCCACATTGCTCATATCCCAATCTATTGGGTTGGCAAGAAAGTAATTTCGGTTTTGTAATATGAAATGAAAGTTAATCTTTTTTAACAAAGAATGAACCTTAATATACATTTTCCATTTTGTTCGATGACCTTTTGCCATCTTTTAGACCAATTTATGATTCCGCTCTCATAGAAATTCTGGTCTTTACCAGCAAAAAACTGAACCAAGTGCGATTTTAGACTAAACATTCGAATTAGTCGTTTGGTTCCTTAGAAGCAGCTCTAACTACACAACACCCACCAAATTGACAGCATACCTTATGTTTGATACAATTCAGCTTTCGATGTGGTTTGTATAAAAAAGTAATGACAAATTAAAATAAGTCGGAAATGTTCGTTTTTGCACTCCATATTAAAATTCACGCTAAACTAACAATTGCAAACAAAATGAAGCACAATTTGTTTCTAAATCCTGCCAAAGGTGACAACTTTCAATTTTCAGAAGCAAAAAATGATAAGATTGTCAGAAGTCCTTCAAAACAAACGTAACATTAGCTATCGACGAAAACCGAAATTACTTGCTTGCCAACCCGATAATGTGTCTGTAAAATAAATACTCTATAAAATTTTTACTGAAACTTAAACTTGCAATTGTTTCTAAATTAAATTAAATCACACACATATTGTCAAACATAGTACGATTACTCGATTGCAATTCTTCGTATTATAAAAAAAAGTTTGTTCATTTTTTCGGAAGCTTATTGCTGTTCAATTATCAACTTAAAAGACTAGTTGATCTTCAAACTGACTATAGTATACATAGAAAGAAAACAAGTTGGGGGATTGAACGTAACTTTTCTAATTTTAGTCGCTACATTAAGAAGTAAACTGAAAGTTCAAAAGCTCGCCTGAAAAACTTCGAAAGTTTATAGAAAAAATTAGTATTTCGTGCCACTTAAGATCAAAAAAGTTCAAGCATTTATGACGTGAAAATAAAACTTTAACTTGCAGAGAATTAAGAGTTTAGCCAATCAATAACTCCAAGGGAAATTTTCAGACATTATGACCGGAGGAACGGAGAGAAATTCGGAGAACGTCGACAAATACCCAGACTTCAACCCTACCCACGACGAGGATCTTCACGAAAGTCTTCCCGATAAGATTTTCGTCTCTAACAAATTATCCACTTCGACAAGTTGCACCTTCCTCAGGAATCTCACGTACGATCTTTCTCGCTGGTAGAGTGAGAAGGCTGTCTTGGTTGTTTCAACGATAAATCACCGCGTCATCCTTCTCCTGGAGCAAATATTCGCCTCTATCGTACATAAGAGATCTGAAAAAAGAGAGGCTGCAGCTACAAACTTAAGCCCCTTAATAGTTCTTGAGGGTGATGTTTACTCGTCTATTAGAAATTACGAGCTGACTGGACGTATCGCCGGTGGTTAACGTGTCGTGGAGGATAATTCAGCTTTCTCACCTCCACCTCCTCCACCGGTTGGCTCTACAAGAGATGTTGATACAGTAAACTTCCCCGAACTCTAATATAGTGAAGCGTATTCAGAGAGTCCAGGGAGTTCAGTGCTATCTTAAATTGAATCTGCCGGCAATGGCATTGCTGGGCCCTCTCTCGGGGCTTGGCCCACCCTTATTTTGTGTTATCATACTCTCTCCTTCTCTCTCTTCCTCCGCCTCTGTACCCTATTCTCTGTATTATGTGTGTGTGTGTGTGTTTTGAATCATTATCCTCTTAAAGTTTAAAAGAAGTTACTTTCAGCACTAATTTTGAATTTACGAAAACTGGTTTATAACAGGTAACTCTGTATAGGTATTCACGTAATGTTTGTTCTTTTGTCGAGATAAAAATATAAGGGGAAACATTTTGGATGGTCTGTATGTGTACAGGGTGTTTCAGGGTACGTGGTAGAAGGTTATATCTACGGAACATGATATTTCAAGTTTAGCAAGTATCATTAGTAAAGTGACACGTCATAGGGCGAAATCCTTAAAATATGATGGCTATATACGCCAACTTTTGGGCAAAATAGCCCGGACTGTATTACGTTAAGAAATTTGACCCTAGAATACTGAGAATGGGATGGTAGCTGCATGTTCATCATTGTTTTGCTTTATTTCGTATTTTGAATTTTTAACTGCTGAATTCATAACTTAACTTTATTTCACTTAGAACTTATTACTTCAGATTGATTCGGAACCACCGAGGTTATAATATACATATAAATTGATTCCCTTCCTCATCAAAGCTCGGCAAATGCTATGGCTATTTTGCCTAGGACCTGCTGCATTAGGCAGGTTTCGTAACACCAAGACTATAATATATGTGCGAATGGTTCAAATTAGACCAGAAAAAAAAATAAAATTCCCTAGGGCCTAACAGAGGAGGCCACAAGGTTCGGGGTTATTGAGTAGCCATTGATCAGTTAAGTGTGATTGACATCCGGACCGTTACATAGAATCAGCCAATATCGTATATTATATTTATCCCACCTTTTTCAATTATCTTATTAATAAACAGTATATTAACCCATTGTGCTCCTTGCATTTCTTGCGCCTGTTGGTAGTCTACTCCACGGACTTTTAGGCAATATTTTGTAATCACAATACTTTGAAAAAAATGCTACAGTTTTTAGAAAATTGATTTTTTACTAACGAGAATTAACTCAAAAACTTAGTTAACTTCGATGTATCTTAATATAAATTCAGATTCAAAATATACAATTTGGTTGACATTTTCTCAACGATAAATTAAGGATAATATTTATTAATAAAAATAATAAAAAATATTCAAATCACTCAAATAACAAATTATATATTTTAATGTGTTTAATGGACACGCATCCACAATGATCAATGGATTCGACTAAACTGAAATTGTAAAAGAATTTACCGTTAAGATCGCAAATGTATACAAAACAGCAAAGACCAAGGAGAGAACATGTCTAATGTTGTTAAAAAAGTAACGGTATCGGCTATACATTCATTTTTCTTAGTTAGTAACAATTAGAAAATAAAATGTTGCCAGTGGAGCTGGTAGTTGGAGTAGATCGTCTTTACTTGTTATGCCAGCCAAACTGGTAGTTGGAGCGCAAAGGGTTAAGAAAAGTCGCAAAATATTACTCTAACCCAAGAAAACTATTCCTACATATATGTAGAGTATATTTGTAACTTTGAGGAGGGTCCAATTGAACCCGGAGGGATAGAATCTTCTCTTTTTCATCAACAAAAACAACTATGTAATAGAGCTATAATTCGCGCGCAGGTATAATATTGAGGCCCATCGCGGTGCGTCATCACGAGTCCCAGCGCGCCTGGGCTGAATCGAACTGAATCGAAGTTCAGAGTGCTTTTGTTATCCAAAATGGTTGTATCGCATTAAGAGAAGATGTAGAACGTTTGTAAATCAGAATAAGCTTAACGTGTATATGAACTTAATAAATAAAGTATTACGGATTGATTCTAAATTATCCTACACGCCTACAATAATAATTCACTCTAACCCTATTGCGCCAACAAACTATATATTGACAGATATATACCACAACTACAACTAAACCTCGATTACACAATTATAACACAAGCCAACGCGGAAATTCATAACTCCTTACAACTCAGAACTAATGCTTCATGGCTAACTTCTTCCTACTCACAACTAAAACTCTTACAACGCGAAACTAAAGAATTTTACGATATACAACTGACTCTTACTATGCGCAACTAAAACTGGATCTATCCTTAACCACATGCGCTGGAAAGACGTGTCACACAAATCGCACAGTAGTAGTTTTGTCTGAAATCCTGGCCAAAATCTCAAAACACCTGCATTTTAACCGAAAATTGACGTATTATGACTATTTGGGTCGCTAAGTACGAATTGGAACTCAAAATTTCAAAAAAGAAAATGACGGAATCAATATGGCGGACCCGTATATCAAAAAAAGTTATCCATTCGCGCAAAAATCAGCATTTGGATGTTTTTTGGGTCGCTGGTCACAATCTGAACTCAAAATGCCTATAGTGAGGGACCAGAAACAAGGCACTTGGGACGGAAGGAGAGATTGCTCTCGCACCGCCTATCCCCGCCATGTTGGTCCTAGAAACCTGAGATCGACGAATGACAACCGAAAATAAAACACTCTTTTCGTCGTTCACATGACGACGCAACGAATGTGTGGGTCTCTTTTGCCAATAGCGCGTCAAAATCGAAAATGCGTGAGGGAGAGGGATGTCCTTAACCGTCGGGCGAATCAGAGTAAATTACCTCTCAAGTGCCTTGTTTCTGGTCCCTCACTATAACCTCAAGGCCCACGTTGTAAATCACTCCTCGACAAAAGCGGCCGGCCGAATTTAAACCAACATCGCTTTCGCCCTCGCAGTCCTTCATTTTGCGCTGCTACATATACATATAATAGAAGAAAAAATTCCTAGAGGTCACGGGAGAGGATTTGAACTCAGGCCCACTACTTGCGAGTTCGAAACTTTAGCTCTTTATCCATTATACACCTTTTGCCATAGTTTCCATGAATCCTACGTAAGTATCAAGTTAGTGTCAGCGAAATTTTTATCATTCTGCAGAAATTCATTCAGTTCTGCATCCTTATAGAGAAGAACAGTCCGTGCTGTTTTACGCGAAAGTAGGTATCACGTTTTCTTTATTAATGAAATTTAACACTAGAACTACCAAGGAAACCAAAATCACTGGTTATACATTTTTTATAAAAATTCTCCAAGTTTATAGAGAAGCCATACATATTCTACGCCCATCTCATAAAGTATAAATTACTGAATTAATCACCCTTTCCACCTTGTGATTCCTATTTTTCTAAAGCACTTATTTAATATATTTAAATATAATAGATTTAACGGCGGTAGTTCTAGTGTTAACAAAATTTTCAATTTAATGTTTCATAGATACTAGTGTTGTCCGCGATTTGGAATGTCCAACAAAATATTATGTGCAAGTCAGTTAAGAATTTGTAACATGTCATTGCTGATTTATAATAACAGACGAATTTATATAAAATTACTGTCTTCATATAGAATTCACATGATACTTCCCTACTACCTTGGAATTGTTAGTAACAATGGGGAATCTTAATAACGAGTCGATGAACTCTCACTCTGAAACCGTTCAGATGTAAAAAGTTTAATCTATAACTTATTTCGCACTTTGAATTTACTTTGTATAATGCAATACAGTGTGAATATTAATAGTCGGAAATTTATTGAAAAACAATATTGCAATATTATCTGTAATGTATCAAGGAAGAAACTACATTCCCTCCAGAAACTAATAATGTTTAATTCAATTACCGTGTGGAAAATTGCATGCGAGCAGTATAGACGTGCAAATTCATCACCTCTTTGAAACTTTGGAGCGACAACTTGTATCGTCTTATTCATGTTGAAGCATGTCGCACCCCGTGGAAATTTTCGACCTAACAGATCTGCTTAAATAGCTTACTAAGCTGGTCAGGTCATCCAAATGTGTCGGCAGAATTCAAAGCAGAATTCAGTATTATACCCTTTGGAAATTAATTAGTTGGACCAAAGCAGTAGAAGAGGAAGAGAGAGGCTGGATAAAGAAAATAATTAAATAACAAAATTATTATCCGTAAATTAAACTATAACGACGTACCAAGAACTTTTGACGGAAATTTAATAATTCTGTTTAAACGAGGTAGAAAACTTTCAAATTGATATTTTCTCTTAATAGTTTGACATATAGAGAGTGCTTGTAATACTTTGAAGAGTGAAGTCGTTTTGATAACTTATAATTAGATATCAAGTTCGAAATATTTCTGTATATACTACTGCCCTAATAGATTTCACTATACTTTTAGAGAATTAATAATTTTAAAGGAAAAGGGTCAAAGCAACATCAGATATCAATTTTACTGAGTCTTCCATGCGTAACAACAACGACACAATTTCTTTTTAAAAAGAGTTAAGGGTCCTAATATTTTGTTGGGGAATGGTACTAAATGAAAATTCTTAAAATTTTGAAATCAGCTAAACTTACAGTAATTAATGTTCATTCCTATAGTAGATTCTGCCATAATTTCGTAATAATAAATGTACGTCTTCATGATAACAAATGTGTAATACTGCGTTGGCTCGATATCGTATACTCCTGTGTTCCACAACCACCACGAATTTACCTCGAATATGGAATCTAATTAATTGGGAAACCTACTGATGTATTAATTCGGACATGTTAAAGTAGGACCACATAGGATCTAATATAACCAGTCTGCGTTTGCGGCCACAAAACCGTAAGTTCGACATATTTGTCTTATCAGATTAAATGCGCAACTCTAGAGTAAAGGATCTATGCACGTCGCAGAGCGAGAGGGGGGGGGGGGGGGGGGGATACAATTAGTAGAATTAATAAGCGTAAATAACGGAATTGATAGAAACGTTACGGAACGAAATTTCTATATGTTATTACTAGACTGCGAATTTTTATGTATTTATGACAAATTTGACACTGTTAAAATGCACAAAATGCATATAATATAAAAAAATATCGGAAATATCCAAGATACGGTGTTCGTTCTAACATGTAGCGACTGAAAGAATCTCCTACTTATAATTATTCTAAGATTCTCCTTTATTGGCAGCGTTTATTAAACCTGAAATGTGCATAAACATCCGCAGTGTAGTTTATTAAACCTGAAATTTGCATAAACATCCGCAGTGTAGTTGTTACAAATTGGATATTCCGTCCAACCTGACCTTCTTTTTCACTACTGACAAAGAAAATAGTATTTTAACATATCGGGAAATTATATGATTTTAAATTACTTTAACTTTACGATACTGATGTTAGATATTCAAATGTTAACTTCTAGAAAGAAAATACAAGTAAACCTAAACTTCATTGTCTGTTTAATAAGAAATATGTTCTTAAATTTAAAGATAATAAGGTAAAAATACATTGTCATCAACATTTTGCAGTTATCTGATAAAAGAAATGAGTTTCTACAAGATTAAAGCGACGATAGGCAGACCGTTGGCAAATTATTTTCACGAAAGCTTTAGCACAATACCCTTTCATTTAAATAATTTAAATAATTATCTCCAGCAAAGTAGAAAAATGCAGATATAGCCAGCAAAACTCGCGAAGTCGAATTTCACCGCAATTTTTCAGCCAATGTGAAAATGTACCGAGAAATGACGAGAGAGCCAAAAAGTGTCAAAAGAATTCGTATGTATTTCGTTTCATGGTAGACGAAGCGGAATCAAGCTGCAATGTTAAATGATTCTATTCGCTGGTTTCATTCGACCCTTTTACCCCTTTATTTGTTCTCCTTCCACAGATCACTAACAATTCCAATCACCGTCTACTACTGTCCACGCCGATCGATGCAACTACAAGCACAAAGGGCAATGACAAAAAGCTCGACTGTGCGATTCCAACAAATTCTGATATATATGTGTGAATTTTCCTCTTTTATTTGATATATTTCCACAAGATTAAAAACTAAAAACTGCATCTACCAGTGATACGAAATCATATTGCATCTGTTTTTGTAATTACTTTCCGTAATTACAATAATCAGAAAGATCTAGGCCATTCTATGTACGTATTAATAAATTAATCTAGTGATGCACTGTTCTTCAGAATTATAACATTTCAGTTATGAAAATCATTTCTTTTGTCTGAATCCATTTCAGAAATTTTATGATTTAGCAGGTCTCTCTCTAACTCCTTTTGCGAAAATCGTATTGAAAGCTTTATAAATAAGGTTTTTGTAAAATTAGAACTACTGTAATACAATACCGCAATAATTTTGAAAGAGAATATTAAAAGATGAAAATCAAAATTTCCCTCGAATAATAACGTTGATGGTTCTCTCGAGAAATCTTCGCTTCGATATGGATATTCGTGGTTCGACCGAATTTCGGATCATCGTTGGCTATATAGTAAGATGGTAATTTTATGCAAACAGCGTAGCGATCTCTTTGAAAATTTGTTTTACCTTCCAAAATTGTAACTTCACTGATACGTATTTTATTGTAGAAAATAGAATTACTTTGAAAATTTCGTTAATATAAAATTAAGAAAAGAAATTATTGTAATATTCTTGCAGAATGTTTGCGGGAATGATAGTTTGGTGTAACGTATTGTTTGGTAAAACGTATGAAAAGACAAAACGAGACATTTTTTATTGTGTATAATAAATCACTTTTGTTTCGTTAAAAGCATCTGATATATGATGATATGATCGTAGAGAGAATCGTTAACAATAACATATTGACATTTCGAAACATAAAAAGAAATTTGAACCTGATAAATAATTAGATTCTTTAATGTAACTGGTAATAATTAAATGAAATAAAATTAAGAAAGTGTCACAATGTCCTGTGAAATTATTGATGCTACAAAAGCGTGTATTATGTAATAAGGGCACGTATTATATGGCGAACAAATTTAATTTTACTCAAAACTAACATCAACTTGAATTTACACTTTGAAAATGGACAAACCTAACTCATTTCCGAATAAAGTCTAATGAAGTCTTTTTCAAGAAACTGCTTTGGATAATATATTTTGAATGAACAGTGCATTTCAAATAAGACCTTTATCATACATTTTTATCGAAACTTTTTTTTAAATTTATTGACAAATTTGTAAACCTTAGTTAGCATAATTGGTGTCTATCCTATAATATTTAATTATTTATTATTACATTCAAAATTATTAAATACAAATAAAGACAACGTTAAATACTCATGTGAATAATTAATATGCTTGTGCAAATAACATTAATTTCCAAATACGTCATTTTGTATTACATTCGACGGAATTTATGGGCTATGATAAAATTACCTGAGCAGACCCTGTTAATTACATTCCACGTAAATAATTAAATTGCCAAGTAATAATCGGCATTATCCACAAAAATTAGGCAGACATTTGCCAAAGTTCGGCGAACTAATTTCCACGGAATTTTGCATCTAATACGATGCAGTAGTTTCCATTTAGGAATGCACCGCGAGGAGCTCGAATTCGAGTGAAATATTTTCCTGAAAGTTCCTCTCTAGAATTTCGTCCGGCTGAAATTCAATTCAATCCTAGGAGAATTCGTTCTTCCTTTCCTTATAGCTATTTTTCGGTATATATTATCACCACTTCCGCAATTTAACGAAGAGAAGAGAGACAGGTTTAACGAATAAAGTTAATAATAAACCAGTGCAGAAAATACTGTTTTTGTCTCGAAAAATAAACTCGTTCAACCTATAGATATTTCGTATATATCGTATCAACTTATATGTTGCAATAAATAAAATTAATTAATGTAATTAATTGCAATATTTCGCATATTACTATTGCAATATTAACAAATCGTGGTCGCATATATGTGGGAATGGTTAAAATCAAACAAAAAAATTAAAAGTCCCTAGGGCCTTACGGAGGAGGCCACGAGATTCGAGGCAATCGAGTAGTAGCCATTGATCAGTTGATTGTAATTGTGATCCGGACCGATACGTAGAGTTAGCCAATATCTTATATTACTTTTATCCCATTTTTTTCAATTATCATATTAATAAACAGTATATTAAGAAGTGTCTCAAAAATACTTATACCCACGAACACTATTCCTACATATGTGCCGTTGATTATAAATGAGATCTGAAAGTAAAAAATTTTAAAAAATGAACTAATCAGTTACTTTATGCTACGACGATGTATTAGGTTGGTAGGAAATTAATGTCGGTTTTAAACTTTATCTTTAAATACACATGTTGAGAATGGGAATAACTTTTTTTAATCAAAATAAGTTCCATTACAATTTAAACATTTTTCCCAAGGAGAAACAAGTTTTTTAATAAGTTTTTTTGTTCTAAAACAATATAAGCAGATAAACCGATTACAATTAACGGCTATCTCAAAATTAAGCGCTAAAATTTAAAAACTCGAAGACCGAAATTAATTTCTTACCAACCTAATACATTAAAATATGTCGAAACTATTTCATAAAAATGATACAAAATTGAACATCTCTGTGGAGGTTATAGAAACCTAAATATTTCAAAGCGAAGAGTTATTATATCAGTTTCAAGATACTTATACTTTAGTTTTGGACCGCGTGTTAAGTTCTGTATAATTAAGCAACTATTAACTTCGTTAAATTGTTTAATTTTTCATCATTTCGTACTACCATATTGTAATGTACGGTGAAACAAGACAAAACAACTGATGAGATCAATCTTTCAAATTTTTCTACTTACAATTAAGAGCGCTCTCATAATCACCAGCATATGTCTCCGATATATTTTTAATAACTTTATCTGTCTATCGAAGAAACAATAACTGCTTGAATGATAATAATTTAATATGCGTTAATGAAATCTACGAAAAGTTAACTTTAATTGGAAGAAATGATGTATCTTACAAACGACTGTGGGAATAATTCACAAACGAAATTGGAGAGTCGGATGTTTCCGGAAATGAGGAACTATGGTCAAGGGGGAAAGAGAGGGAGTTCAAGAGGGCAATTAAGTCTTATCGTTCAGCTTGCACAGTGTTCTCAGTTATCATTTACGCGGCTTACATGCTTTCCCCCTTCTAATCCCTCCTCTGGCATGGCCCCACCCCCTTTGTTACGAGCCCTCTAATAATTATTGGCCATAACTCATACTACCTGCTACGGAATGAAATTCCAGGAAAAAGGATTTCCCTGGGATTCTTCTGGGTGGAATTGAATTTTCAAAAAAGGAGCTAGACTTCGACAATGGTTAATGAGCTTTTTCATCGTTAGTCGTGACAATGGGATTTCTAAGTACTTCTCGAGTGGAATTTGAAAGAATAAATTGTAACTCTCGGAAATTTCAGTTAATTAGAGGAATTTACTGAAGTAATTATTGTTCCAGGTGAATTAATTTCTAGAGATTGTTTGAAACTCACGACATTGGATCGCTTTTGAGTTTCGCACGATCTTCCGCATTTTCGTGGCTTTGTTTGACTTCTGATAGTCTTAAAAGTGTCTCGAGCACGCGCGACCTCGTTCGAGTTTGTGCGATATTGTTGATTTAAGGGGACGCACAGGTTTCTCTAACTTCAAAACACGTTGATGTTACGGATATTTCTGCTGAAAGCCACGTGAAATATTTTTATGCGTTTCTACTTTGAAGTACATCTTCTGAAGTGTGAGATAACATTTCTACATGAAAATCTTGAATGTAGTTTTACTATACTATGTGTGTTATGTAATTCAGTGTAGAAATGTGAAGTGTATTTCGTAACAAAGTGAGTCAGCATGTGAAACGAAATTTTTCCACGAGAATCGCTCTTCTTGAATAATTAAAATTTGAATAGGTATACATCGAATATCCAGGATTTTTCGACATTTTCAAGCGTCATTTTCTTTTAACTGAATTTTAACCGAAAATAAATGAAAATGTTATTTCATTCGAACAATCAGATATCACGTTACATCAATGATTTTTGGACTTTTTGAAATTTCAAAGCCAGCGGTACTGTTCTGAAATGCGAATAAAAATATATTTTTATCAGTGCAGCATAATAAATTCGATCAAAACCAAACCAATGATTCATGGCAGAATGACCTTTGTGTAACCTACATGAAAAATGGATAAACGTGAATTTTTCAAAAATGAAGCTTCACGTGAGCAATTTATGTTTTCTATTTTCGACAAATATTTTCACGGACGAATCATTATCTTCGAGAGTGCATCGCAAATTACAGAACATAACCGTTGCCACGAAGTACCTTTTCTCGTGCGGTCTTAAATGCTGGGCATTATTCAACTGCTTTCTTCGAAACAAGAAAACTGTTTTTTATTATTTACAATCATAGGTTCCGTGTAATGAGAGAGACTTTAAAGAATTCTGAAATCCGGAGAATAGAAGAAGTTAACGTATTATTATTCTTGCAAAATATATCATGAATCTGTTAATGTTATTAGCAATAAATCTTTGATTATTTTTAATTATAATCTTGCGTTGGAGTTATAACTTTTTGTTAATAATTATTTAGCTGAAGCAAGTGGAACAAAATTATCATTTAAATGTACAGTTAATTTGAAAATTAGTACTTGAATTTTTCTCTTAAATTTCGCATTCTAAAAGTGCAGTGGAGAATTCTTCGATTTACCATTTTCCAAAGTAAGGTTGCTTTTAAATCGTCCTTCACTGACATTATACTTTTGTAAAAATCAATGTCTACATCGTAGAATAGGATTTTCGCGAAAATTTTTAGTAGAATTTATTATATTCCTTTTCTACATCCCAGGTGTTATTTCTACTAAAAATATTGCACGGCCGGTGTCGTAGAAAGTGGCGGCCGCTCGTTTCTTTCGCGAAAACCGCGGCTCGTTTTCGCTCGCAGAAAACTAAAGCGTATATATACATGGTGTTTTACGTCCTTCCACCTACCCCATAAACAGCTATACAATCGTCAGTGGTTAGTGGCCTTTGCCGTCGGACTCTCGACACCTCCTTGGATTTTATTTCTTCCTCTTTCACTAAATTGACGGAATTTGTGAGCAATGAAAGTTCTATATATACGATAATTTGTCTTTCAACTTTGTGAGAAAAATCAACGAAATTTCTGCTTTAATATAAATATAAACAATAACTCAGCTTGGTAAATGTCAAGAGTATAGTTTCCAAGTTTATAACAAATCGCTCATTAAAATCAAACGCGAACAAGCTTTATTCTAAATCGCTGAAATTCTAATATTTAGTACAAAGTAAATAAATATTGCGTTATTGTATTAAATCCCTTGTATTGTATATTTATCCAAATAAGCAGGGTGTATTTCGCTGTTATATTGTTAAACACAACATATTTAATAAAATACGTGTCCACAATTTTGCGAAAATATCCAGAAAGCATATGAAGCTTCTCTATGCGACTTGTAAAAAGCCGCAAACGTTTGCCTTCTCTACCGTCGTAATCCTCTCTCTTTTTGTCGGAAACATATGTTCGTGCATAGACCATCGGCCATGAATTTCCAAGCCCGAGAACGTCCACAGCTGTTCCACCTTTTTTACTGCTGAACAATGCACAATTTCACTCTTCTGCAATTCTTCCTTCTGCCCTGCTTCTCGTAAATTGCCAACACTAACGAATATAACAATTCAGTTTACATTCTTGCGCGCGTGTGCGAAGTAATATATTCCTGTGGAGCACGCTTTTAATGACGATGAACTAACGTTATAACTGTGGTACCGTTTTCTAAATAACTTTTTGCTTTGCACATAGACGAGGGCAAAATTTCGAAAAATTCAGCGAGGAAATTAAATAGAAGAGAATAACGTGGTCGTGAAATTGCCTGATAACCAGAAAAGATAGAGAAATACATTTTGTGTACGGGATATCAGTATAAGATGGAAATACTAAACGAAAATAAGTAACATTTTTTTTATTTCTTGTTACGAAAAGAATATTGTTATAGAGCAAGCACATCAACCTCGCGGCCCGCGGGCCGTATGCGGCCCACAACGACTATCTATGCGGCCCACAACGACTGTCTTTGCGGCCCGTCAAGGCAGAGACAGTAAGTGTCAGGAAAAGAAACATTAATTTTGCCGTTATACTTGCCCCTTTTTATTTTCGAAATAAACCTATATTTCTATAAAAATTAAAGTTTTTATTTTTTTGCGGCCCACATAAACTTAGGCCTTGTTTATTTGGCCCGTGTTACGAACAATCTTTCGTATTATAGGAACAAATATTATATATTATTATTATTGTATATATATAAAATATACATAAAATATCTAAGATTGTTTTTTTATAACAATATTTCTTCTCATGCTATCATCTCATATTACGCATGAAGCACCCAGTAGAATTAATGTTACTGGGCTACGAAACATATTAATTGTTATATAAATAATAGAACAAAAAGATTCTACGATCTGACGTCTTCGGTAATGGACGTATTGTGTGTCCTTAGAAAAAAAACTGATATTTTGTAACGTAATGTTGATTTATTAATAATGTTAAATAGAGCTTCGCGAACGCGGAAGATGCATAATAGTATCTAGAAAAAAATAATTCTACTATTATTTTAGTTATTATAATATCGAAATATTTTAATTCTACATTTGAACTATTTTGTTTAGGAGTTTGGCAGTATAATTGGTTTATTTGTAAATTAGTTGCTAATCTTAAATCAGTTTACATAGAGTTGCATGATTCTATTGATTTAATGTACACGCTCACGGAATGTAAGAAGCAAATTTAAATATTTAGATGTTTAAATACTTTTCTTTGATATTCTTATAATCCTATTCCCTTCTCCTTTTCTATATACAGTAAAATCTAGTATAACGCAGGAGATATGTACAGCATGTTTCAAAATTATGTGTCGCGACCTACAAGGCGTTGTTTTACATCTTTCGTTCTATGGACATTTGTAAAAAAAATAAGCTGCCAAATTCGTGAAAGTTTTGCAAAAGGTCGAATTTGTTATTGGTTCATTGCATTCGTCTTGTTGCGTAGGTAAAATGCCCGAGAGGAACCGTGTAGGTCAGAAATGAACCGTTTTCTTGTAAATTAATATTAAAGTTGTAATTCCTTGATTGGCTTTACGAACAGTAAGTCAGCCCCCGAGGATAGTCGCAGAGAGAAAAGAAGCACACGATTTACCCTTCTTGGAAGAAGTGTACATTCCGCGTTATTTTTCATTTTTATTGCACTTTTTCAAATTTTATTTAATTCTACAATGAAGAAGTGAACAATCTTGCAAGTTTCTTTTAAAGGCCGCTTTATTTCTATGGGAATCATTACATGGTAAAACGACAAGTGCAAAATATACCATTGTCCCCTTACTCCACGTAAAATATATGGATAGTTAATTACAAAATGAAATTCAAACAACATTTTTTTTTTAATCATTAGGTGACGTCTTGTCTGCACTACAGTATATGTCAAGGTGAAGTTCCCATGAAAAGCTCGCCCTTATTTAAATCTCTATTTCTTATTCCAGGATATTAAATTCTTATAACTTGAGCGCATAAAGTAGTAATTTCGTTCAAACTTTTCATTGCAACGTCCTTCGTCTAGTTTGTCATATTAATCTACATCAATTCGCAGTGATAAACGGTGTACGGAAGTGAATCAGCTTTTATTAGCTACAGAAGGAAAACAATTTTCCACTGACAATTTTATTCCGATTTTCTTTATGATTACAGAAAACGTGATTTACAAAATCAGCATTAACACGTTGAATTCCACCGGTATTTCACTAGTTTCTTTATTTCTACCGAAGTGAAACTTATCTTATTAAAATCATGTCTTTACAAAGCAGAAACTTTAAAGACAAAAAGAGGTTTATAGACAGCAGGATTTTGCCTTTTTGAGACCAACGCGTAAATATTAACTGAATTAACAAATTCGTAAATATTACAATTTAAAAATTATATGAAATTTCATTGAATTCAATAGCGCCGGTCACCGGCGACCCCCATGGCATTCAACGTGTTAAATACGAGAATACTGCAAAAATTCGATTTCAAGGATAATATAAGATAATGTTTAGTTACTCAAGATAAAAATAGCAGAATGATTTTTCGATAAAGTGTACGTAATAACTCGAATTTTTCAAATTCCAACGTTTATGTTATTAGATGTAGAAATTAATTCGGTGCCTTGATCTTAATTTATTTATAACTCTGGTTTGAATGTAAATAATCGCCCGCCATTTGATAACGTTTAAGTACCAACACTTACAGTTATGCATGAGTGACGAACTCGAAAAAAAATACCATTTACAGGTAATGGAACACGGCCCGTCATCTTGCAACAAGATAACGCTCGGCCACACGTTGCAAAAGCAACAAAGGATGTCATTTGTTCTTTGGGCTGGGAAATCCTCCCACATCCGGTATACTCTCCTGACCTGGCTCCATCGGATTTTCATTTATTCCGATCACTCCAACATCATTTAACTGATACAAATTTCCAAACATTGGAAGAAGTGCAAAAAAGTATTGACGAATTCATTGAATCAAAATCACCATCTTTTTTTCGCCAAGGAATTCGGCAGTTGCCTGACAGATGGACCAAAGTCATCGAAAATGATGGAGAATATTTCGAAGAATAACAGATGTACGATTACTTTATAAATAAATACTAAACTTCTTTTAAAAAGGCACCGAATTAATTTCTACACCTAATATATACGTCTTGGCAGAAATTCACAAAACATAACAAAAAATCGATCTATAGTTGAGTTCGCAGGAATAATCGAGTGATTTGTAAGCATCTCAGAGGCATTCCCATATGATAACTACGAAGACCGAGTGTTGTTAGGTACTGCGTCTACGTGCGAAAAGATTCGCGGTGGTGTGCGAAAATGGAAAAAGACAACAATGGCTGAACCATTCGGCGGATCCTAATGACGTAGCTCGGCTTTACGAAGCGCAACCAGGGATAACCGTAATGGTTTTATACGTTTCACTTATACCGGAGCTTTTCGTGATTTAAAAGGCCTTCAGATACTCCCCTCAACTCTTCGGCCATTCTATACGCCCTTATTCGTATAGCTGCGATGCGGATTTTCCGAAAGACGTTCCATTCTTTCCTAAGGAGAATCTTTCGGCATATCGGCGATTCTGATAACACGAGGATAAGGAAAATAATCTACGGCAGAATTTCAGGGGAGAGATCCGAAACTGAGGAAATAAGCCGTCAGGAAAACGATTTGAGGAGCTTGTTCTGTTTTGATATTATGTCAACGTACAAACGGAATGGAACGATCAACTGCCATATAGCAGATTTAATTTAAATATACAGGTCGTTGTACTAAATGGGACAAAATGACTGTTTCTTAATTTCATTGAAAAATTCTTGAAGTTTGTAAAACTACTACTCCTTCATTTTTCTATGCCTAGTTTACTAACTGTAAGCTACTGTATTGATTAATTTTTTTCCCTACAGTAATTCTTTTCTTCTAAACTATTTATTTTATACGTGTAAATATAACTATGTATAACATATGTGTAAATTAATTGTTGATAGTTCCAGTGTCAAGAGTGAGCTGTAGCTATAATTAGTATGGAACTCTTTTTCAACTGAAGTTTGCAGTAGCTCGAATGTTTTTAATTTTTTTGACTATGTAATATACGATTTAATTCAAAAGAAAATTTATAAAAGAAAAATACAACAGGGTATTTTTATATTATTGCTACTATTATATGAATAGATTGCTAATTTATTAGATTAGTCGTTTTTATTGTTACTACTTCATAAGTGTGCTAGGTGTTTTCGACACTATTAAAATATCAATCCATTTGTGAATAGTGCCTTCTTGCAGTACTTTTTCCAAATTTCTAGATAGAGAATTACTTTCGGTACATGTAGTATTATTTGCATTTTCTGCCTTACATTTTATTAATGGTCACTGGTGTCACTATCTGCAAGTACTCCTGCTTTTCCTTTTGCTGCCAAAACAATTTCGCAATTATCACAAGCATAGCTTGATTTCATAATAAAATCTCTAAGTCATTTTCGTAATTTGCCAGAAACAAACAGTTTGATTCTTTGTATTTTTATCAGGAATTTATCGCTGCGTCTGAACGGCATACTTTGTTTACTATATCTAATACAGATAGTGCCTAGTAGGTATACTTTAAGTTGCAGAGTGTTAACATGATTATTCACGAGCAAAACAATCAAAATTCTTATACAGCACGCTTCAGAAATGTATTATAACATGTTATCCACCAATTTTGAACAATATGTTTAAAGTAACTGCATTTATGGTGAAATAGCATAGAAAATGTTGTTTTATTTCTGCATTAGAATGTTAACACGACCATTATGTAGAATTTTACTACGAATTTGCATTATATAAGATATTTTGAAAACAACAAACAATAGTTAAGTGTTTATTAATATTTTTTGTCTCTGACTTCTTAAATGTCAAAGTAACGCAAATTCCCTACAGAGAAATTATTCGTCATTGCTTAGCATATTAAAAATAGGTCATCCAAACGTAACAAACGGTTCATTTAACACTAGAAAGACTGAAACTTAGTATATACCTATATTGCCCAAAAGCAATCAAAATGACTGCATCGTGAAAGAATAACTAATGTGTAAAGAAATTTATTTAAAATTAATTTTTAATATTTTTTTATATTATTTACAGTTATATAACAGGTTATTAGTAAATATTAACAAAAAAAATTTAATTCACTTGGAAAAAAAAATAATTTATGCATTATTATTTGTACATTTTATGCGCGGTAGGGAGGTACGCGGAAAGAGACGAAGCTGTGATGAAAGCATCAAAATAACTTTCGCCTAACCTACGGAATGAAGAAGCACATGTACTTGTATGTTATCATGTAACGGTAATCGAAAAAAATGAAAAATGTTATTTCAATACAGAGCCGAACTAGTCATATAAGAAATTTACTCAATTCAATAATAAGAGTCATTTGATTATTTGAAATTTCCCAAGCAGTCAAAACGACTGCTTTTGGGCAATATAGGTATAACACATATATATACCGGAAATGAAGGAGGGTGGACGTTACTACAATTATTAATAAACGCATTTATGTGTTGTACAAAAAGACACAAAATTCTAAGAAATTGTATCATTATATACATAATTTTTTTTCTAATTGAAATTAAAAAGCAGTCAAAATGACTTCCTTGGGCAATCTAGCGTTGATCAGAAAAAGATACCAAAGTTAGTATGAAACGTATACTAATACACTACCAACAGTACAAAAACGAAGGAGTATCCCAAACAAGATAGTAATGATTAAATGCCTATTACAGAAGCTGAAAGACTAACGTCCAATTAATCAACCTACAATTACACAAACCGCAGATACTTTAACCAACACCTGTTACACAAAATGTGCACATCAGATTTATGTAAATTCTGCAAATTCTGTAAATTCTGATATCGTCATATTGTTCAGTTTAGATAATCGAGGTACTTCCTACTATAATCACTAATAATTCTCAGAGATACAGATAACTATACATAAATAATATAAAATAAAAACCTCCAAAAGAGCCAATGTTAGAGATTATAACGCAACCGATTATAAATAATAATTCTGAAATACAACCTATCTTTTTCCGTAGGTTAATTAATAGCATCCGCCTTCGCCTAAAATATACTCACTCCGTGAAAAAATTTCATTCGCGGAAAGCTCTTTGATATGAATGATCCAACAACGGAATATGCTGGTGTCAAAAATGGCCATTTGGAGAGACAGTTTCCACGGAAAATCGTAGGGTGGATCGAAGTAGAGCTCATTAGTCGTCGCCAAGGGACCAAAGTCAGAGGCGACTTTCTTTTACCCTCTAATTAGACTCTAACTCCCGTTTCGGCGGGCAACTGGAGGCTCCGAGGCTCTGACTTATAGGGGCTGAAACTCTCAGGATTTTTCTCCCAGCGCAGCTGTGAGCTGGCTGGCAAAAAGTCAGAAGCAAGAACCGACGTAACTGGCAACTGTCGACCATTGTATCCGCATTAGCTGCGTCCCGACGCCTGTACAGCGCCTCAAGAGAAACAGAAACGACGCTGGGCGTCAGCATTCGTTGAGTTATATTTCATAGCCGGATATTTTTCTTCTCTTTTGCCTGGTTTCGTTCGAGATACATTTTCTTGCTTGTACAAACTTCATTTCTGTTTTGAGAATTGCAATTATTCGTTGGAAATTCAAATATACTCGTTTGAGCTTCCTAACAATTGGAGAACCTACGTTCAGTTTTTTTACATTGGACGTACAGTATGTAACAAAAAGATAGATCCATTTGTATTTCTGTTCATAACTTTGAAATTGTATAATTGATATGACTAAAACTTCTGTCAGTATTTAGTAAAAGGTCTGGGAAATACTGCTGGAAAATTGTTTTGTAATATAGATTGTCATTTTTGTACAGTAAACATTATTTTAAATTTTCTCAGTTTTTAACCGTAACGAAATGATAAATCCAATTGCAGACAATTAGAAAATTTGTGAAATTAAAACACAATCTTAATAAATTTATAAAATGTGGAACCTAAATGTAAACTTGAAAGCTTAAGAGACTTAAAAAAATTTAACGATCTTAGAAATAAAACCTTAAAACTAACTTTAAAATCTTAAAATCTTAAACACAATTTTTAAACCTTAAAAAACGTATGGATAATGTAAAAGAATAAATCTCTTCAATATTTTACAGACTTCCCGCCACCTTTTATTATTAGTAAATCATGCCAATAATATGCCAAACCGTCAGATTCATCTAGATTAAATTTCTTTTCATCTGAGAAGATGACCTAAATTTAAAAAAAAAATAGTAGGAATAGTGGTGTTCAGCAAATACCTCTACATCGATTTCCATTGGTGCGTCCATGTTTGACGTTCATCTGCGAAACGACGGAGAATTCAGTACTGCTCTTTTGCCATCGCTTGAATCTTTTTCATTCTTTTATACCGAAGATTTTGTGACTTCTTCAGAGTACACCAAATCGTCATTTGTGAAGCTTGAGATTGCAATTTCATTGCGTAATCGTCGCGTTCTCTTTCCCGAATTTACATAATAATCAAATATAAAACAATGAGAAAGGCATACGACTGTAAGGTGCTCGGACGTGGCCACATGAATATTGTTCGATCCACGATCGACAATAAACACGCCACTAACTAATCGAGTCCAAGTAACTGGATTTTCCAGTATTCAAATCCATCGACAGGATCACTCCCGCTAAGTGGAAGGATCAGAATCGATGCTTAGCCTCGATAGTCCCGAAGCCGCTTACGTGTAGCCCAATAATCAAAATATATTAATAATAAACGTACGCGCCGAGCGATTGCCGGACGTCCGTTCTCTACGAGCGCCCGTGGTCAAGTGACTCTCCTTCAGAGCCGCCGCGCCAATGTTGACAATGGTCCACCTTGCTATTCGCCGTCTACGATCGACGGCTCGCGTTGGCAACAGTATTATATGTATATTTGAGGAAAAGTCGTGAAGTTTAAAGGCGATTTACTTACGTTCTATATAGGAAATTCTAATCGAAATTTTAAAAATGGTCATTTGACCTGTCGTGGTAGGAATAGTGTTAATGTCAAACAAGCAACGAAGTAATGATAACGTAGAGTTGGAAGACATCAAACTTAAAATACAGACTGAAATAACAATACTGAACCTTCGTGAGGAATAAAAGAGAACAATATTTTATATTTAACTTCTTGAGGCACAGCTGTTTAGAAAAATTAATGACCTCTAAGGCACAGAGAAAAAATTATTTAGAGAATAGACAAATTATGTACATACAGTGACCAATTCAGCTAACCATTATATAAATGTAAATATAATAATATCAGAAAATTGCTTTGTAACGCTAACCACTGTACTAAAGAGTTTAAAAACATAGTTATTGTTATTACCCACTGAGCTCGATAAAGTTGCGTGTATCGGAATAAGACGAAGAGTTTCAAGTATGTACACATATGTAGAAAATTAATATAGAAAAATGATGGAAAATCGCGATTTCTTTGGATTACATATTTTCACCTTCGCGAACGATTATCAGTGAGAAAAAAATGCCTTTGTTACCAGCATTAAGAGAATTATGTTTATGTAAAGTATCCAATTTCATTGAATTTTTCTGTTTCCGGACTTTCTTTGTGAGCGATAAAATCGGGTTCAGTGTTCTCGAGCCGAATAAAAGTATCGAAAGATAAAACCTAATAAAAATGAACAGAAAAAACTCACTGCTGGTTCTTCACTGTTATTTATTGATTCCATATACTACGGTCTATATTACCATAATCCATAGCCGACCAATAAAAATGCCAGTATTTACGAAATCCTCCAATAACAGAGATAAGAAGATAAAAAAGGAAGCACCGAGTATCCTCCTCGAGAGAGATTAACTTAAAAAGAACAATTCGACTTCCTGATAGACCCATCCCTCACCCCTCGGACAACGTAATTTTCTGATTTCATAAAATCTGCCCTTAGAACACAAGTTTTCAAGGGGAATTAAGATATCATGCTGTCGATTTCTCATCGCGACACGATTAATTAATCATCGAACATCGTGAATGGAAATCATCCATTGAGCGATAAGGGTGAGAAGGGAAGAACGAATGTATTCTTTAGCCTGGCCGTTGCGATTCCACCCCATCCTGCGGCTTCGTTCTTCGCCATTCATCCCTCTATCGTCGCCCTTCGAGAAGGAGCCGCCCTTGCGTCTCTTTGTATTCGATTAATGGGTGCCTGCTCGTTAAATAGGCTTGCCTGACCATGCAATGTCTTAGAAATGAATAATTTATTGTTTCTTTTATTTTAATGATGTAATAAAAATAATTATAATATTCGTAGTCATTTATTATTTTTACTTCGTACTGATTAATATTTATGAAAATTGTTACTACGTAATGTTGTGATAGCGTGTAATAGTAAAGTTAACAGAATCGTTGCTACCGTTGAAACATTAAAGCTACCAATGGAAGATGGATAAACAAAATTCTCCAATGTTTGAATCACACCTTCATAATTTATCATTATTTCATCTTCGCGTACGTACTTTTAGATATTGTACGGACAGCACAAGGTATTATGTCTTCATGTAGAATGAAATTGTTGGATTATTATTATATATTGTATGAGAATTCTAGAATTCTTATTCCAAAACAATAAGTGGGCCCGAGTTCGTCTTTTGGGCATCCACGTTCAATCCGTTCCAAAGACTAGTAAGAAAGACGTTTTTTTTAAAGCCTTAGAATAAAATTAAATAGTAACGTAAAGACTTTGTTTCCTTTAAGTTCATTTCCAATAGGAATTAATCGAGATTATTTCATACCATTAATGGTGGTAACTCGCTAAACTATTATCATGTTTTACTGTTCGTTTTCATTTTCAGAGTTTAGGGGCAGCATTCGTCTCCTGAGAACTCTTAGCACACTGATGGAAACCTACACAGACAAACGTCTGATATATGTGTATAAAGAAAAAAGACGGGTCTTTTTTGTCTTCAGGCCACATTTCAATACAGGCGTCGATGCAAACCCCTTTTCTGTTCTCCATTACACATTGGGCCCTTCAAGAGTAACTTTATGGGGAGTCAAAGGAGTCATCAGCACCCCAAACACTTTGACGTCATAGACATTTATCAACAGTCGCACAACACGCACTAATACGCATCAGCATACATACACCTATACACATTTAAATTGCGACAGTTAACCCCTTGCCTTACAATTACTATTAGGTTGGTGCGTATGAAATGTCGGATTGTATACGGCGACATTAAAATGACTATAGTTTTTGCAAAATGAATGTTTATAAACCAAAATAATTTTCATCCACATTAATACACTTCTGCCAAAGATCCACAAGGGCTTTTATACCATTTTTAATAAAATCTGAGTTTTTAGAAAGGATGAAATTGGTAGCGACTTTTTTATTGTCACCTTCATTATCGATTTTTTTTTCTATAATGAAGTGGCCTAAGTGTTTAAAAATGTGATAATCCGTTACAGGAAGATCAGGTGAATAAGGTGGGTACGTAAAATTTCATATTTCAATTCGCGACATTTTTTTGAGCTCACTTTTGACGGATATGGCCTTGCGTTGTCGTCCAATAAAGTAGGCCCCCGCCGATTAATTGAAACCGAACGCAGTATTTTCAATTCTACGAGCATTTGTTCAATTTTTTTACAGTATCTGTCAATAGTAATGCTCTCAACACCTTGGAAAAATGGAAGTTCAGCTTTCCATGTATAGATAGGACATCATTATGGTATACGGTTGTGGGTTTACCACGAGGCGCATTTTGAAGATACTTATATCCAGAACAAAACTTTTTGAACCAACATTGTACGATTTGTTTCTTAAGAATTGCCTCCCATATGCTCTGTTTATGTTAAGACTTGCAACTGCAGCATTATTACCAAGTTTAAATTCATATCGGTTTACTACTCGTATTTCACTACTATTCGCGTTGCACAAAAAAGTTTATTTTTTTATAGAAATTAGGTGTCTTCCAAATAAAATAAATCTCAATATTGAGAATATAGACCAAACAACCTGTTTCAACTGTAAAATTATTAATTTTACGTCTACCTATTTACAGAATATGGCCAAAATGTAATGTACGGACCTAATACGACATTTCATACGCACCAACCTAATATTTTCACAGCGTGCGTAATACCCTAGAATTAATTCCAGAAATAAAAATTTCCCTCTAATCTTTAACATTTTGCACAACTGACTGCAATATTAATATTATAGAAATAATTTTACCGTCTCGAAATCGACGGATATTTTCAATATAATAGTCATTGGAAAACTTCAAAAATTTCGTATTTCGTTTATAGTCTCACGTGTGTCACACGTTATTGTAAGCTAAGGGGTTAAATTTACGAATTAAGTTCCATCAACTACGTTTACGTGTCTTTATGTAATTACAGTTTTGTTAAGTATAAGACTTAAAAATCAGAAGGACACTATTGGATAGCGGATGTTTACAGAAATTTAAACTTTTATGAACAGAAATATACATGAGGACGTTCCTGAGAAAACGGAACATAGAAGAGGCTTGCTTCATTTATTAACTCGTTGAATGCCATGGGGGTCACCGGTGACCGGCGCTACTGAATTCGTTGAAATTTTGTATGGTTTTGGAACTGTAATATTTACGGATTTACTAATATATTCAATATTTAAATATTATTGTTCGAAAAGTAAAGTATCGCCGAGTATGGAAGTATTGTTATCTGTAACGTTTCTATTCTGTAAAGATATGGTTTTAATAAGGAACGTTCCAATTCGATAGACATGATGGAATTAGCGATATACATGTGGCGTTAACCGTGATAAATCAACCAAGTGCTACAGTTTTAATATTTGATATACTTCCTTATGTTATTTTCTTCCTGTGGCTTTTTGCGATTTTAAATGTGCCACAAATGAAAAGATGTCGTAGTCTATATATTGTCAAAATCAAGAACGTGTCACATTGATCTCATGTTCAAACATAATTCTTCGATTTTCATCCAAATAGTGTCACACTTTAACTATAAAAGTCACGGATTATAAAAGTTTTAAGAGTCGTTGAAAGCACAATTCCGAAAGTAATTTAAGAAAATAGCGTTATTAGGAGCAAGCCCTCTAATTCTTACAATGAAAAGAAATCGTGACCAATAAAAGAGAAAAAGTAAGAAAACAGTTGAAGGTCCTTCGATCTTTACGAGAGACCTATGTTTAAAAAGAATCGTCGAGATATCACGGAAGTTCGAGAAGCGCCGATCGTAAAGTCAAGATCCAATGATTTTGGCCGAGATTCAACTCACCCGTACATCTCCTTCCCAGCGGAGTAACAAGAAAGTAAATCCAGAAAAATGGTCGAAGATGGCACAGCGGAGCCAAGTCAGTTTCTTCCGAGGGATCACCATTTTCGAGACTAAAAGGGAATTTTCGAAAGTCACTATGAAAAAGTCGAGCTCCGGGTTGTGGGCAACGTAAGAAAGAAAAAAAGAATTCGACGAATAAAAATGAAAGCTGCGAGGAAACGACGATGGAAAATGTTTATGGAAATTTTTTACGCTCTCTTCTCTTCGGGGATTATCGTTTCTGAATATTCGAGCAGGTAGAAAATATTTCAGAACGTTATTAAAATACGGTGTTATCTTGCGCTTCTGTCATTTTTTATCACCCATGGGAGAACTTCAGGCAAGTTCAGGGGAAAGCTTAAAGAGATGCATGGAAAATTAAGTTGAGAGAAGATACGAGACTCCAGCAAAATTCTTTAGGAATGTTCTTTATAATACTTCTCCTCTTTTGTGTATTATATGTTGGGCAATTTAAGCGGTTGAACAGTTCATGACTTGTTCATTTGAATTATGCGAAAATTAAATGAAATTGCAATTGGGCAAATAGGAGATATTCTTATAAAAATTTTCTTATTACTAGTTATTAAAAATATATTGGATTATCTATAGATTAGGCCATTGATCTTGTTTTTGAAAATTTCTTCAAAAATTCTTTCGAATTCATAAAATCTCGCATAACTATGATTCGCTTGAAGAGTTTTATCATGTTATTTTTTGACCGCAAGAAGAAGTATTATACAAAGAAAATGAAGCTTTCGAAATCAGAAGACTCAATAAGCAAAATTTATGTCTCTCAAAGATAAAAATACGTGAAAATTTGCATCTACATGTTTCAAAAGAACGACTAACTTCATACAAATTCGAACCGCCATGACTTCGCCAACCTCATGAAAATGTATAACTATGAAAAAATCATAGAAGAAAATCTACTAATAATGTAAATTATCGATTATCGTAAAAAAAAGTGTATTTAATACTGCACAGACGTTATGAAACTTCAAACTGTTACTAACAAAATATTCTTCAAGTCGGAATACCAGAAAGGAGCGGTATACATCAAAGAGTTTCAGGACGTTAAGAAACAGGACTTCTGATTTTCTCGCCTTTCCTCACGTTTTCCTGCTACTTTTCTTTCGCAAGATTACGAAGAAAGGAAGGAAAAAAATAGGAGAAAAGCGTCCGGAGGAACAGGAAGACGGAAGGTAGGAGAAGAAAAACTCCTTTAAGACTTCTTATCTAGATAGGCTGCCATTCTGCCTCGAAGCGAAAAAAGAAGTAACGACAAGAAGAAGGAGGCGGTCCAGAAAAAGAGAAGAAACAGAAACAGGAGGTAACAGAAGGTGGAAGATAACTGGTGTATTAAGATTCTTGATCTAAATGAACACTCGTTCCGTTCCGGGAATGACGATCTATCTGTGCATTGTTTTAAAAGCTCTAAACGGATTTCAGAAATACAAGCTCAAAATTTTTCATTGGCGGTGCAAAGAATCATAATACCTCAGATTTTGAATAATTCTGTATGCCTGAGTTTCAGCATTTTTACTTCCTTTTAAAGATTCCATAAGTAATATGCGCGTATTCTTCATAAGTTTGTTAAAAGTCTTCATATTTGTAGGGTAGGCAAAATTAAAGCAATAAATCTTACTACAATTAATAAGATGGACACGGAATTATTATTTGTTAGATGTTAATTCTCCACTTTATGTATTACAATTATACAGGGTGCGGCCAAATAACATATACAGTGGGTGTAGAAAGTATTCGTACACCGACTAATTTCGAATAATACAGGGTGGTCCACGTAACTTGTGCACCTCGAATAACTTTTAAAGTATGCGTTGCACGAAAGAATGTTATATACAAAAGTTACATGGTTTAAAAGGGTACACTATGTAGTGTGTTAATTTTTTTATAGGTAGAGGCGTTTCGGAGATTTGAAGGTCAACTTTGTTTTTTTAAATGGAATGATATGTTTTTTTATTCATCATGAAATAGTACGTTTCAAGACGAGTTCAATGACCTATGACTCAAGTTCATTCAAGGTCAGACTTGCTTGAATATTAAGTAACTATAATTCAAAGTATGTCGTGTTTGGTATCATTTTAATCAGAAAAATCGGGAGGATCGGCCGTTTTCATTTTCGATTTTTTTTAAACCTTTGCTAACGTGTTTGTGAGATTTTTATGATTAAAATGATACCAAAGACGACATACTCACTTTGAATTATAGTTACTTAATATTCAAGCAAGTTTGACCTTGAATGAACTTGAGTCATAGGTCATTGAACTCGTCTTGAAACGTACTATTTCATGATGAATAGAAAAATATATCATTCCATTTAAAAAAACAAAGTTGACCTTCAAATCTCCGAAACGCCTCCACCTACAAAAAAAATTAACACACTACATAGTGTGCTCTTTTAAGCCATGTAACTTTTGTATATAACATTCTTTCGTGCAACGCATATTTTAAAAGTTATTCGAGGTGCACAAGTTACGTGGACCACCCTGTATATTGTGAAATTGTAGTTTATTAACTAATTTTTTATAAACAACGAGTGTGTACATATTCTGGGAAGACTCTATAACAGACACAGTGCAAAAAGAATTAATTAGTTGAATAATTTGCAAAGTTATCAAGAAAAAAAAAGAAATATTGTCCGAAATATATTTTTTATTTTTTAAGACTTCTTTAGAGGATATGTGATGTTTTTTAATGTGACGTTCCAAGTAGTCCCATAGGTTTTCGATGGGGTTAATATCAGGAGATTATGGTGGAGCTTATTGGTTACGTATTGCTCTTACATTTCTTATATTTCGTTTTCTTCTTGACAATTTTGCAAATTATTCAACTAAATAATTTTGTTTGCACTTGCATCTGTTCTAGACATTTCTGCGAATATGTACAAACTCGTTATCTATAAAAAATTAGTTAATAAACTACCATTTCACAATACATAATTCGAAATTGGTCGGTATACGAATACTTTCTACACCCACTGTATGTACAAACGGGCAAGAGGTGAATTTCTTTTTCGTCACGCACTTCTTAATTCATCAAAGTAAATAATATCTCAGAATGCAACTGTATCTTTGTTTCTTTCAAAATTGCAATTGAAAAACGTTCGTCAAACGCATATATGAGTCCATCGGCGATGTTGACAACTTCCGAAATTCCATGTAAGTACAATTTCATTCTATTGAAAGAATTAACAATTATAAATGACACCCAAGCGGTAAATTTCTCGTCATTTACTATAGACTGACACTGTGGAATAATTGGAAAAGTGCCTAACTGGGAAATTGAAGAAATGCTTTTAAAAAGAGCATTGCTTCTAGAAAATCCTGACTGCGCATCTCCATTATATCAGACAAAAAGAATTCTCTCTGTCGCGTCTCCCTTAATTATATATTCATAAAGATTAATTTTCTAAACGACTTTTGTCTCTATTGCTCTTTCCTCAATTTTATACTTATAAAGATTAACTTTCTAAACGACTTTTACCTGTGCATGGCTCAAAATAACATGTACATACAATGTATTTCTTAATACATCTAGGTGATTCCATATGAAAAAACAGCAACGAAATATGGGAATGAAATATTTTCATTTAACACTAGAACTAACAAACCAGTCAAAATGACTGGTACACAATTTTTTCCAAAAATTCTCCAAGTTTATAGGACAGCCATAAAATAAATAATCTACGTCCATCTCAAAAAACATAAATCACCGAATCGATCATCTTTTTCGCCTCCTGATTTCTCTTTTTTCAAAGTATTAATTTAATATATTGAAATATAACAGATTTAACGCCGGTAGTTCTAGTGTTAAAGCTTAGTCTTCCATAATATCGAGTACGAAAATCCGAAGCGTACGTATGCTGTTATAGCTATGAAGGTGTAGCGAACAACGTATAACGCGTTGCGTGTTTGTAAACAATGTCTACAAAGCATTTAAACGTCACTGACAATGAGCGTCTTTGCACCGTTCTTCGATCAGTAACCTTTCGGTTAGGATGGTGCTTTCTGTAATAACGAACAGTAGCAGACAAATGAGTCGCTTGTTTTGAAAGTTGCATAAATCACCTTCTCTTAAATCGAGATATTTAGAGTTTGCATTTTAATGCGTTCAAAAATATTTCAGCGAATTTTCGAGAAGATTTACTTTTACTTGTCATCTTGGATACTGATATTTTTCTCGGT
Source organism: Cerceris ruficornis (assembly GCA_963989415.1). Lineage (NCBI taxonomy): Eukaryota > Metazoa > Arthropoda > Insecta > Hymenoptera > Crabronidae > Cerceris > Cerceris ruficornis. The sequence continues at coordinate 54,118,868 of OZ022517.1, forward strand.
GTAAATAAGGTCATACAGTCATTGTAAAATCACCATTTTTCATTACGGAAAATGACTTATGCCACTTTCAAATGAAACGGCACGAATGTCCATTACAGGCTCCTAAAGCTCGGATCATATCAACGTATTCAGTATTCCTGTATTTACATCGTCCTTGGATAGGTCAACGGAAACTAACTGCTTAAGCAAAAACATATCAGAAGAAGTCTCAGATCATTGTTTACAAACACGATAAACGTTGTACGTTGCTTGCTGAATCGTAACTTACAGCTGTAATAGCATACATATGTATGTACGCATTGGATTTTCAAACACAATTTCCTTGAAAACTAAACCTTAAATAAAAAAAATTGAATCTCATATTTTGTGTTTATTTTTTCATAAGCAATCACCTCGTGCCTGCTTTTACATGTTATTTGGCCGCACTTTGTATGTGCCATTTTAATCACGTCTTCTAAAGAAAACAAAACAGAGTCAGGATTTCTGAAATTGAAAGACAGCAAAGGCAAGATCCATTTTGCATACGGTTCTGTTCAGCAAACGAATTTGTTAATTTTAGAATAAAATCATGATTCTTCAATACTTCTTACAAGTTTCTTTGGTTTACAAAGTTCCACCGTCCCACTTCGCAACATCTGTAATTTTATTTAAAAAGACTTCTTACTTCCGTAGGAGTTTCAAGATATCATGAGAAAGGCAAAACTTTGGGGTGTAATTTTATACTTTAAACTCGAACCAGTACTGATAACAGAAACACGTGTCTTTTAGCACATCCTTCTCCGCTGTAAATGTACGAAATTTTTATGAAAATAGATGTGGAGCACTTTTTGAATTTTCTTTCTTCTGTAACCCAGACAATCAGAATTCTTCTTTGCACTTAATATACAAATTTTATTAACACATTAAATGCCACCCACACTTCTCCAGTTTTAGTATTTCTACTGAAGTGAAAGTATTTCTAGTAAAATCACAACTTTATAGCGCAGAAATTTTAAAGATAAAACTAGCTATATAATTAACAGTTCTTTATTTTTTTAATACCAATATTTAAATATTGAATATATTGGAAAATTTGAGAACATGACATTTTATTTGTCATACGAAATTAAATTGAATTCAACAGTGGAAATGATCGATGCCCCCCATTATTTCCTTAGTTTTTATAAATATTTATTTTATTAATTCTTACGCTCAGAAAGACGTATGGAGGTAAGGCTCGAACTCACAATTAATGGGCCCGAGTTCAAATTCCTCATCAACTCTGGGAAATTGTTCCTATGTGATACATATGTTATAGCATCGATGGTTCGGAACCCACTGAAAACAATACGTATTAACCCCTTAGTCCAGCGGTCGTCAAACTTTTTGACCTCACGGACCAGTAAATTCATAATTTAAATCCCGCGGACCACTAATAGGATTTTTTAAGTGTTAAATATATTTATCAAAAAAAATGGTGGTTTAAGAACACATAAAATGTACCTAGTTAATAAAATGAAATGATTAATTGTAACCAAATTATGGAAGATTTATTAACACTAGAACTACCGGCGATAAATCAATCATATTTCAAAATATTAAATAAGTATTTTGAAAAAAGGGGAATTAAAAGGTGGAAAAGATGATCGATTCGGCAATTTATGTTTTACAAGATTGACGCAGAATATCTATTCTATGACTCTCCTATAAACTTGGAGAATTTTTGGAAAAAATTGTGTACCAGTCATTTTGACTGGTTTGGTAGTTCTAGTGTTAATAAACCATAATTTTACAAAACGACACAAAACATGTGGCTAAAACAATGCAGCTAGAGCTGGGCAACCGTTTCTTGGCAGCTGAGACGGAAGGGGAGATTGCTCTCGCACCGCCTATCCCCACCATGTCGATCCTGTACACCTCAGATCAACGAATGACAACCGAAAATAAAACAGTACTTTCGTCGTTCACATGACAACGCAACGAATGTGCCGGTCTCTCTTGCCAATAGCGCGTCAAAATCGAAAATGCGTGAGGGAGAGGGACGTCCCTATCCGTCGGGCGAATCAGAGTAAATTACCCCTCAGCTGCCAAGTAAATATTCCACCAGTATACAGCAGTACGACTTATTTACCGTGGCGTTATTCTATGAAGTAGCGTTTTTATAACTGTTCACGTATTGTTATGAATTAAATTATGTTTCAATGCATCTAAAAACATAACCTAACGTGATGAGTAAGTATATTCCACATTTTTCTGGGGACCAGCGAAATTTTCTCGCGGACCACCAATTTAGCGACCGCTGCTTTAGCCTACAATTACTTGTGACACTCGTGGCGTAGTAAATGGAATAGGAAATTTTGTCTTCCAAAAGCTATTAAATTGAAAATATGAGTCGGTCACGAGACGATGTACTTATTTCTATACAATTAATATTGGGCCGAGGTACACGTAACATCAGAAATCAAAGAGAAATTTTCATTTCAGGAATTAATTCTGTGTTATTGCGGGCGCAGCCCAAATAGAAATCGTAGGACAAGGAGTCAACGCGAAATGACCATAGCACTTGAAGCCGAAGAAATGCGAAATGACAACGTGATTGAAGAATCTGATAAATTGAAAAACAACTTTTTCATAAACACCAATAGTGAAATCTGGCGAGATTACATTGAATTTATTTGGGACGTTGGGAATTGTCAATACAATGATAAATTTTTAAATTCAGCATATACTAGAAATGCAAAAAAGAGGAAAGCAGAGAAAAGATGTCGTTAATCAGAAAGATAAATACCAGAGGGCCAAGTTGAGAATTCTGGCGAACACCAAAAATAGTTCTAATTTAACTAGAGTAGCAGTTCCTGAAGTTAATAACTTCAATTATGTCGGACAAGAAGTTGGTTAACCACGAGAGAATTTCGTAATTTAATCCCATCAACTATTTTATCAAAATGAAATGATTCAGAGAATAGAAGGCTTCGCTACAATTCCTATAGGTAAAATTAACTGAAACATCCTTTTCAATGCAATAGACAGATAGTTATGGTATTCCACAATGGTGGAAATTGTAAGTAGGACGATCAGCAACGAAACCATACTGGTGTTCGATTATAATATTTCGAAAACTGAAAGAAAGTTGCGATGAATTAGCTCCATAGATTTTTGGGAACAATATTTTCCAGACTAATCAGCCTATAGGTATAAATCAATGCACATAGGTTTACCAAATGTAGGTATAGGTTTGATAAGGCACAATTTTCGTCGCCTGACCAAAATTCCAAAATCCCATGACTTATTGAACATAGGCCATAATATTGTAGATATGAAAAATTTACATAATTTGACAGAAGTGGGTGGAATACATTACTACCCGGTCCACAGTTAGTTTTGACATTATCTATACTGGAGAAAATGTTACCAATGTTAACACGTTGAACGCTGTGGAGGTCACCGGTGACCGGCGCTATTGAATTCAATAAAATTTCGTTTGACCTTTAAATTGTAATATTTACTTACGAACTTTTTAATACATTCAATATTTAAATACTAACATTAAAAAGGCGAAGTCCTGCAGACTATATATCTATTTGTGTCTTTAACATTTCTGCTTTCTAAAGATGTGATTTTAATAGAAAGTTTCACTTCAGTAAAAATGATGAAAATAACGAAATACCAGTGGCGTTCAACGTGTTAATGTGAATACTGCAGATGTTTAGATTACAGTAACAGTGAAAAGCATCAAAAGCATTGCAGCTGAATAAGTTATCTCTCAATATGTTATTACAAATACGATAAAGAGAGTAGATTAAGGTCTGCTAATGTAATTAATAAATTTCTAAAGTAAACGACGTATTATGCGGCACAGATATTTCCGTATTTGATATAATTTTATTTCAGCACTATTTAGAGAGAGCTTTATATATTTCAGTGACTATTTCGAAAATGAAAGCCAAACAGTCACGTGTTATACATGACAACACATGTCAAGGTCATTGAAGTTGGTCACCGAACTTGCAGATAATTGCCAAAATTATCAACCACAGTTCTGATTATTCAAATCTGAAACAACGATGTTTAGAAAGTAAACGGATTTTCAAAACTTGTTTGCTAATGGTGGCAATGAGAGGTCTATACGTGGAAGTGTAGGAATAATTCAAAGTCAAAAGGTAAATGCGCGCGTCCCGCGAAACACGTGTCCTACGTAATTATGCCGCATGAAATAGCCAACCCTGCGCTAGGATAAAATAGACAGGAACGTTGTGTATAATTAGTATACATCTGACGGCTGTTGTGCATCCGACAGAACAGCAAATAGAAGGAAATAGAGAGGCGTCTCTTAGCTTGGCGAACACGTCCTACGGGTTTAGCAAAAGACGACTGTGCAAATTGCAAATTAAAAGTGTCACCTCGTTGTCCTAATTAGTGGCGTTTCTTATTCGTTCCTGTGCCGTGACAATTTGAACAAAAAGAGAGTCTCAGTAAAGAGAGGTAAAATAAATATTAACGATGATAGACGAAAAAGTGCAGGAAATAAACGGTGCATGAATATCGACTTATTTTCAAAAATACGCAGAACACTTTTTCGAAAATACTGTCGTACTATAACTGAATAAGAGAAGTACATTCATACTTATAGCACGAATAAAAAACTGCACTCAATTTCAAAGATTTTAATTTCTCATATTAATGGTATTTTATGTGTCTTCTAGAGGAAAGTGTAAAAATTTATTTTTGTATTATCTTTTTGTGATCATGTTTTCGTGGTATACCATTATTTTTTAATGGCATCGACCGCAGAATAATGCAAGACTGTTTAATATCCCATAACTTATCGTGTTCCGTTATGCAACTTCGATTTCTTTGTTATACATTTCTTACAAAATTAATGATAATAATTAATGATAAATTCATGGTAAGGAGTTAGGGGAATGAATAACAATTGCACATTATTTCGTTCGCAATAAGAACGTAAACATACAGTAACAATTTTAATTTGATTAATTTCTTTTATTAACTCCCTCTGATCACTTATTTCAAGCATATGATCAACAATTATTATATTATTTTTTTATTTCCACTACAAGTATTTTATTTCAATTCATTCGGAGTATTGCAAAAAATGCTGTGTCGTTTGGAATTCATTAACACAATAAAAAGGATAATTTTCTAATTTTACTAATTGCCTGTTTCATTGAGCAAATATGTTTAAAAGAGGTCAATAATCAATAAGCATCAATATTCCTAATAAATACGAGAATAATAACAGTGAATATTACACTATTTATTTTTTGTAAAAGCGGAAGTTTAATTAATTGTGTTGCCTGTAATTTATGTTGACCATTGTATTTTAACAATAATAATTGCTGCTCCCAAAGTGGTAATCAATGCTTAAGTGTTAGATCGATACACGGGCAAAAGGACTCGACGATGTTCTCAAAAGATCGATAAATCTGAACTAGAATTATATGAGCTGTCATTTTTGAAAGTGGTATAAGTGCACTTTTTCAAAAAATGAGTTAACGGTCATTTTAGTAAGATATAGACACCTTCTCTCCATATTTATAATCGCACATTCAATGGTGTACGATTTTTTATAAAGTAATCAAAAGAATTTTGGCTATAAAATGTCATTACAAAAATCTTTTATTTGAAAGTGGAATAAGTTCATTTCTAATAACTATAATTAAAACAACTTTCTTTTTGCAATTATTATTGATTATTATGACTTCAGTGTACACTGCGCTTTAGCAGTGTCAACAAGAACACCATTGTTAACAAGATAACGGTATTATTCCTCTGATGAAATGGTGAGAAGTTATTTCACTGACTTTGTTTAGTTTTCTTTCGCAAGTCCGACTGTTTGGTTTGTGTTTCTTATACTAATAGATTGCAGTGTGAGTATTATTTAAATATAATTGTTATTAAAGCAGAAAATCGAAGTTTTAGGTAAATAATATTAAATACAGTTGTTACAGTGAGTTCACATGCCTATGAAACAGACGATAATATGTCAATTTGGTCTGATAGTGATGTTGGTAAGTAAGAGTAACAACATTTTTCGCAGGAATATTGGATGTTTTTTTTATTACAAAAATAAGACCTATGAATATTAGAAAAAGAAGACGAATTTATGAATCGGATCAGGAAAGCAGTTTGAGCAATATTGATTCAAGATTGCTACAAACTAAGAAGAGAATTAGAATTTTGGAATTAAGTGATTCAACGACTGACTAAGACGATGTTACTAATTTTCGATCAAATTATGAAAATAATGATCAGAAGACTAGGAAAAGTAAAAGAAATAAAGGCGAAAAATATTATACAAGAACTGGAAATATTATTCTTGCTAAGAAATTCGAAAATAAGGATTGCAAATGTTTGAAAGTGTGCAAGAATCGTATTACAGAGTGATCGAATATCCCTTTTTATTTTGTTTTGGAAAATGGGGATTTTAACAGACAAAATACATTCTTGTGTGCATCTACTCAGCGTACGTCAGTAAAAAGAAGATGAGCTAGAAATTTAAAGGCTAACTGTGAAGGGGAAATAAGTTTAAAATATAATTTTTTTTATTTTTAGTTATCTTGACAAAGGAATTTACATTTTATTTATATCGTCTTTTTAATATGACTGAAACTAAACCTTAATAAACTTGGTGATTCATGTGTTTAAATATCTTCATTTTAATTATAATTTTCTACATTAAAAAATCCATTTCAGTGTAGCTAATGTTTATGTAAATATGGACTTAAATTTCCTCTTGATTTTATTTGTTATAATATGTTATTTTTGAAAGTGGTATAAGTCCATTTGGAGCTAAAAAATCGTTTATTTTTTTAAATATTTTCAATAATTATTATTTCATAATAAAATTTAAAAAGTGTATAGTGTTAAAAACCTCAATCGAATTGATTAACGTTTGCCAATATTTTTAAATTAATTCAAATACAAACCCTTAAATATATCGAAACATGAAAAAATGGACTTATACCACTTTCAAAAATAACAGCTCATATATCCGGCAATTCAAAATATCGTCTAGCTACGCAGGCTGTACAATTAATATAATTTCTTTTCAATTTTTCAACAGTGTGGCAACTTTTATTACGTAATCCCAAATATCCAGAGGGCCACGGTAATTAACAAGAAGTTAAAACCACGTAACAACTTTCGCAAATCCTGTCAGCCGCTGACAGAAATCGCGATTACGTTTGTTAGTGAAAATTGTTTGAAATTGCGGATTTGAATGAAGCTGCAAGGATTTTCGAACGTGTACCATCTGCAACAAATCCATTATTAATATTTTGATTATTTTTCCTTTATTTCTATCAAGAATAATGAAACATGGTACTGCATTTTTAATTGAAATTGAATTTAACACATTCTTTAATGTTGAAATTATTATTGAGAAAGTGAATACCGCAGTGGAAAATATGGAAATATAATTTTGACTATAATGCATTTTGCAAATACATTGTGCAAATATTTTCCAGAAAATAAATATTTCGTTAAGGGAATTACATAATAAAATGGAAGAAAATTGAACATGTCAATAACAATATAAGATACGCCTAAGCATTCTCAACAATACACCAATTGTTGGGCTTTGGCTAAACTTTTAACGATACATAATAGAAAGAAATAACACAAGTGGCAGAATTCAAGCAAAGATTTGTTTATCTCACTAACACTAGAACTACCGGCGTTAAATCTATTGTATTTAAATATATTAAATGAGTACTTTGAAACAAGGAGAATTAAGAGGATGGAAAAGTTGATTGATTTAGTAATTTATATTTTATGCGATGGACGTAGAATATTTATTCTATGACGCTCCTATAAACTTGGACAATTTTTTGAATAAATTGTGTGGCAGTCATTTTGACTGGTTTGGTAGTTCTAGTGCTAAACATCATTACGAGTGCTATACTTTGCCCACTTAAATAGGGTGAGTCACGTAACGCGATAATTCTGAATAATTGAAAAAATATGTACTATACGAAAAAATGTTTTGGACCAAAGTTGCACGGTTGCGAAGTGAGTACATATTCAATAGTAATATCGGTTATATGCTGTTTCACTGTTTTATCCAGATATGCTGGTCGACTGCATTTTTTTAAATGGAATACCTATACTTTCCTTCTAAACTCTGATAAAGCATCGAATTCTGCATAAAAATCATTATACTATGTAGAGTCTAAATTGAGTAATTACTAAGATATTAACAAAATAATTATCCTGCATTACAAGGCATCGTCATTCAACGGGAGTGTTACAATTTGGAGGACAACTTTGTTTACGACGTCAGACATTGTTGTTAAACACGCTCCTAAGCATTAGACATCGTCGATGTGAAATATCAGCTAAGCTTAGGAATGTCGGATATAATTGTAATTATATAGTTTAGTAATTATAAAAACTAAAGGTACAGCTTATTACACGATTAAATATTTGAGATATGTACTCATTTCGTCGTTAGTGCGTCTTTCGTCGTTCAGTCTATACGTCTTGTACAGAATTGCCTGTTTTTCTGATGCGTATTCAAACGGTGCGTCGATTGCTTCGACATCGCGACGTGACGCACACCGAAAAATCGCGTCACTACGGTAATGATAGAAGTTATTGGTTTTTAGGGTTTAAAATAATAACACTTTGTTTAAACGTTAATGGAATAGACCAAGACTTTATTCTCAGAATATATGAAGAGGGTACGTCTTCTTTCTAAGAGTGAAAGTCACAGAGTGAGGTCTAAAAGAATTCTGCAAGGGTCTAAGGGCCCTTTTCGGTTACAACGTAAAACAGACTGCATAGCTATACAGCTGCAACCTCTTAAGCATTCCAGGAAGTAAATATACCAGTTGATTTTTGTATGAGTAAATATACTATGCTCGTAGAGACATAGAAAACCAACAGAAGTCGTACAGAGAAAAGTGCTATATTTATTAAGATGTTTAATGACAAAGAGAAATATGATATGATAATTATTTACGGTACATGTGATGAAAATGCTGCCAAAGTTAAAATATAATGTGTAACATCAATCAATCATATCATTTCTAAGCTTGGCTGATATTTCATAGCAACGATGTCTAATGCCTAGGATCGTGTTTAACGACATTACCTGCCGATGTAAACAAAGTTATCCTTCAAAATATGATCCTCCATCATCAATCGTCAAAACCAACGTCAAAATGTTATCCTCATGAATGAGTATGTCTTGTAATGCAAGATAATTATTTTGTTAATATCTCAGTAATTAATCGTTTTAGACCCTACATAGTATTCATTTTTATGCAGAATTTGATGCTTTATCAGAATTTAGAAAGAAAATATAGACATTTCATTTAAAAAAATCAAGGTGACCTGCATATCTCGATAAAACGGCAAAACAACATAAAACCCATATTACTATAATATTTAATGCCTTCCTCGTTACCGTGCAACTTCTGTTCGAAACATTATTCATATATGTATATACATTTTTATATTTTATGCACGGTGGGAAATCAGAAAATGTATCTCTACAAAACATATTCAATTATTAGACACCACATAGATAACCATCGAATTTCATCAAGCGACAAGTTGTTGTATCAATTATTATCAATCTCTTGCCGCACGATTTCTTTTTTGACTGTATGCGCAATAACTCAGACTGAATATGCTGAATTATCAATCTATCCCCGATTTCTGATATAGCGTATACCTTAACACAATACTAATACCATAGAAATAATATTGCCGTATCATGACCCACTGATATTTTTAATTTAATACTTTTGGAAAACTTCAAAATTTCCTATTCCATTTATCGCGTCACGAGTGTCACTCGTTGTTGTAGACAAGGAGTTAACTGTGCCCTGACAAACCTAAAACAAGTTTGTATTAAAATTTTCACTTTCTAATACAACGCGAATCGTATTCACTTAGATCTGAAAGTTTTTTGTCATGCGAGTTTTGATTTCGGTGAATTATATCGATAACTCTCGAAGAGAACCAACAATCCTGGCTATTATGTTCGGCGCATGAACTTACAATTAGCCGCACGTAAAAGCCGCGTGCGGTATACACAAGTGGATTCTTCCACCCGGTACTGCCCTTCGAATAATTTTGCGGACCCACGATGACGGATGTTCACGGGGTTGGAAGCGACGTTGAGCAAATAGAATTGGCGTGACGAAATTAATTACTTTCCTCTCTTCGTCTTTTTATACCTCTACTTTTTTCTCCCGTTTTCTGTCTATCTCGTTCTCCTCTTTTTGTCTCGATTTTTCGGTTTCCCTCTATCTCTCTCTCAGTCTCAATGTTTGCCTACCTCTTTTTTTTTATTCTCTATTTTCTCTTGTTTCTTTTTTTGTGATTTATCGCTTATTCTCTAGCTCGCAATCTCACAATTTTTCTCCTTTCGGAGTTGCTCGAGCGTAAGTCGATCGCCATATCGATTGAACTCTTGGGATGGAGGATGATCGTTTAATTTGTACCGATGCTGAATATCTGGCCGGAGAGAAATTGAGTTTGCGGGGAGGACCGTCGGTTTTTCTTCTCGCTGTTATTTAAATCATTGTACATATCTCTGCGAACTTCCAATTTAATAATCTCGCAATGATTTGAATGTGAATAGTCTTAAAACTGTGCAGTTTATGTATTTGCTTGACTAACTTTCGCTCTTGCACTGGGCAACACGATTCTTGGCATAAAGAATGTTTCCACTAATTGTTATGTATTCAATACTAAATATAGATATGAAATTCGTTCTTCTCCATTACCCTTCATATTTGAGAAAACCAATTTTCAAGTAATGCAACCGATCGAACCGAAATGATCTACTGGCAGATAATATTGCGAAACAACTCGTGAAATTGAAGTTTGTATGGCATTAGCAACTTGGATTCGACACAATTGACAGAATAATCTTTCCGGTCTTTAAGGAAAATTTAAACATAAATGTCACAGGTAATTGTAATGATGTTTGTTTATGTCAGTATTAAAAAATTGTAAGGTACTATTGTTTGCAGCAACGATTGTAAAATATTTTTGTATAATCTTATTTGCATTTTAAAGTAGTTCATCATGGAATACTCGTAAATAAAATTCTGGGGAATATACAGAGGTAAAGGAATTTCGAAATTCTACCGATGTCGTCAAAACTACCCAGAGAAAGTAAGTAAAGTAACATTAAATACTTTATATTATCTCTGGTAGTTGACGCTTATTTGCACGCAAATTAATACTGAAAGTTACAATTCTATGCTTATGATACATATAATACAGTGATTGTAGTTCTTATAATATGAGCCGTTTATTGTGAAAGTGCCATACGTCACTTTAAGGTAACCAAAACTGGTAATTATTAATTTTTAATGACTACCTGAAATTATTTATACTGAGAAAAACATCTCAAAATTACCGATCACAAAGAAATTTATCAAAAAATGATTAAAAAATGTGGGATAGCGTCAGCTTTAGTTGACCTTCACGTACTATAGCGTTTAGAACTTGCACAATTACTACAAAAAGCATTACAGGCAATTAAATGTGCCGTTTATTTTGAAGCTGGCAAAAGTTTCTTTACCGAAATGAAAAATGGTGATTTTTAATGATTACACAAAATCATTTATACTGGCAAAAATATAACTATCCAATATAACAAGTATAAGTAAATCCTCTCGAAAATTTGTACCAATATTTTTAAACACGTTGAGACGTAAAACCCAAAATGTATCGATTTAAAAAGAAAGTAATTTACGCTACTTTCAAAATAAACGACTTATATATTATGCTCTTATCATTCTAATGCCCGTAAAAATAAATAAATTCTGTTTATAAATAGACTTGCAATGAAGGGACTGTAAAGGAGGGGACAGGCATAGAAGAAAAAGCAAGGAATCAAAGAAGAAACGTTGACACGATTTCATGATGTTGCCTGATAGATGGAGGCTCAAAGAGGGTACAGAGAAAGAAACGATTGGCTGAAACGTTAGGGGGTGTCCATCGAGGCAGAAGTAGAATCAGAAGTAGAAAGAAACAAACAGAGAATCAAAACTGTGTGAAGATGGGAACAGGAGACAAAAAGGGATGAAACGCGAAAGAAATAGGGAGAAGAAAAGAAGGTAAAAGAAAGGACGGGCAGTTAAAGAGAAAATTCAAAGGAGTTGGAAAGAAAGGCTGAGAAACTGATAAAGAGAATGATAAAGAGAGAGAGAAAAAGAGAGAGAGCTAGATAAGGAACAGCGTGGATGGAGCAAAGAAAAAAATGGTTAAAGCTACGAAGATTAGGTGCTGAGGGTAAGGCGAGGGGATTGAATCGGCGTACGCGAATAAAGAAGAATAAGATTGATGTCGGCGAGTAAATTGAACGTTACGAGTGACGACAAGGCGACAATGCCCGCAAATAATTCTCGCAGGAACAGTAATTTATTTCATCGAAATAGAGTCGAAAGCTTGATGCCTCATGCTGCTGCTGACAAATAAAAAATTTTTTGCATACAGAAATTACGAAAAATAGGACAGCACCTGTACCATAGAACTGCACAATGCGATGTTATAAAATTGAAGATTATAGACTTTACTTTTTAAAGTGACATGCAAATTAAAAATAAAATATAAGAAGCAAAAGAACTAAAATTAGTATTAAAACTTAAATTGCCGTCGTGTTCTTACTAGAATATAAATAATGTAGGGGCGAGGAATTTATAGTTACATAACTCTCAAATACATTGTTATTTTCTTAGGGCCAAAAAAGCTAAAAATCTTTTAATCTTCTACGTCAGGGATGGCCAACTTCTAGATATGTATGATCAACTTTTTTTCTTAAGAATGTGTCGCGATCTACCTACCAAAATCCTGGAATTTAACCAGTTAAGTGTGGCGATCTTTTTGCAAAGCGCGCACCAGTGTGTGTCGCGATAATCACTGCTTACGAGTTAGCTCTCAGGAAGTTATGAATCCAACTCAAATTATTTATAATTTTTATTTGTTTGTTTCATTTCGTCTTGACCTCTAAACATTTTAAGCATATTAAAATTTACGAATACAATTTAGTTTTCGCTAAAATTACAATTTAAATATCAAATTGTAACAAAATTTTGCACATGACGGATATAGCCGTCATGACACAAAATTCTGCCACATCTCCAAGACGGATATAGTCGTCAAACACACTTAACTGGTTAAGACATTCAAACTTGTGTCTTATGTACATACTAATAAGTGTTGGCTACCTTCTTGGCCACCTCTGTTCTAGGCAACATAGAAACGTCTTTTTAGAAACTAGTGTTCTTCACATAAACAATAGCTATGTACAATTCAGAGATGGTAAGTCACTGAACCTCCACAAACTAAACGACACAGAATCAAGGCGACTGAGAATGCACAGATTTCGGGGGCAAAGCAGTGCTCTTATCGTGTACCGGTGTCGAATCTGTGTTTACATTAGGGCTCGAGCCGAGCGCGAGCTTAGAAAAAAACAGACGGTAGAAGAGATACAGAGAGCAAGCAAACAAAGTCAGCGGCACGAAAGTATCGGCGAGGCATTGCTAATGTAACAAAAAACTTGTTCATTTATTAATTTTTCTAAATGTAACTTTTCCCAATGTATTTTTGAGATTTTTCTGATTAAAATGATACCAAACACGGTATGTTTGAATTAAGTAAATACTAAGTAAATATATTAAGTATTGAGTAAATATAATGCAAACTGTAAACGACAACACACGCCAGGCGCTCAAAGACACCAACCAATCGTGTGTCCAAAACGAAATTCATTCGATTAAATCGAAGCCGCTCGGGAATACAATGGAACACACATTTGATTCAAAACTCAGATCTTATATTTTCCAAATATATTAAAATGATATGGTCAACACAAATGGCCGCAACGTAGAAATACAATCGCTCGGCGACGCGAATATAATAATCAAATATAAAACAATGTGAAAATCATATGACTGTAAGGTGCTCGGACGTGGTCACATGAATATTGTTCGATCCACGATCGACAATAAACACGCCACTAACTAATCGAATCCAAGTAATTGGATTTTCCAGTATTCAAATCCATCGACAGGATCACTCCCGCTAAGTGGAAGGATCAGAATCGATGCTTAGCCTCGATAGTCCCGAAGCCGCTTACGTGTAGCCCAATAATGAAAATATATTAATAATCAACGTACGCGCCGAGCGATTGCCGCACGTCCGTTCTCTACGAGCGCCCGTGGTCAAGTGACTCTCCTTCGGAGCCGCCGCGCCAATGTTGACAATGGTCCACCTTGCTATTCGCCGTCTACGGTCGACGGCTCGCGTTGGCAACACAAACTATATCGTGTTTGGTATCATTTTAACCCCTTGGGTACCAATATATTTGAAAAACTTCTTGCGTTTGAAACGGATTTAATTTGCTGATGTGTGCAACAGTACATAAAGGCAGTGGACTTTGTGTGAGAATTCATTTAATTGAGCGATATGAGTAATTAGTAATTAGCAATTTATCATCACTTTCTAGTTCACTATTGTTTTCGAAATTTTCATCTTGTAATTCACTATAGTTATCATCATATTGCTCAAAGTCTTCACTTTCATTAAAATCTTCGTTATCACTTTCGTAAAATATAATACTTATTTCTGACATTTTGGGGCAGTATATCACAAGCAAGGTTCACTGAAGCACTAGAAGTAACGCTCTCTTATAACTGTTAAAACTCACTCTTGCCAGGAATAACATTATTCATGTTTAATTTTGTTCTAATTTTCATGACGAATTATACTCGTCATCCGTTGTTTAGGCAAAGCAAGGGCATGACGAAACTTAGTCGTCAAATGTACCCAAGGGGTTAATCAGAAAAATCTCACAAATACGTTAGCAAAAGTTTTAAAAGAAATCAAAAATGAAAACGGCCGACCCTCCAATTAGTATTGCCTCACCGATGCATTCGGGAGGTATCATGTTACACTGCTTCCTCGTATATAGATATAGACTTACTGTACAATGCATAGGCGTAAAGTTTTCGTATCCGCGGAGGTACAGGGTGTTTCAAAAGGTTTTGTCATGGCTTCGGGGGGTTGTTCTAGAGCTCGGATTGGATGGAGATTTGTGAAAATTACCTGCCGCAAAATTATTTGAGGAATCCCGATTCAATCTGGCCGGGCCATCTTATTCGTATTGTTACATAGGTAAAATGTCTGAGAGGAACCATGGGTCAGAAATGAACCGTTCTCCCGCAAGTCGACTTTTAATTGGGCCTCCGCGATCAAATTTTCGCTTAGTAAGTAGTACATAAACTGGCAACACAAATTTAATTCTAGGTACACAGGGTTTCAAGTTGCAATTATTTTCTTACATACTTTTTCATTCCTTCCAAATTTGATTGCTTTTAAAGCATTAAAGCATATTTTTATTTTGCTAATAAATATCAGCCTTTATTATTCTGAGCGGAGCACTGCGCCAATGCGTTTTTCACTTTATCTCATTCTGTTTAGATGCTTCACCTTGGCGACTTTTTCCGTGCGATAAAATTGTAGATGTGATTGACTCAGCCAATAGCGACAGAAAGTAACAAATACGGTAACTGGGACAGGAAAACTAATTTGTTTATGCGGCAATTTACTATCTCTGGATTGTATATAGACGTATTTTTATATATCTATCGAAGCAGTCAAAATGCGTGGTTGCGAAAGTGATATAGTGTAAATTGATCATAAACAAACAACCCCGTAACAATTAATGGATGGTACAAAATTAGTTTATCGTGAGATAGGAAGGGCGAAATGTTCTGATCCTCGTTTAAAGTTACCAATTCGTCATTCTTCATGACAATAATATTAAATGAAATTTATTTGGATTTATTGCTACAAGCATTCATTCGATTCAGACCTGCATTGTCACGTAATGAGTTTTGGATTTTTCCACGTGTTAGAATTTGGTCCGGTGTTTAAAATATGATGTGAACTTCCGCGGAGAGTTTTTGAAGTTTTGTTTTGAAAGTCAGCTATGGAAATTCTAGTTTGGATATTCTCAGAATATTCGGATTTCATCCTGCGAACAGACTTTATAATTACATTTTGCAAATGAACGGTATTTCACATTAAACATTCCTTCTAAAAAGCATCGTTCACAAACCCCAGAAGCTTTGAGAGTTGCCACGTGCATATTATTCCAGCTGAATGCAATAACTTCAGTTATAGTGGCATTAAAAATTATATTATACTACTATTCCTACTGTATTCTAACTTATTATACTTTTATGATGAATAATATAATAATAATAGTTATTATTATTTCCTATTTCTAGCACAGTTTTATTGTTTAGTATTGTATATTGGTTATAAATCTACATAATTTTAATTGACGCGTTAAAATAACAAACGTAGATTGTACTGAGGCAATTGTTAAAGCTGACTTTAAATAATTATTTAATAATTGGATAACAATGAATAATCGCATTTCATCTCGTCTACAAAACCTTTATTTTCTTTTTTATAATTTCTCTGTGCATTTTTCCTTTTACTTATTCCTTAATATGGTGTTTACTGTTTATTTTAAACAAAATTTAAAGAGTGTGGTATAATACCCATAGAGAGACGTCTCCCCATAGAGATGTGTGACGTGGGAAAGAAATGGGGGAATCGTCATCTCAAGAGGTTGCGTTTCGCGACGCATAGAAGATAAATTCGCATTTAAGATAAATTCGTTTTAAAGACGCACAATCAGTTAGATGCAAATAATTTTTAGACACCATTAAATACCTTTGTTGGATATGTAAAGTTGACCAGATCACCGTGCCCGCAGTGTATTCAGGAGTAGAGGGTGGCCTTGGTCCAGGAGCAAAACTCCTTACTTTCAGTCAATTAATACGATTTATTGATAAACAAGAACAGCGGTCATGCCGAGCGGTCTGTCGTGTCTGAACTTCGGCTAACGACTAAGGCTTCTCGACTGACGAGCCGAACTTAGCCGACTCGCGTCGAACCTGGCCGATGACGTACCGGCAGATAGCGCCAATTGGGCCTGAGGCGCCTTGTACAATTTTCTACAACCTTTGATTACTTAATTATTTAGTATTTTATTTTGTATTCTATTTCTTCCATATTCATTCAATATATATATATATATATATATATATGCAGGAAAATTAAGGTTCCTGCAATGCCGCGACCAGGAAGACCCTCCTCGAGGCGCAACAATATTAATCATTAGTGTGTGTGTTATTGTTATTTATTCAAAATCATTACAGATACTGATAACATCCACCGCGTAGTTTTATCCACGCCTGCACATTAGACATGCAAATTCTATCCCTTCTTTAATCGAATCCTACTACGACAGATAACTTATATTTGTAGATAAATCTAAAGAAAAATAGTAAAGTCAGTAATATTATATTTATTCTTCCGCAGAATAAAGTTTTTAGTAAAGTGAACATTATTGTAAGATCAAAAATAGTACCTACTTTAACACTAGATCTACCGGCGTTAAATGTATCATATTTCAATGTATTGAACAAGTACTTTAGAAACAAGGGAATCACAAGGTGGAAAAGGTGATTAATTCTGTAATTTATGTTTTATAAGATGGGTGTAGAGTATTTACTCTATGGCACCCCTATAAATTTGGAGAATTATTATAAAGAATGAGGAACCAGTCATTTCGACATCCTTGATAGTGGTAGAGGTAAGATAATTTTTTATTGCGGCAGAGATTTTCGTTCAAATATGTTTAATACACATTCCCACGGACATACTTCCTAAAATGCAACGTTTACTTCTACATTTATTTCTAAGAAAACATAGTTTTACCGCAATGTAAATATAACCCGTAAAAACATCTGCACGTTACAAATTTTCGGATTAAACGATACGTTGTTGAAATGCTATACAAGATTGATAGAAAATTTTCGTAATAAAATTTAAAATTACTTGCCAATAACAAGACTGCCGAATGGAAGACAGGTAACTGCCGTATAATACGGTTTTGATTTAAAGCGGTTCGAGAATTGGGGAAAATCCTCATATAACACGGCATCCTAGAGCGCAGGTTCACTCTAATACGATTTGAGAACTAGATAAATTCTCTACAATGCTTAAAGTTTTCTCATTGAAATTTTTTTATTTAAGCGTGTATGTCGTGTCAGATTTGCCTGCAGAATTTTGAAAATTATTAGAATTTAAAATTCATTTTGTTCCTGGAGTATTAAGTATGTGTTTCTTAAATAAAGATCCTTCAATTGAATGAAGCACAAATAGAAGAGAACTACATACGTGTTTAGCACCATATAAAGAAAATAAAAATTTCTGAGCTAAAAGCAAGCTATTTAAAATAACGGATTTGTTGCGAAAAGTAGAGCACAGAATTCAAGATACATAGTGTTGAAGAAAGTTCAGAGGATAAGGATATCTTGGCCAGAAAACGATCTTGGCTGATGGTGCTTAGTTGTGATGACGAAGAAAATATTATTTAAGACATATTAATGAGTAATATTTTTGATGGAAACTGCTTTAATAAATATACAGTCTGTTCAACAGGAGCGTGTCGTTCCTAATTTTGTCACTAGATAACGCATTTGTTTAACATTCGGTTAATTCAATTGTTTGAACACTTGGCTTTAATGCTTTGAGGATAAATTAGCAGTTTGGGCTGTTATCTGCTTTGAATTTGAGAAAAATAAAAATGAGTGCAGCGTACGCTAGCCGCTTCGAAGCGGTCTTCCTCTGCAACCATCCAAAAGGACCAAAAATGTCGTTCGCAGCGGGCAGCCGCTACATGGACAAGTCAGTGTCCTTCATTAGGAAGTGGGTGCAAAGATATGACCCGTGCCCGTTATCCAGCGCACAGTGAAGCATCCGGTAAACGTGCATGTCTGGGGTTGCTTCTGTAAACAAGGATTTGGAGTTTTGTACCTGTTTACAGACAACCTTAAGGCCCAAAAGATGATCAAGATATATCAAAAGTGTTTATTAAAGTCTGCTCGAAGATGGTTTGGCTCTGATAACAGCTTGTGGGTGCTTAAAGAAGATAATTACCAAAAATATCGAAGACGTGCGTGCACGGAGTGGAAACGCGAAAATGGGATCAGGACACTGGATTGGCGTTCTCAGTCGCCTGACATTAATCCCATCCAAAACGTGTGGGCAGCAATGAAGGTCAAACTCACGGAAAGGCGAGTATACAATGTCAAGCAGCTGACACATCATATCCGCCAAATATGGAGGTCTCTAACCGAAAAAATGGCGGAAAATCTTGCAGAAAGTATGCCTAAACGGTGCCAGGCTATAATCGACAATGATGGCGACTGGACAACATATTAAGTAAATGCATTGTAGTACAATGTTTATACATTATTTCGATGTTATACGTTTAATTATAAACAATTCCTTTTTGTTCAGAAAATATGACCGACACGCTCTTGTGGAACAGAGTGTATTTCTCATATTTATAAAAATATAATAGAATGTATTTCTTATTTTTAGAACCTAACCCACTAATTCTTTGTTTCGTATAACACGAATTCGCATAACACGCCATTTTTGGGAACGTAACTACCGTGTTATACGGGGGTTATCTGTACAATTATCATAATAAGATGGTTGTTACTACCAAAAGAACTCACCATATAGTGCAAATAACACCCGAAAGACAGTTGACCCATCTGGAACGAAAGCCACGGAAGAACTGGGAGCAACGTATGACTTGTATACAGCTCCGAGCACCTGCTTTCGTGTTTACTGACCTCTCTTTCTTGCGTCCGAAAAAAAGCACGTCGATGAGCGAAAACAAGCGCTCACTCAGTGTTTGCTACATGACACAATGAACTTTATGTTATTTCGAAACGTCGCAATGAGAATACGAATGGTTCAATGAGATTTTGACACTACTATCTATGAAATAATCCACACACACTCGCACCACAACGCACTATCCGCAAGTTGAAACAAAGTGTCCGTCATCAAGTTACAAATTAGTCCTACACGTAATGGCGCAGATGCCAAATAGAGATTACGTAATGGCTTTTTGGAATTTGCAGAATGAAATTAATTGTAGATGAATTCACTGGAACGATTCAAATACATCTTTGTTTGATTAATAATAAAAATTTCAATTCTAGTGGAAACGCTGATTATGTGCAATTTTTATAAGATAATTTTATTGTTATTGTAAATAAAAGATTAGTGGTTAATGACTTATTGTAGCTTTTAAAAGGAATGAATCATCGTTGAATAATCTAGTTTCTATTAGGTAAAGGAAAACATTATATATACTACCACATAAAAGTTTACGTAACACAACTACATTAAATTGTAGACACTGTTTACTTTAAGAGGTGAATGCATCTTTAAATAAATAAATAAGAGAAAAACAAATCTGTGGAATCATGCTATTGCGTCTTGTTTGATTTGCGAATGAATCCGAATCAAGCCAGTTGTTTGATTATGGATGGGTCAATTGCGTGAAAAATTCGTAAATTTCGTATGACCTTTAATAAACTATTAAGCTGATAACATATTCAAGATTTATGTTAATTTTCAAATTCACGCAATTAACCCAGCCGTGACTAAACAGAGCGTGCGTCCTTGCAATACTGAAACCTAACGTACGCTGTTTCTGTAAATCCTCGACTTAACACTTTGCCGGCCGCTGTCACGTACGCGTGACTTCTCTTCGCCAACTGTTATTGGCCGCTATCACGTACGCGTGACTTCTTTTCGCCAGCGACGATGCCTTATTCCGATCATTCCCATATTTGTATAGGTAAACATATTGATGCAAAGGAGCAATTGATAAATAGGGAACAATGGCTTCCACTGTTTTCTCCTCCCAATTTACCAGATTGTCTTTTCCACAAACGACTGCGCAAATATCACCGTTGGCGAGCAGTAGAACTGCGTGAAACTCGCCGGCGGCAGTGTTAACGCCGATTCGATAAATGCGCGGCCGGCAAAGTGTTAAGTACGTATGTGCATTCATAGATATGCGAATTCTGAGAAGCGAATTAGAAATCAATTCCGAATTCTAAAATTGGTTTTTTGATTGCTGAAACGGGAGCTTCGTCGGTACATACGTGGCAGTAGCGGAGGTAAGTGTTTACTTGTTTACAGCGTAGGCATTCAGGTATTAATGTGCATTGAGTTGTACATACGAGCACCCGCAGCCCTAACTTTGCTATGAATACTATTCGACTTACGCGGTTTATTAACTTGCGCGGAAATCGCTAGAATGAATTAATCGCGTAATTTGTAGACTTACTGTATAATAAAACTTGCTACATTGGAGATGCGGGCCGTAACAACCAAATGGCCGTTATTTTTTAAAGCGGCAAGTCTGTTTTTGAGAAAAGTGTGTTTAATCTTTTGAGGACATACCGACGCATATATGTGGTTTCAGAAAAACCTGATTATAGATTATCTATAGTGTACACGGATAGAGTTGAAAAATTGAAATATAACCGTTGAAATTCGCAAATAGTAATTTATAATTTGAATACATTAACGCTAAATAAATGATTGCCTCTTAATATTCAAAAAAGTGCCCGCCTGGAAAAGGTTAAATTAATTTTAGCTAAAAATATGGGTTTTCTATTCACATTTCAAGTGGCAAAGTAAATAGAATTAAATATCCTCATGATTTCCTCCAAAAAAGTTCCACTGTTACATGATATGAGCTGGTTGTTTTGAAAGTGGTCTAATTGTAAGTCCACTTTTTAGAAGAATCAAGCTAACTATTTTAATATTTACATTTGTACGTTATCTTTTTATAGAATGATTAAAAATTTTATTTTCAAACTGGTTTAAGTTCCATTTTAAGAGCTTCCAACGGATATAGAGTATATTATGCAGTAAAATTTTATCCGGTAACAGCTTTCTGTTTTATTACTAATATAGTAATGTCTCACTAGATTATTATAATGTTATCAAAAACTGGCGGAAGGGTAATAAATTTAATTTAAACGAAATGAAACGATAACATTTCATATCAACAAGACTTTTGGAGGATGCTATTTTTAAAATGGAAAAGAATTCATATGGACAAACAATAAATTGGTTAAAAATATGCTGTATGCGTTTTTTGAGAAATGAGCCATATAGAATTTTCTATAAGATGCCAATGGATGAGAATGCAGAGTTTAAAATGCTGAATTTATTACCTTGGACTGTTTCAAATATTATGACAAATCTAGTTCTTAATATTGAAAGTGGCTTAAGTCTATTCCTGGTAAGAATACACATATTATTCACTTAATAAGTGCTATTATTTTAATAAGAATTGTAAATTTATCTCTCTTAGATACACTTAAGGAGTGTAATACATGATACAGTGGTATCCTAAACGTATATTTTTAATTTCATTGAAACGCAAACTCGTAAATATCTCAATTCAGATGTAAATGGATTTACAATTAGGTCACTTTCAAAACATCCGACTCATATAGCATAAAAGCTTTTGTACGAACTCTCAAATATCTAAACATAGAAGAAAGGGATTTGTACCACTTTCAAACATAACGGCTCAAATATATTTGAAAATTGCGACCGTACATTTATTTTGAACAAAAAATAATTTGGTCTTTAATAAAACATCATTTGAATGAAGATATATTTTAATAAAGAATCTGCTAAATAAGTACTAACTGAATCACTGATGCTCTGTTACATATTCCACATACGTTAGGGGTTGGCTAATATTTGACAAATTATTATAAATTCAAAATTAGTTTCATGTTCTTACATTTCAAATAAATTGAATCACGAAGCAAATAAAAATCATACAAACATTATTGGAACGTCAGAAAAGACATGTGGAAAAATACAATATAATACAAACGTAAAAATTACATTTCTGTAACAAATGTTGAATCAAAGATTATAGACGGTCAAAGAAATATTAGAAACCCAAGAAAATGTAACACTTCCAAGGAACAGTATGTTGGAGAGTCGAATCTGACGCGAAACGACAAAAAAAAAGCAAGGCATTGGAGTATTGGAGTAGGCCTTGCCTGTGATATTTTTTGCTATAACAAAATTGTAATTCTTGTATTCCATGTTTCCTTACGTTCATCACCAAATATATTTAAATACGTTTTCCCATGTTCAATATAGAAGTGTATAGTTTATTTATCTTCTCACGGTAAGCTCGATATACGGACTTCTACACAGATTACAGACGATATAAATATACTCGATACTATTCGCGCATTTATCATTCACCCAGAAATTTCTCTCGCGGTTATGCAATTATGTTAATGTTTTGAATTGCAACTGCAGCGACAGAGAGACTTCGTGAATGTTTGGTCAAGAAACGTGGATAAGTAAACCGAATTATTTGAGACAAGCTCGGTGCTAGTTTGCTTTCCGTCTAGTTTAAATAAGCGACTCGAGGATATTTGATCAAAAGCAGGAACCGTATAAATGGAATCATTTACGAATTTAGATCAAATAGATTTTGATGTGTCTCAAACATGGCTCAAAAGATCCGACAAATAAATACAGGTTATTTAATGTGCACATTTATTAAACCAATTCAAATTCACGATGCGTGAGGTGCCATTAAATTGTCATTACCTAGTACGAACAAAGTTTTATTGAAAAATCTCATGGAATTAATTAATTGCCATTTTCCTTTCGAAAATTCTTATATAATTTCGAAGGGCACTAAAAATTAAGCAAAGAAATATTGAATCTGGTATTGAGATTAAAGATATTATTAATTACACTGTTATTATATCGGAACATTAAAATGTATAATTTATGCGCGATTTTATGTATCGGCATGCAAAAACCATTAACACGGGTAATCAAATAATCCTTCAAATTAATTTCGCGATGGAGCAGGTGAATATCATGTCTTGCAATATAAATTTAGACTCTGCGACCGCATTTAATACGGCTAAAGTGCTTTTGATACGACAGACATAATATAATTGCGAAAATAAATTAGTTCTCTCGTCGTTGAGTAATTAAGATCACTTCAAATTAAAAATGCATCAACTCTCCACCAGGATCGTATTTTCTTTTAATCAAATTATTCTGAAATATGATTAATCATCCGTGTATTAATATAAAGTGGAATATTTCAACCATTCCAGAAAAATTCTACTCTTTTCACACCTTTTAAATTAAATACATTTTAACCCATTCGATGCGGCGCACACTCGGCGGCTCACTCGCCCAGTGCTCACTTTATACTGGTAAATAAACTGTAAACTTACGTGTGTAACGCATTCGCGACATGTGCAGTTTAACTGTTAACAATAATATCAAATTACAATAAATTTGTGATTTGTCAGCTAAACCTATACAGTTGCAATTACCATTCGTTAATATGTATTTCTACAGGAAACTATACTTTATGATAACTCGTGAATTTTTCATGAAAGGAAAAACTAATTCTGATAAATTTCTATAGAACCATCAATTAGACTATTCAGAGAGATTTAGTAATTCTGTAGCATACTGGTCGTAACGTATATCGTAAATATTAAATTTAATTAATCTTCGATCATAAGTGATCAAAAAGTATAGTAGAAATTTATACAGATGTAGTAATGACAAAGTAAATGCTTCTTTCTTTCTTTCTTTGTTTTTTATACGATACGCTAGATGAAAAGTAAGATGTAATTCATCTTAAATGATAAAGTTAAAAATAACTTTCTAGGTGCAACAGGAGCATTAAAGTCTTCGACTTGCAATTAGCGGAACGTCAAAATCGTAACTAGTATCGGTTATAACCGAGAACGAAAAGTTTAATTTACTTTCCTGAAATTTTCCTCCGGTGGAAAAACGGAGCTTTTTTAATTCTACAACTTTCCCACCAGTCGGAATTTATTGTACACTTTATTACAGCCGTCAGTGACAGCTAATGTTGGAAAGCAACTTTGATTGCATAGCACGGTTTGCAAACTTTGCTTTTATGATTTTTCGCTTCTCAGACTTTCATCACGATATAAAGTCGATTGCAAAGGCTAGGTGTGGAGAGAGAGAGAGAGAGAGAGAGAGAGAGAGAGAGAGAGAGACAGAAGAGCTGATGTAAACCAGCCCTCGTAAAATGCTGCTGTTCCTGTCGCAAGAATGAAACATTGCGCGAAATTACTGCAAAAATTATTCTTTTTTTACGTTTCGCAATACAGGAAGATCGCTTGTTTAGCTCCATTTTCACGAGTTTATTCGCACAGTTTGGTGTGCAGTTTTTGTAAAAATTAAGTGTAGATAAATGTGTACAAAATGACAACATAAAATGAAGGCAATTACTGAGTAAACAGTTTTATTTCAATATTAAAGTTTACTTGCAAACATTTTCGAAATTTTCCATAGCATTACGTTTCTCTAAAGTACAGTACATATTGTACAATTGCAATTTTCTGCTGGACATTATGATCTATTAACCAGTGAGGACTGTCTTCAGATCAGTAATGATGATTGTGACGATTAATTATATCAGTATTAGAACATTTTCATTCATTTTTAGTTAAAATTCTCCTTTGTTTGCCTTCAGGGTCATCTGAAAGCTATGGCATACTAGGTCTTTGAATTCGTTTTGATTGCTAAGTCGAAAATGCTAAGTGCCATTTAAAAAAATGTAGGTGGCCTTGATAATAATAAAAAAAAAATTTCCTAATTTTTTAATTGCAATATATAGCCAACCGAAAACTAATCAAGTTTTTTTTAAATATATTTTTGCCAGATTGTCGCAAGTACTTGCAAAATCGTGAAAAGTGTTACATGGGACACCCTGTATATATATAAAGTTTTTAATATCTAATTCATTTGTAAGTATTCTCAATCATATCATGACTACTTTTTGCACACAGCCTTTCTTTTATTACAGTTTATAAATTGCAACTAAAATGAAAGGCTATTATTATATATTTTTTTAATTCATTTAATCTGTCAATTTATCGAACAAAATTAACACAAAATAAACGAAATAATAACATTTTTATTAAATGTGAATTTCGTGAAATCATATCTACGTTGAAAAATTAAAGAAAACCACTAGATACATTCGATAGTCGCATCCTGCGTGGAAATATTTCAATAAATGTGAAATGAAGTAAATACAACTGAAGACTGAATAGACAAAGTATTCGTGTAGCAGGACAGTTTCGTCGAGGGTGTCGTTACGAGGAAGAAATGACCGATTTTAGAAAGGGGTGGGGTAGCCGAGGGGGTGTGGAAGAGCACGGTAACCAAGATTTACATTTTTCCGGAGAAATAGGTTTTGCGATAAAAGGATTTGGAATAAAATTTAACTCGGCTGGCAGAGGTATTTTGATTTAGTAGTCGTTTGAGAGTTGGCAAGCGCTTTGGAATGCCGCCAACATTTTTATGTTATTCCTTCCAGCATCCCTCTTCCTCTCGGAGGGTTCACCCCATCCTTTTTTGGTCAGCTTCTTCAATCTCTAGCTTGGTCTGTTTTTGTTGTTTTTTTTTCGTACCGTTACCCTAAACTGGGATCGATAGCAAGTGTCGATACTGTGGAAGACTCTTCCGGGAGTGTATTTTTAAAGGATGAATGGACAACGTGTAATTACAACACGATTAATTACTTTAACAAATTTTCTCATGTAATATGTTTTCTCTATCGCACTCCTCCAAAAGTGTTGCGAATTTGGGACGGTATTCGACTTCATGAAATTTAAATTAATGTCGGTAATAAGTTTCGCAATTATTGCAGATTTAAATATATCAGGAACGATGAGAAGTAAGGAAAGTAATGAGAATTTATAACGAAGACGTATTCACTGAAAAGTCATTCCAATTGTCAGAGGTTAATATGAATTTCCTTCATCGTAACTATAAATATAAGAAAATCTTTTAACAAAACTAAAATTCTGAAAGAGAAGAAAATTAGTAAAATATGCTTACTGTTTTATGATAGATCCTTTGCAATTTAAATTATTTTTCCACCTACTTGTCAGGTAGGAAAAACTAGTTTTGTAAAACTATCTGTGGCCGTTTATTAGTTTTTATATCACACCAATAACAGCTAAATTTTGTAAAGAATACTTGGATAAAGCTAAAAAACCATTATCAAACACCGAAGATGAAATTAGATTGTTTGAAAATTAAGTGTAAGAGAAAGCTATATCCCGAATATCATACCGAAAAGAACTTCTGTATACAGTCAATGTAGGCAACAATTTTACCAAATAAAAATTACTTATTTAGTTATACATAATTTGTCATTTTTGTCAATGTGTTGTTGCTTATCTTTTTTTTGGTCAACGCAGAAAATTGATCTTATAAAGCGCTACAGTTACTCTTATCAGATTATATGTTAAAATGGACGCTCTTCAACATTACATCATTGGTCGACGAAAAAGAACGTTCTATTCCACAGTTTGTAGTTTTTATCCAATGTAGGATAATTAGTTTCTCCTGTAACTTTAGATTAAACTCTTTCTTTTTGCATTACGAAATAAATTTACAGTGGGATAGAGAGAGAGAGAGGGGGGGGGGGGGGGAGTAAGAACTTGATTAATGAATGCATCGATATTAACGCAAAGTGCATTTTCGCATCGGTTTATCGCGAAAATACACCCCTTATGAGGGGTGGTGCGAAACGAGAAATATGAGAGTGTAATGCGTTTGCTCCCTTATCTTCGAGGTGCTTTTCCGGGGAGAGAATTTCTGTACGGAATTGCATATACATGCAGCAAGTTAATGAGCGTGCAAACTGGAGGAAAACATGCAAAAAATGAACACATTTTTTACGTGAAGTACGAGAGATTAACTAACCAAAAAAAATTAACTTAATTAATAGCACGGAAGTCAGTGTTTCTGTTTCTTCTATTTATTATGCCACAGAAAATCTTTAAAAAGAATTTACTTTATAACAGCATAGAAACCAGGAAAGTGTGAATGATTTGATCTTTCACATGCATTCAACAAAATGATGTAGCATTTGTTATATATAAA
Organism: Cerceris ruficornis; assembly: GCA_963989415.1. NCBI lineage: Eukaryota > Metazoa > Arthropoda > Insecta > Hymenoptera > Crabronidae > Cerceris > Cerceris ruficornis. The sequence continues at coordinate 54,146,744 of OZ022517.1, forward strand.
AAAAAGATAACAAAATACATTTCTATCGACTACATTTTGATGTAGTTTTATTTCCGTGTATTCACCCTCCCGGGAAAGGTTCGCCTCTACGTAGAATATCGTCGTTCTGTCGCGAGAAGATGCACCGGAAATGTCCACGAAATGCAGTCTACCTCGGTAGAATATAAATGCATGCTATGGGAACATCGATATATCCGGCTTTTCGAACAAGCTCCATCTCCGAGTCAGAGTAATTCAGGAAACAGAACGATTGCAAAGTATATAAGCAATCGACGGTAATGGACTAGTTCAATTTTAGTGTCTGAGAAACCTAATCTAATTCAATATTATTTTAATCAATGGGAGTTTTGCAAAATTTTTGTTTTAGGCAATGTGTAATCAGAGTGTTTGTTATAGTTAGCGGTTTTGCTTGTTCGAGCACAGTTCTCAAAAATAAGGACGCGTTTGCTAAACACGTGCAGCTGAGGGTCGTGTAGTCTAGGCAAAATATGCTTGCCTGGGAAGGATAGCTTAGGAAGGAAGCGCTGAAGAAGCGAGGGCAAATTGAATTGTTTATTTTTGATATAAAACAACAACCCTCGAGTCGGCGAGGAGTGAGTTCTTGCCTAGTTATGCAACCACTTTGTTAATTATTGTTTTGTTACATAAAGTCTGTTTAGTTTAACCGCTCAAACGACATTTACATTATAAACTGTTAGGTACCATAATTCTTTATTTTCTCCAATTAAATAGTTTTGTTCAATTGAATTTTCGCAGGCTTTAATGCATTAATAAATTGATTGCAATTTCATGAAAATGCAAGTATATAATATAGATTCGAGAAAAGCATCTTTACTTCAAATATCCAGCAGTCAGGCTAGTCAGTTTGTTATTTTGTAGGTGAAAACTTTCCGATAAAAGGGAAAAAAACGGATTCCCGATTCGAAGTTTCAAGGAATGCCAGGTCCGAGTCAGGAAAGAGCCGGAAAGGGTTTTTCTCTTTTCCGAGCTCGAATTCGTTCAAATAAATCAAAAGAAACAAGCACGAATCTGACGGATATCCTGGATTCTGTTTACTTGGGATTGGATGGAATCGATGATTCAAAGTCGCGGGGGAAAGAGAGAAATTGTAAGGGTAGCTTCTATTATAATACCGAAGTAATAAATTAATGACGTCACGCTTTTGTCAAATCGAATGGAAATGGATCGATGTTTCTTTGACACGAAAAAAGTACCGGATACGAACTAGACAGCGAAAGTGGAGCTTGTTCGATGAAATCGACGAACAGGATTAGTCGGAATTGAGGGGTTGGCTACGTTTTTCGAGATTGTATGTGACACGTAGAAATACTGATATGAAATTTCTGAAGTATTGATAAAGTTGTCGCTATTTATATTTTAGGTAGCAATTTTACTAAATTAGGGTTCTGAAAATTTACATTTCTGTATATTATAAGTTTCAACGATGCAGAAAATAATTATAACATAATTCGGATATCTAACAAGTAAGAATTTATAAAGATACTCCGTATATTTCTAAAAATAGTTTAATAAAATTCCAAATAGCTATTGATTAGTTATGAAGAGCTATATATACAAATGAGAAAATTAATAATTCCAAATCGCAAGTTATTGCATTAGATACACATTTCCTATCAAAAAATCATTCATTAATAGCTCATTAACACAAACCAAAAACAACAGACGAAAACAAATACCATCGTCAAATAACTATCAATTACAGTATTACACCCGACAGTTACGCAATTCTAACAAAAACGAACCCCGTGCGCATCCTCGAGACTGCTGACACCACCACCTAACCTACCCGTCCAAAATTTCCCTAAAATCCCCAGACCGGCGATCGATCTCTACCAAACAAACTGATTCCAACGTACATTCAATCCTTATTAAACCAGAAATAAATAAACACACGTACATTACAGGAAATAGGAAATTTACGATATTATGCTTACAGATTCGGGTCAATGATCCTGAGACACGAAAATCAGCTCACCAGCATTCCCGGGACAGGCCACACCACTGAACGCCCCAAACACCCTAGGAGCCTCAATAAAACTACCAGCAGACGAGCTCGGTTTTCTACGGGGGTGAAAAGAACGAGTCTTAGAAGGGTGTGTGTGCATGGTGCGCCTGGGAAGGATCGAGGGTGGGCAGGGAGGATAAGGTTACCGGTGGTGGTGGAGAGGGTGTCGCTGCTGTTGGCGGTGGACGGGTTTACGCTTGCGGCGAGCTCAAAGAGCGTTCAGGGACACGAGGCGCCGTGTTTCAGGCTTTCTGGGACGCGGCTCGAGCCTGCGCGGGAATGCTTAGGCGTCGGCTGGGGGTTCGAACGGCTGGAACCGTCGATAGTTAACAGTGCGACGCCACACGTCGCTGGCGACGCATAAATTGCGTGATCCTTCGGCTGATCAGGTGTCATCAGGTTCACAGGAAGGGTCACGTTTCGCGAATTTTACAACTTGCTAAATCGATTCTGAGTGCAGTCAGTAGTGGTTAGTTAGGGCGTTAGTAGGGTATTGGGGAATCAGTCGAAAGCGAAAGATTTCTGTTCAATGGGAAACTTCTATTTAGGATGTCTTTTTCTTTGAAATAAGATTCTTTTCGTAGACTTCGACTTAGATGGGATAGGTCTTTTTATTCGGTTTCGACAGGATCATTTGATTCTGAGTGCACTCCGTGATGAATTAGGACAAAATCGAAACAGTATGGGAAGTCATAGTAGTTTCTATGAATGATGGAGATCTGTATAACTTGTACTGGGGACTGATCTCTCGATGTAAAGATCCCAGTGAAAGTTAGAATAGTTGAACTGCTTCATTAAATATCCGTTGTATTTGATTTCTCTGAAGGTTGATAATATGCCATCTTAGGACAAATTGTAGGGTTTGTAAGCCGTGAAAATCTGTTGAGAATATGGCTAATGAGTATTTCTTGTTATTTCAATAAATCTTGCAATAGCTGAAACTTTGTAAACGAACAAATTTGAGTTTCCGCCGACGAACTTTTAATTGAGAATAATTTCGCGATAATCGGAGTAATTACGGAGCCTTGCCAATGCGACTCAAGGGAGACTAGTTTCCGAACCGGCATGAAGAGTTGTAATTCACAATGGTAACTGCCACGTTACAGAGAACTGTGAACATACTTTTGCAATGACGGAAGTTTCTCCATACTTTTTACCTTTGAATGTATCGATTTATGAAAATGACGGACCGACTGTTTTAACAGAAATATCAATATTTTACCACGCTTCAGCTTCTTATAAATATATGTTGCAATTCTAACAGAAGGATGAATGATGAACGAAATAAACGTTGCAGAAAAAGGACCATTTTCTCGTATTAATGTAACCTCGACTCACCCATCCAGCAATCGCACGAATAAATCCAGAATGAAGAAAGAGCAAAACGTTTCTCAGCGCTGATATTTTTTTCTGGCATAAAAAAAAGTAATGGCTTGAAATGCAGTTGTCTCGGTCATAGTGGAAACGTACACGGTCAGCTGGAAGTCGAATCCAATATAGTTACGGCCATTACCGGCCATTTTATGGAGTATTTTTATCGTTGAGCTGCAAACCGAACGACCAAAAAGTGCCAGTAGTAACAGTCGATGTATCGTCAGACCAACCGTCGGAGATTGTTATTTTTGTCAAACTTTCAGATCTGAATAGATTTCATTTTTTTATAGATCAACAGAAACAACTTAGAATCGAGTTAAAAATGTTGGACTTAGAATCAAGCTTTCGAAAGAAAAAAGAAAGTTAATAACGTATCCGTTCGCCAAGCTGGTAGTGAGAACAGACACAAATAATAATTCGGTTATATATGTTTATATGTCCGTGTATATAACGTATATATGTATGTATATATCCGAATGCACTATCTGCTCGAAGTTATTAATATTCCATTCAAAGCCACGGATCCTATTCAGCCTGGTCTCCGGGAATTTCGATGAATCGAGCGAGTTCTGATCCCCGGGCAGATTGCAGCTCGAAAGTGGACGACGATTACAGTCCATTCGAGAAATTTTAGTCGTCATTTTAGGATCGTGAATCGCCGATACTTGGTCGTTTATCGAATTAATTTGGCTCAATGAGCGTCCACGAAAATTTATGTCGGAATTTCGCAGAAAAAATTGTATTAATTGCAAGTTTCGTATATTGGCAAGGTTGACTTTAATCGTCAGAGAGATGAGACTCCTATGGAGGCGAACAATGCAACAGAGGAGTATTTATTGCGCCGGCTAATGCCCGTTTATTGGCATGTAAAATGACTGCTGACATGCTTGTTTTTCCTGAGAGTTCACCTCAACGGCCGACGCACAATGGCACGATACAAATAAAGGAACCGTCCATTGTCGATCGTTAAGCGAGCATTGCGTTTTAAGATTGCTGCCGGTACGACGATCAATTTAACGTAAATCGTACGGTGAAACTGCAATTTCTCTGTCTCTTCTTTCCTGAGAAAATGGCTTATCCTGCTGCATTTCGAAAGTTGCATTTTTAACAATTTCATGGTTTTCAGGAACATTGTAAATTGTTCCAGTCTAACAATGGATGCTAACAATGCACATTCTGTAACATAGGAAATTTTGCCGTTTATCGACAGATTTAAAACCATTTCTTATCTTTAACCATCTCAGATGAATAACATAACGTCTCTTTTAAGAATTGCTTTTTACTCTTAATTTAAAGTGTATTAAGAATTTTTTCCCATTTGAATATATTTGGATTTTTGCACGAAAGTTAATTTACTACTACAATATCTCTATCCTCAGGACGTTAAAATTACTAGAAGGGGATATAAATGTGAAAATGATTAAAATAAATGTAATATTGTCAAAAAATCGAGTAACTAAAACCGGAATGAAGAATACGCGACAAAAAGAATCGAAGATTTTCTTTGCCTTCACATTAAGCTTTTCCTAAAACTCCAATATTTCCCTTTTTCTTCGTGTTTCATGAGCCGTAAAATTGCTAAACCACTTACACCAAAATCACTTTCATAATTTTGTTGAAATACAAATCGTCTTCACTTTTCATTCTAGAACTCTTTAAATTTTTTACTTTCCGACAACAACAATACACAATAATTTTGTCTAAAGTTTGAAAGGCTACAAATAAACGCGAATATTTTCAAGAGTACGTATAATTTGTTTTACAGGATAATGTTCTCGTCTATTTGACACTTCCGCCTCAACAATCAGTCTTCCATGTACTCGATCTGTGAATAACCGACTTTTTTAATTCGACATTTCACCGTACTTGATAGAACAACCATTTACAAACCCCAGTTCAATCCCTCGACCTACCGCGAGGAACTTTACCCTCCTAACACAATATACATTTTTACCTCTTTAAGTACATCTTTCTATCGTTCATGCGTTGTTTCCATTTCACTTTTTCTCTTCCTTTATGCTTCTTCTTGTGTCGTCAGCTCTCCGCCATCTCTCTCTCCCTCCCCGCCCCTTTCCCACCTCCCGTCTCTCCATCCGTTTGTGATTATCTCTTTGGGTATTTTTTCCGTTCTTTCTTTTTCTTTCCCTTTTCTGTAGTACTTTCTGCATCTGCCTCTTTCACAGTCCCTTCTACTCACTCCACCCTTTAACGCAGTCCTAAATCGTTCTATCATTCCCTGGCGTCGTAATTTCAATTCAATCGAATGATATACGTGGTGCATTCCGTGGGTGCATGTGCAGGAGCAGCTGGCACGAAAAGAGCGCAGTTCTAACTCGTGCCTTTATCTTTCGCCTTTGTCTCCCGCACGTTCGTTAGCTTAACGGTTTGTTCGCTCCCCGCGCACCCCTTCTTTCCTTACGGAATCGTGCAATCCCTTCTCGGACACGATTTACTCGCTCGAAATGGGAAGACGAATTGCGCTGTTTTTGCAAACGTTCACCCAGCGAAAAATATGGACACGGTTCTCCTCTCTCTCTCTCTCTCTACCTTCTCCCTTTTCGGTTTCCTTTTTTTCTCACCCTCCCCTTACCCTTTGCATTGAGAATCTACGGCATCCGGGTGGGGATTCGCAAATAACGAGCAAGTTTTTCTTCTTTTTCTTTGAAAGAAATCGCCTTTCTTTGGTTCCATGAGTGATTCCTCTGCATTTTCGTAAGGGCTTCTTGAAATTCGTCCCCGTTTCCCTTTTTTGCACTGTTCGAAGTAGATACTCCTAAGCCGTCTCCATATTTGTTTTCCGTCAAATTATTTGCCTTTTGAAATTTTGAAAAATTACAAAATCAGAAAACGACATCAACGTATACCTTCTACCTCTTCGATCAAAGCATCATTTTTACTATATATCTAGTATCATTTCTTCCAACAAGGTTTAAACATTTCCAAGATATCCGCAAATTAAAAAAAAACAGTACCATTAGCGAAAACACATAGAACTATATTTGCTAAACGTATTATGTGTACTTCCGTACAAAATGGTATTTACTAAATGAAATAAACTAAACTCATCACGTCTTATCCTCACCGTGCAACCCTAGAATCAGCACCATACAACAAAAAATGTTCTTTCTTTACTTCTTTGTTTCATACTTTTAAATTTTAACTGCTGTGATTGTTTCATCTACGACTTACTGTTTTAACACTAGAACTACCGGCGTTAAATCTTTCATATTTCAAAATATTAAATAAGTACTTTGAAAAAGGAGGAATCAAGAGGAGGGAAAGATAATCGATTCGGTGATTTATGTTTTTTAAGATGATCGCAGGATATTTATTCTAAGGCTCTTCTATAAACTTGGAGAATTTTTGGAAAAAATTGTGTACCAGTCATTTTGACTGGTTTGGTAGTTCTAGTGTTAAGTGCGTTCCAAACCACCGAGGCTATGATACACATATCACATAGGAAAAACTTCTCAGAGCTGACAAGGAAAGGTTTAAATTCGCGCCCACTAATCACGAGTCTGAACCTTCTCCTCCTTATCCACTAAAGTGTTCTTTTTCCAGCCTTTCTCCTGTCATACCTACTGCAGGGCGAGTCATTAAGTTGACCCACCAACACCGTAGTAGAAACACTCCCTCAGAAATCAGGCGTAAGGAAATGGAAGGATAGGGGTGAAGGGGGTGGTAGTTCTGTGTGATACGCTAAAGCAGAAACCTAAGCGAGTCGATGAGTGGCTGACTCGGTGACTAGCGTGATTAGCTAAGTGATTGCAACCCCACCCTATTGAACGAGGCCACCCCCTTTCCACCCTCTCACTGCCATAACTCATCACCTTCGCTGTAGTTAGATCTGTTACTTTTCTTTTCTTTCGGGCACGATAATCTTATATTGGCAGTCCGCGCTGTTTCGGAGACTTTTGTTGAGTGCAATTCTAGTGAGGGGTTAGTGAAATACATCCCCCGTTATATCGAAGGCCGCGAATTCGACATGTATGAGGGGATATTTTATTTTCTAGGGCGAAAAGTCTCGTTACTTGGAAGGATTAAGCAGGGTGATTGATTGCGGGGATAGGGGTGGCTTCTTTGCCGCTTTTTACGGGAAAGTGGGTGGAAATTGGAGCGAGGTTTAGAAACGCGGATAAAGAATCTGGTATACCGATGTTCCTATCTTTAAAATATGATTTTAAGCCGATTATGTCGGGATTTAAGTTGTTTATTAATTTAAATTCCGCGTCTGTTTAATGAAACGGGTGCATTTATTAGGCAGAAATATTAATACTCTTATCGTTTTGATGTGATATTAGTCATCATTTACATTAATTATTTATCGATCAATCAAATAAAATATTTTGCATAATAATCGACGGAAAATCGCACTCTAAACGGTGATACGACTCTGTGTAATAATTGTATGTATTAGCTGATACTGAATGTTTGATTAATTAATCGATACTGGGAACTGAAAACTGCGAATTTTAATCAAGAAATGGTAGGGTCTATCACCGTTATTTACTTTTCACTGTTGAAACTATGTTAATTACGATAGATTAATGACTAAACATAAGTTTAATCAGTCTCTCATTTCAAATACTTCTCTTCTACTTTAAATAGTAATCATATGAATTAAATGCGAACATAATTTTTGTTAATGTTTTTGCAAAGCTTGTCGTTTCGTCCTACGTCAAATATTGATCTGTACAAGTTTTCAACTGATCGACAAATTACCACTAGAACTACCGGCGTTAAATTTACTATATTTTAATGCATTAAATAAGTACTTCGGAAAAAGAAGAATCAAGAGACGGAAAATATCATCAGTTAAGTGATTGCAGTTTTACAAGATGGAAGTGAGGTGTTTGCTTCATGGCTCCGCTGTTAATTTGGGGAATCTTTCGAAACAATTGGAAACCAATAATTTCGACTAGCTTGGTATTTCTAGTGTTAACATGACTGCGAACGTCGAAAGTTAATCGACTGAACGTAGTAATTAATTGATACAAACAGCAACGTATAAGTTCCATCGAATTAATAGTCAACGATTAATATTGGCAAACCATGATCGGCATAATTATCCCGGTAGTGGATCGAATCGATAGTTGCATATTTGTGAAACTGTAAACGGCAGAAGAGGATGGGAGAAGATAAAGGGTGGAAGTAAAAAGGGAGGATAGAAAAATCAGACGGGTTGGATTCTTCCGAGCAACTCGTGCTTGTACATCCCCTTTAGAGGGATCGTGTTACGACCCGGTCACTCTCTAACCCAATAGCTGTTGACACTTTTCTACAGGCCGATAATGTGAATAAACTCATAAAATTGAATGAAATTGAAATGATCAGTTTATGTGCCATTAGCAATGTGGATTGTACAGAATTGGTAGAAGAAACTTTGCGGTTGTTAGAGACTATTTAAACCTAAATGTCGAACGTAATTATAGTTATACTTGTTCATGTTGGTGTTACAAAATTATGCAGAACTCTTAGTTATAATAGTTCAAAATAACCATATTTTTATTATAAAAACGTTCATTATAGAATACTTGTGAAATTTTTTTTAGAAAATATAAGATCATTAAAACAAAATCCTTCCTGCAAAGTATGAAGCCGCAATTTCTGCTGTAGGGGTAGTCACAGGGTGAAACGTATTTTACAGTTCCTGCCAAATTTCTCTCGTTTGGTTTCATAAAAAATTTCGAAAACAGTCGCAGATATTGTACCCAGTGGTGTGCAGACCTTTGAATTTTTTCAGATTTTTTGCTGAAGTGGATCGTATCCGAAAAAATAAAAAGCGGATATTTATCTATAATACTATATAATAACTTATTTGATCACATTTATATTATTATGGCTTTTTTAAGCTTATTATGATTATTAATTTGACATTTTTCAGATTTTTTGTAAAAGTTTTATCTGTTACCCATATTTTTAAATTTAGTCCAACGCAAACCCTTCAATATCTCGATTCGAACATAAATGGACTTACACTACTTTCAAAATAAACGGTCCAATTGTATTTGGATACAGGCGAAATTTCAGGTCCTCCAATAATTATTAATAATTCGGAATTTCTGTGGCCATAAATTACGGTAAACAAAATAACTTAAAATGCGCATTCGAAGCCTCAATCTGTAGTGTACCATTGCTATGCGCATGGAAAGTAAGAAAATATCAGCTTTTAATTTTCTTAATTCAAAAATCTGAAAAAATTACACATTAATGTTTATGGCATGATACAAATACTGTAAAAATATAAAAGTGGTCATTTCATATTTTCAATAAAAAACTATTGTTTTTAGACTTTATTACTTTTTTAGAAATTGACTTTCCAACAAAGAATCTGAAAAAATTCAGAGGTATGCACCTCACTGGGTATAATATCTGTGATTTTTTCAGAATTTTCTATGGAGCCCAACAAGAGAGATCTCGTAGAAACTGTAAAATACGTTTCACCCTGTAACTACCCCTACAGTAGCGGTAGCGGTTTTATATTTTGACAGAATTTTTTTTCAAAGACCTACCGAATGGCATGCACCAATATCAATTAACTTTGGGTCACGTTTTCCATGCTTATCCGGCTGGGCCCTTTAGATATTCTACTGATGTTATTAAAACTACTAAAAGAGAGTAAAAAATAACGTAAAATACTTTATATTATATCTGGTACTTGATGGATATTTGCATGCAAGTTAATATTGGAAATTTCCGTTCTATGTTTATGACAGATTTATTACAATGGTCGTAGTTCTTATAATACATAATGCCTTTTTAATTTGAATGTTCACAAAATAAATAAATTCTGTTCATAAAAGCTGTAATGCGGCATAGGGTGAAGTGTCCGATTTCGGCAGCTAATTATCTGAATCGCATTTAATTCTGTCCAAAATCGAACCGTTTTTATAGAAAGATGTATAAATCACAATAATATAACATGTGATTGAGAAGAAAATTAAATAGCAGGGACTTATTTTCTCAATAACAAAAAGCACAAAATATCTACGGTCTAATAATTATTAAATAACATATTAATATCAGTGCTTAAAGTTATAGGTGGGAAACCATATCCACCAAACCAGTCTAAACGACGAGTTCTAAGTTTTTTTTGAAAAATTAGACAAATGTGTATATAACTTAGTGGTTTCTTTCGTTTTCTATGTCTATCTTGGAAAATATGAACCACTAGCTCGAACAATTTTCTTCCTCCCTTAAATTCCTTGTTTAAAAGTATCAATTTATTTATCTGCTACATTCATGTTTCGCGTTGGGAATGCCCGGAAATTTTATTCTGAAATTGGTTCCTATTATTGTAATTTATTTATACACAAATGTGCGTTTACCCTGCCGCACTATTCAAATAGTGCAACAAATATTCACAAATCCTGGAATTCGACGATCGTTTCAGAGTTGTAGCATTTATTATCCGACAGTGAAACATATTAAATGAAATACTGTTAAATCATGTGTAATTTTCAGTTGATGTCACTTATCTCAAAAAGCAACGCCCGCTTATATACTAGCTTTTAGTACGAAAATATAAATTTGTTGAATTAATGTAATGTAATTTAGGGAATAAAAAATATACAGAAGCAATGCATCTTTATATAATTACTAATTTGAAATTAATTGCCATTAATAATGGCAGACATGATTCGTATTTGATTATGTCAACTTATTTGCACGAAACAAAATGAGATTTTTGAATCCTTTTTCCATAGTTTCATGTTCTTTATTTATTTTGTGTATTAAATATTACATATAGCTTATGTAGAATAATAAGAAAGTAATTAATGAACATTTTATCAGTTTCTTCCATTCAATGTTCATTTAATAGTCGGCTTTTAAATGTATCAGCCTCCATTTCAATCGTACCATTAATGAGCAACGTGCGTAATTAAATTTTTGTGTTCGGAATTTTCATGTTCGCAGACGAATATTAATGTGGTATGAGAACAATTATTTTAATTCATGAATCGTATACGAGTGCATGGGCAGTTAAAAAGTAGTACAATAAAAGTGATTTATTTTTGTTTGCACTTTATATCTTTGCAAGAGTGATCATCAAATATTTTGACACCGAATGAAATACAGGTGCACCAGTGGGATGCAAAATTAAAGAAATAGCGCCATTAAATGTGCCAACGACAAAAGAGCGTTTCTTTTCGAGAAGGTAAAGTAAAATTTCAAACGCACCCCATCATCGATCTCATGTAGTAGAAAGCATCTCAAGTTTGAGAAAACAGGAGAATTCATCTAATTTCTGTTCGCATTACCCTTTCGGAAGTATCAGAGTCACCTTAATTGGCTGAAGGTTTAAACACAAATTGAAAAGCTGGAGAAATTCCGGGCACCCGCAGGATGGAAACCCTTTCGTCTCACTGTTTTCCTTTTTTGACCGCCTGGAATCGATAACGAGGCCATTAACGGGGCAGGGGTGCGTCGAACGGAGCAATTTCACAGAAACGAAAGCGAAAAGAGAACTTTAATATTTATCACGGGGATAATGGATTTTATAACTCTGCTTTGAACGAAGGTAGACAAAGAACGGGAGAGTCGAAATCCTCGAAGAGAATGAGAGACAGTCGAGAAACAGTAAGAAAAGGGGTGAGTGAGAACGGAAAGTGAAATGAAAGAGAGAAAGCAGAGAGAGAGAGAGAGAGAGAGAGAGAGAGAGAAACGAAATCCGGAAAGAGAATGAGGAGAGAAACAGAAAGAGGGGAGAGAGAGAAAAGAAAGAGAAAGAAGGAAGAGAAAGAGTTCAAAGAGAAAAGAGAGTAGAAGTGGTAGAGAGAGAGAGAGAGAGAGAGAGAGAGAGAGAGAGAGAGAGAAGCAAAAGGGAGAGAGAAAAAGAGAAAGTAGAGAAGGGTTCCACAGAGTGGGAGTGGTGCATTAGCTAGCAGCCAGAGAGGCTGGTTTTGTTTGCAAGTTTCTGAATCAATTATTTATGGACTCGTTAACGGGCATCGCTTTCCACCGCGAGGAGATACGCCATCGGGTTATTTTTGTCCTTTTGCATATTCTTTGCCTCGTTAGAGGCAGGGACGAAATTTGCAATAACCGCGAGAAATTCATTAACGCGACGGGAATGGCTTATAATCGATGCTTGACGTTTTCCATGGCGCAAGGAGGTGTTGACATAAAAATGAGATATAAGGGGGAACAGGGAAGAAAAAATCTAACATTTTGAAGGGATTTTTTGTGGATGTTGAGGAAACTTTGGTATAATGGAAGTAGAAAAAAGTAATTAAGTATTTTATGTAATATGACTCATCACTCTGATAATGCATTTGTTTAATCTGAACTTTGCATAGAATTATGTTCCTCTTCATCTTCAAATGGGTTTCAGCAATTTCGAGTTTATGTAATTATTTAGTGTAATACTAATTCCAAGCATGGAAACAGATATTATGAGAAAACTTTATGGATTTTATTTCTAATATACAATGCAAAAATTTACTTTCGAAAACCAAAATACCCATTGACATTTTCCCAATTATACTCGTGATATTATTCTCATGGAAATATATTTTATACAAATTCAAGGGAAATAACTTAACAGAGAAGTTTACAAATGTACCTCTCTCAGTTTCTGCGGAGAAAGAGAAACAATCTGGTTCAGATAACCGAAAGAAAGGGAGAATAAGAATAATTCAAGTGGCGGGGTGTTAATAACGGCAGTAATTCTCGAAGAACAGCATGATATCCGTGGAAAAAGGAGAAATTTTCCGGGACACGGATAAAGTTAGCGCGAATCCCGCCGCGAACTAAAAAGTAATAATAAGTGGAAGATAACGCAAAGGTGTAATGAAAAGTTATGGGAGTTTTGTGTTTCAATACTCGAGATACGTACTCGAGTCTTTCCACGTGGTACAAGGAGAATTCGAAGTACACGTAATTTGAGTTACGAGCTACATGGCAACGATCAAACTTTTGACTACAAACCACTCCCTTTACTGTACCACGATAATCCAGGCCCAAGATGTTTCATTTACAGCTCATCTGCTCAATTTTTCACTTTAAACTCTTTAGAAACAATTTGATTTTACAAAAAACCTTTACCGTAATATCCTTCGTAAGTCTATTAATGGCTGTGGAGTGGATACAAAGCTATTATAACGAGCAGTGCTAATGTTATCAAAATATTGGTGTGACGAAGTTTGATCAATGACTCGAGGAGACATAATAATTCAACTGTAATTCAGTCATAATTGAATAGCATTTAATTGACGATAAATACTTATGAAATGCTCTACATTTGTTTCGGTCAAATTAAAAAGTGTTTGCAGAGTACGCGAAATTAAAGAATACAGATATATTTTTATGCGGCAGTTTCTTGAATTAATAGATAAAAATACTTGCCAAGTTTTATCTCCCTCGTAATATCTTAGAAAGTATTAGGTACATACATGTATAAAGAAAACTTTTTAGATAAAAATCTTCTCTCTATATCTTATTATTTGATCTTAGGAACCATACAATTTTAGTTTAAAAAGAGAATCAGTAAATTCTTCATATTCTGCATAAATTTTACGGTTTCTAAGATAACGTAATGAAAAAAATTTTAAAGTAAAATTTTAGCCGATAACCCAGAATAATTATCAAATATATGTTGAAAAATTGACAGCAGGTATTCAACAGTAAAAATTCTTTATCACATAAAATAATAAACGAAATGATTTACAGTAACATCGCAGAAATGGGACAGATATAATTAAAATTCATAAACATTCCGGTGTTTTAACTCTTTAAAACCCGAATTACTTCTCAACTTTTTATCTGCTAACAATAAGTGAAATTAGTTTCATGTAGTTTTGTAACATTAGCTATCCATTTTTACCCGATGCTATTAACATCTGTAGGTACCGAAAGATATTTAAGGGAAGATACAATGTTACTGTCAAAATTCACAATCGAAATCAAATCAATGGAAATTCACTTATTAATGTCAGCTATAAAGGAAAACTAACTGTTGCGAATATATTTCGATACAGGGCTGCACAGCGTTAATAGTGTTGTTAACCACTACTTTGTTGAAGAAAAGCGGATAGATAAGGCACTAAAACTTCGTCAAGTTCCGGTGGTCCGATGGGAAAAATACAATAGGAGTAAGCTACAACGGAACCGGATGACAATATCAGTTCCAAAAGATTTAACTGGGTAGGAGTTAAGCGACCGTTATTCGTAGACATCTAAACATTGCTATTGCTCGTGAAAGGTAATTCATGAATGGAAAACGCAATACAAGAATGAAAAACTCTCGTTCACTTCCAGTAGAAACGATCAGCCAGTGGTCCAGAAGAACGGATATGTACAAGGAATTTGAAGGGGTAGGATTCCTTTCATGTGAAAATCTGTCTAATCATCGACCAAAAATGCCAGAGGTCAATGATTTCCAGAACGAATTTGAGGGTAACTTTGACAAAAAGCCGACGACAACTGTCGTAGCAACAAAGTATCGAAAAACGAAGGGAAAGCAGTGCTCTAAATTCTCACGCGATTCTGCCATACTTGCCGAAGAATCAGAGAGAGAAAACAGAACGCATAACGGGAGAGGCAGGAGAGAGAATAAGGATGAGAGGTGGAAAAAAGAAATGGGTCACATTAAAGGTTCATTAGGGCACGGCGGCTGGTATCTGACCCAAATTCATATTTTCCATAGTACCGCTCGGAGGGGGTAGTAGACAGTCATCCAGGCAGGCAGGGAGCTCGTGGGTGGTTTTCCTGAGCGCACAGGGGTGGCTGTCGTACGTCCATGGGGGTGGAGAGGAAGCGAGATCCTGCGTTCATGTAGGCCCTTGCAGTGGTGTGTGCAGGCCCGAAGCGAGGCTGGGGAGGATTCGAGGGACAGTAGAGGGTTGGTTCCTGGTGGAAGCTCCTGGTACGCTGGCGCAGGCGCCTCCCCCACCCCTCTAGCTGGCTTGCGGGCGGGGAAGCGTCGCGACGGCTGCCGTCGGCTGCACAGTGCGGGCCCGGACGCCCACCAAGTAGTACCTTTACGTTCTCGTCGGACCGTCCGACCTTAGAGCCGATACTCTCCTTTAGAACCACCCTTTGCCTGTCTCTTTCTCTCTCCCTTGCATCCTTCGTCTCCACCTCCCTCTCCGGATCGCTGCCTCTTTCTCTCCCTGTTTTTGTCTCAGCTCCTACTTCCATCCTTGCTCTCTCTTTAGTTCTCTCATTTCCTCCCTCTCTGCTCCTCTTGTGCCGCCCTCTTTGGGAGGTCTATCTCCTTCTCCTCTCCCACCCCCCTCCCCTGGCTCTTGCACACTCCCCAGTTTCCTCTCTGTCTCTCCTGTGCCCTCCCTCTCCTCCGCCCTCCCTCACGCCTCCTCTGTCTCTTTCATCCCATGGCGCATACCTCGACAACGTAACGTCTGCAGAGCAGAGTGCAGCTGCAGAGGGTAGCAGCGTCAACTGGAGACACTCGCTGGCATAGAAGCTAGTCACGGGGTGGCGCGTGGCCAGACGAGACACGCAGATAAAAGAGGCCCCTCGGAAGAGCTGCAGCTCGAAGAGTGCATGATCTCTTTTACCAAGAAGCAACAGAGAGATTCTGGCAGATCGAAGTGCCCTACGTTCATACAGACCTCTCGGTCCTCGGTGAATCGAAGATTCGTCAGAACTACCCCTATGAAGAAGGGATTACCCTCGAACTTAACAAAAACGAGCAATATCAGCGAAACTGGGGAGAAAAAGAGCTGGCTGTCGCCGGTGAACTCAGGAAGATTCGTAAAAACTACAACTCTGTAGAAGACTCTACCATTGATTTTAGTAGAAACGGACGGTGTCTGTGAGATTGGGGAGAGAGAGAGAGCTTGCAAGAAATGGCGGTTCTTCGTGAGATTCCGTAGCTCGAGCGACTGGGGTGAGTTCTCGGGCGTCTTAAAGGGGCGCGATCGTTCCAACATTGGGGAGGACTTTTCAGAGCTGTGTGATGGAATGGTGGTTTCCGGGGGATGAGTATCGGCCATTGTTCCAACAATAGCGTCGTGTTCGAGAAGCGTTAGCCTACTCTCGAGGGTGCAGCTGCTTCAAAAGACAGAGCCAGTGATCATCCAGGAAGATCTCGGAGGAAAATTGCCAGATTTTCTAATCTTGTTGCCGACGTTCTGGTGAAAATTTCTATGTCTCATTGTTCGCTTGTTCCGTCAGAATTGAGGACTCTGACGGAACGGTGAAGTCGTAAGTGGAACTGTCTTCCTCGGGGCTGAAAATCCATCGTGGGCGTTGGACAAGTTTCAGAATGATTAAATTCGATCAGTAAATACTAACAGAAGAAATCATCGATTCGAGATGCCAATTACTACGAGCAATCGAGATTATGTCGGTAGTATGACGAAGAATTTGAAAACATTTGGCCGTCGTGAAGTCGTAGCAAAAGAAAAATGCATTTGGATGTGAAATCCGAAAAACTGACTTGTCGGAAAAAATAAGTTTCCGTATTCTACCGTCGAAGATTAAAGTTTCTAAAACACGGTAAATTCCTAAGGTACCGAAATCTCAAGATTTTCCCGGTAATAATGGGAAATTTTCAACTTAAAGTACCACGATTCTAAAGTGTTAGAAAAGTTACTACGAAGACTTTCGTGCGCGTAATTTGACTGGTTCAACAGAAATAGATCCTCGAAATTCAGAGTATCGTACATTGACCGAAATTGTTTTCAACGTGCATCAAAGCAACATTAATTGAGAATGAACCCCAAACTGGTTTTGATCGCGTGAGATAGTCGCGTAAAGTGAGTCTCTTCCTCCCAGCAGAGTTTTCTTTAACTACAAACAAAATTTCTGAGAGCATAACTTAAGGGCTTGAATTTTTCAAACTCGCCTGCTTGTCTTACCGTGAGTCTAATTTCAACTTAAGTTCATTATCCGAAGTTTTCTCGTTAGAGGAAAAATTAAGGAAAAAGCAATTCAACTTCGACCTTTGCTTCTTTAATATTTCTCGCGAAACTCCTACAAGTAAAGAAGTTTCAATTCTTCCAAAAAAAAAAGTAATTATGGTTCGTTTCTTCCTTTTCGGGCTTATCTCGACGAATACAGGATATTTCTCTCAATCGATCATCGGCAAGTGTATTTTACATCATCGTCATCAAAGAAATGTGTACAACGTGTGCTCAAAGTTGAAGGTGACGACCATTGGAATTAGCGCATCTAATTTTAAGCCTGCTTATTTTCGCCTGCTTCTATTTACAACACTTTTAGCTGCTTTAAGACATTTTCCATCTTCAGAGAAATATTTCACGAGTGTGGAAGGTGAAATCGATAAAGGTGAAATTCGGAGTCAACTTATACACTCAATTACCCGATACTCCTCGCGAGGGAGAAGGCCCGCTGAACGGATATAAAAGTGAAGCGAATAGAATGGCACTCCTGAAATGTAGAAGTCGATACACAATTTGCCCTTTGACATCTTTGATTTTCGATATTTATGCGATTTTTGCCAGAATTTTTCGCCAGTAATTTTTTAAAAAGGAGAATATTTTTATTAAGTTCAGCAAAGTTCAGTTTCGATCAGTTCTTCAGATTCAGCATCAACACCAATTAAGCATACGGTTCTCGTTATTCGTATCAATCAAAGCAGCTACAACATTTTATTTTTTTACTATTTTATGTTATCACTACTAACGCTGCCTGTCAGTTTGAATGTCAAATCTTGGGCTATGAAGAAGCTATTCTCGCATGAAGAAGGCGCATTATATCATTCTTTCCAAATGTAATTTCCACGAACGCCTCAAACTTTCTCGATAATTGATTGAAATTCCAATCTCGCCAAGTAACCAAATTTCTCAGACGATTTCGTACCATACAAGATGTTTCAGAACAGTTTCCGTTGAAAATATTTAATAAAACTCATAAGCCCCATTGTTTGAGGAAAAATGAAATATCCGAAGCGGTCTCCGTGCCATTTCCCATAGTTCATTTGACGTTTCCCAATCACCGATAGAAATTCTCATCCCTCAATCGAGGTCGTGAATGGAAACTGACCACGTGATTGCAGAGGGAGAGAGCTATTGACACTGAACACCGCATCAGAGAAGACCAAGTAACCTTACCACCGCCGGCAGAAGAAGAGAGAGCCACACTCCGGATATAGGCCGGTGGATATTTCTTCCGAATGACCCTCTCTCCCCTCCTCGAAGGCAGACAAGCGCGCCGTCGCGACGACGAAAATATCGTCGAAGAAACGAGGCGGCCGAGTGTCAGGCGGAACAGGCCGACGGAACTGGGAACTTCGTGTCGATCTCTCGAGAGTTCGAGTATCTCGAATCGAGGAATTGAACTTTTGACAGACGGACGAAGGAGTGAAGTTTCGGAGGTAGCCATTTCTCAACAGACGAACTGAGACTAGAGAAAAGAAAGAGAGAGAAAGCGAGAGACGGCGATAGAGACAGAGATAAGGAGAGGGAGGATGGTGCAAGGGAGAAAGAGAGTGGTGAAGAGAGTAGTTGCATAATTTGCCTAAAAATACGCGAAAACTGGGATTGCGCGAGCGTCAGAAATATTCGGGAGCAAAGTGTAGTGCCGTTTTTAGATCCGCGATGATCCTTGTGCAGAGTGATCGAAGATGTCCAGTTGGAGAGCTGAAATTGCCAGAATTCTGTGCGTGATCCGGTCCTCGAGTTTCCAAATGGAAGAAGCTGTGTGGAGATCGAGAAATTGTCAGCAAGGTATGGAAAAGTTTGAAATCGATGACATTTTTGAGAAAGCCATAGAACAAGTCACTTAGGGATTTGTACATTTTTTTCTTTCTGCTTTTCTACGTGTAGAAAGTGTAATTGCATCTTCTTTCTCTCTTCATATCTTTAGGGGAACGTAGCGAGAAAGAAAGAGAACGAGAGGTAGAAGTTGGCGTGGGATATATTTAAACACACGGGTCTCGTGTTACTCGCGTATCGCGCCGAGCCGAGAATAGTTACTCGCGCGAGTGACCGTTTGGTCGTGTCGTCTCTAGGCTCCCAACGGCGATTATACATGGAAAAATGCTTTAAATCCGTTCCACTTGGAATTCCAAATATTTTATCGGTTCCTGCAGAGAGACTCCACCGATTTTCCATTTGATCTGAATAGGGACCATTTAAGTATTTGATGGATTTTGCATGCTTGATCGCATTGTTCCGGAACTGCTTTTAACGGATTTCCCATGGAGAAGCGCTTTAAATCCGTATCCCTTGGAATTCTAAGAACTGTAGAAAGATTTGACTTTAATTATGCATGCTCAATCTAGATTGGGTAGGTGCCATTTAGAAATCTAATGAATTTTCAACGTTTATCTCCGCCAAACTCTCTTTTCGTAGATTATTCGCAAAAAAGAAGATTGAATTTCCAATATTTCGCACACTAAGCCACGGATTACAGACAGATCTTTTTTTTGCCGACCTTTCAACCTGGTATAATTGTGAGCTACTTAAATATTTATAGATCCTCCTGCGATAAGGAATACCAGAAGCGAGAGGAATTGGAAATAGGGGCGGAATTATCACGATTAAATACTATGGAATATTGACAAAGTCGAGTGATTCCCGGTTTAGAGTCCGAGATATTAATCATTTTTAATATTCGGTTCATTTTTTACTCTTTGCCGTACAATTGGGAAATTCTTTTCGGGGATTAGCTGTCACAACTTACTTCTCGCTTTCTTGAGAAGAGCTGGAATAGCGAGTCAATATAATGGGCATTAAGCAAAACGATATAATTGTACCTATTAATGAAAAATCTGATATCTGGATTTCCAATTCTGGTCGAATAGAAACTACGTAATTAAATATCTGGTAGTAGTTTTGAAATGTTTAACGAGGGAGGATCAGAGAGATTGCAATGAAATTCCGTAGATCGTTGACACTGCACTTAACCGGCTAATTTTCAATATGCATCAAGTACGAATCACCTTAATATCTGACAAAATTCCATTGACTATCCACTAGAAAATACTTCAATTTTTTAATGAATATTCTGGAGATTATCGACACGATAACTGACGAAAAACTTTAATCGTTTAATAAAAATTTAGGTATTCGAGAGAGTTATGCTGTCAATATTCGATGATTGATTTCTAACTCAGGTAAACAAGCAGAAGTTACTCCGTTAATAAATAGAACATTCTTCAACTATTTCTTGGTGGGTACGATCACAGAGCGAGACTTAGTTTCGAGGGAAGGCAGAAATCGAGGAAGGAGAAGTCGTGGGCTCCATTGTGGCCGTCTTAATGCCCCTCTTCCTGCCAATAACCCTCCTCTGAAGAACGACACTTAATGGCCGCCCAGAAGACACCACCTCTACTTTAAAATGCAATAGTGCTTTCTCTTTTCTCCCCAAATACTATTACGCCAATATCTTATATCGTTGGAATTTTCCGAACTTTGCCAAACTTTTCATCTTCACCGGTTAAAGATGATGTATAAATTTCAGTTCATCCCGATAATTTCATTCGGTTCGTTTACTTGAGAATTCATTGTTAAATTATGGATTGACATTGCTAATATTTTAGAACAAAGGTCATTCACTGCTTAAGATTGAATACTCACGATTTGAAACTTCGATCGATGCTCTCTAGTAATTTCACAGTGTATTCCAGCGTGAAAAGAGGGTGGAGGGTGCACCAGCAGTCACAGAGGGTAGTAATTAGCAATGCCAGGAGGAGGAACACTCCAGGGAGCGTGAAATGTCATCAGCAACGATTCTGTCTTCGAGGGACAATTGGGGAAGAGGAGACCACACCGTTGGCAGGTGTCATCCAGGTCACTTCACCATCAAAAGAGGGATGTACCAGTGAGAAGAGGAGGACTACGTAATGTTAAGCTTAGCTGGTTGAACACGGGTCAAATATACCGCACGATTGAGGCATTTGGTCCCCTTCAACCAGCTGTAGTTGACATTAGACTTCAACTCCAGAGTCATTTTGACCACCAGTTACCGCCGGGGGTGTAGAGACTGTGAGAAAATCGCCCGAGTGACGCTGTGAAGTGTTGCCTGTGTTGCAAGTCATGCAAATAACTTGTTAATTTCTCAACTCTGCTAGTCTTTAAAGGAACTGTCACGTATGACCGATGATCGTGCGGAGTTTGAACATGTCACAGTGATTAGGACCGTTTTTGCCCGAACACTGCCAACTTTTTGGCGTTTCGTGGTCATTGGTATGTAGTGTTGGTATTTTACAAATTAGAGATAGACATTGGGGTACTGGTCGTGAAGATTTTCCTTCAAATTTGCATAGGTATCTTCATTTTCTTTAATGCACCTTTACGCAAGTGTACTGAAGTATATTAATAAAATGAGATTTCTGAAAATACACGTAACCAAAAGTTATAAAATGGAAACTGATTTATTTTAATTTAAATAATTGTTTATTTTGTTTGAATATTGAGCTCATAAATTTTAAATAGTGTTTATGCCACAATTCGAGAGAGAATTTCTTTGCATTAAAAATACTTTGTAATTTCAAGAATTTTTGTAAAAATTATTGGATTTTGCTGTTTTTCCAGTTTCTTGTGAAGATAGTGGAGATTTAATATTAAATCAGTGGATATTCTTGACATTTAAATATTATTATTATGGTATTGGTGAAACAGTAAAGTCATAATTACATTTTGCAGCATCCTTAATGAATGTTTCAGATTTCCTTTCAATCATTTTATAATTCAATGATGACTCGAGGAATTTCAGTGGAGTTCTGATTTTAATTGGTCCACTGTGTTCCATGATTATTTATATAATACTCATCATATATTTCGTTGTAATAATATTGTGAAAACTTTGAAAACTTGAAAAGTTTAATGGAAGCAAAGAGAAACTGGATGTTAGTATTAGAATTAACAATACTTCAGTGCAACATTATGTCAAAATAATTCATACTAAATTGACTATAAATATAATAAATATTGCTGAAATAATAAATATTGCGTTCCAATTTGTACCGAAATTTGTACGTTTATCAGCTTTAGACTAACAAGGGAGCCTCCCGAGGTGTCCGCCTCTGATTATAATGAAACTTCGTGAATTTGTTAAGCACGAGAAAATAATTGATACGTATTTTTTATATCGGCTAACAATAAGTCGCACGTTTAGGGGGTGAAACCATCCTTCAAAGTTTCGACATTTTTTCTCCTTTCGCTTATAACTTCAAAACGGTTAATGATAGAGATTTAAACAATTTGTAAACATATTCCTTTTGTATGTAAAAAGCCATGAAAGTTTTCCTTATGACATTTTTCGGTATCTACGATAGTCTACGATGACTTTGTCGCGACGCGTCGTGGTGGATCTGCACGGCCTACATATTTTACAATAAAACAAAAAAAATTAATTTTGATTTTTTACAAAAACAATAATATTCTAGATGACAAGGGAAGTATTTGTTGCATAATACATTTTTGCCATTATCACTCGTTTATCAGATATAGTAACGCAAAGTGTCAGAACCGGCAAAAGAAAAGGCTTAGTTTCAGGACTCCAGAGTAAATTACGGAAAAACAAAAACACGTAACTTTTATTCTTTATTGCTCTGTCATTTAAAAAAAGTTTAGTTAAAATCGGATCGCAAACTTTAAAGATATAACAAAAAGCTTGTCATTGTTTAATAAAAAATTAAGAAAAAATCGATAAATAACATTTTCAATTCTATAGAGGTTTCGGACACAAAAAAGCGAATATTTCGTACATTTATCGTAAATATCTATCATTAACCGTTTTGAAGTTATCAACGAAAGAAGAAAAATGTCAAAACTCTGAAGGGTGGTTTCACCCCCTAAACGTGCGACTTAGTTGATGTAAAAAAATACATATCGATTATTTTCACGTGCTTAAAAATTTACGAAGTTTCAATAACATCGGAGGCGTACATCTCGTGAGGTTCACTTGTAAGATATACTTGACATAAAGCGAAAATATTCTTCAAAATGAGGATTTCAGTTGACAGAATAACTACGACAGTTTTTCTATTTCAACAAATATTAAATGTACAAATTTTACTGCAATACAAAATCTTCCAAACTTTTTTAACTCAACCTAGAACATATAATTCCATTTCGGGAAATTCTCAAATATTTATCACAGGAAATTTGCATAAACACAATTCGTATTCACAGTTTCACAAAAAATTGTTCCATTGTGCAAGAAAAGGAGGTTAAATTGTAACGAATGATTTCACATTATGACATTTATAATAAAAAATGTTCAATATCAACTGAAAAATTCCAGTTCAAAAATTCTTTATTTAGAATAATCGTTGGTATAAGGAGTAAAATGTTCGCACAATTGTACAACATATAAACGATCATTCCTGTACCTCAGAAGTTCTTACAGCGTTTAACGCTATTTGCTAAATTTTATTATTTAAAATTCACGAAATTCCAACGAACTGCGCCATTGTAAATTAACAGAAAAACAGGAGGAAGAGGTTAAAAATTTGGGAAACGAGGACAAACGTCGGACGAGAGCTGTTATTTTTAAATTATTCACCGAAGCAACAATTAAGCGGCACTAATTATTCCGACGACCATCGGACTTAATTGTATAAATTTGCAGCTGCAAAGCTGTCGAAACTTTCCCAAGCTGATCGAACAATTCTCTTTCGTCCTCTCGTTTTTTTTGCAACTCCGTTTTGCTTTTAACGGGGCCACATTTTTTTCTATAAAACGAACTTCTATTTTAATTTCTTTATATAGGTCGTCACGTTAATCTCGCTCTTACTTTCTCAGTTCCTATAAACTATTACTGATATCACAAAAAGAAAATTTACGAGATTTCCTTACCTTATTTCAAAGTTACATTATCATTCATTCTGTTAAAGTATTTCATGAAAGTATTTTTCAAGTAGCTTTCATAATTTTCTCATCGAAGAGTTCAAATGAGAAACGATGATGTTAAATGTATTAAATTCATTAGTTATACGATATTTTGTTTTACAATAGAATAAATTCAAATGGATTTACAAGTTCTCTCGATGAACTGGCATTGTTTTATTTTAATGCCGGTATTAATAGTTATAATGTTGGCCATGGGTTAAGTAAAGGAGAGCTATAGAATTTTTGTTTAATTCACCAGTTAGAAAGGTATGCGCATCTTAATAATTAACCGTTATTAGTCTGTCGCGCTAATGAAATATAGCGGGGCGAAATTTAATTAAAAGTAATATTTAGGTCGAGACTGCAACAGCCGGCTGGCTGTTCTGTCCTCACCGGGGCGAATTAGAATATTGGGCCTTACTTCCAACCCCCTCACTCCTTCGTAGAGGGTGCTCCAGCCCTGTAATTACTGTCTCACGAGCACCATTATGGGGAAAACTTGGGGCGAAAGAAAATCGAAGATTATCCACGAGAAATTCACGCTCGAGATGAGAATTTTGCTTAAAAACACGAATTTTTGTTTAGGAGGAAATTTTTCTTACAAGAAGAAATCGAACGTGCGTTTAATGGAAATTAAAAAGATTTTATATCCTGGAATATTATAGTAAATTTATATTAACATTTGGGTGGAACAAATTTTCACAGTTTCTTTAATTGTGCCGTCCATTTTGAAAGTAGCATAGGCCACTTTCTTTTTAAATCGAGATATTTAAACGTTTTGCGTTTTAACGTGTAAAAAATATTGGTGCCAACTTTCGAGAAAATTTACTTGTACTTATCATCTTGAACTCTTGTATTTTTCCTAGTATAAACGATTTTGTATAACCATTGCAAAATCACTATTAATCATTACGGTAAAGTGAATTATGCCACTTTCAAAATATACATGTTTGTTATACCGTTAACTAGCAACATTTCTCTATAACAGAGTTTAAGTTATTTTCATCATATTGATTGCAAATTTTATCAACATAAAGAGCTGCCGTGAAAATGTAATGGATGTTATCATTAACTCGATTTTTTGAAAAAGTGGCTTATGAGACTTTCAAAATAAACGGCACATATAAAGTATAGATGCAAATTATATTTTTAGTGTATTTTAAGACTGAATTTTTATGGAAATTTGCAGAAGTTTATTGTAGATACAAATTAGTCCTCTGCTAAGGAATATTTTATTTACAAATATAGAAGTTTGATATCATGAAACACTTTTAACTGTCTCTAAGTACTTGCGACTTTAACCCTTTACAGTCCTATGTCGAGCTGTACTCGACATACCTTTTCACTGCATTCTATATTCCAACGATTTAATATCGACTTTCCAATTTCTTAATGATTTTGTAATATCACCTAAATATCCGTCACTACCTATAGTTATTGCCGTCATTAAAAAAAATAAATAACCAACGATGGAAAATGTTGTGAAATTAATTTCATTTAGCTCACTACAAAACTGACAAAATACCTCGAACCGCAAAGGGTTAAGCTAATACTCAAAATATTTGTGTTTCCGTTCGCTTATATAATTTATTTTTATTTTGTTTGAACTACTGTAACATCATTCGCGAACCGCACTTTCTCTACAGCAGAAAGTATTTCTTAACTTGATCTCTTACGTAAAATACTATTATTCATGATTACCGACGCCATATTCGGTAGCTAATTTTTACACCTGGTAAAAAATTCGGATTACAAAGGATTTAGTTAAAAAATGACAACACTTCTGAACTATACATGTACTTTTGAAAATATTGGAAAACAAATAAGTTTGTGAAATGTCATTTTAAAGTTCTTACCTTTTATACAGTAAGAGTATACTGAATTTCATAATATACGTGGTCTTTACAAAATTTAGTTTATTAAAAGGGGAATTATTATCATGATATTTTACTGCTAATATATTTTGTATTTATGCAAGTCGTTATCCGGGATTAAAGCAACGAATTCAAATGAAAAACGGCGCAAAGTTTACCATTGTAAAGTGTTCTCAATTTCACAATACATAATTGCAAATTATTCGCCGTACCGTGCAATTAAGTTGGCTACTTTTATCATAGCATATGGGCAAAATTGTAATTGCATAATCTGATTAAACCAGCTGCTCGTTTCAAATATCGACCAGTCCGCTTAATGATGGCTGATTTTACCGGCCATCTATTTATCATGCTTTGAATTCAAAGCTGTTTTAACGGTTTTCATTTTATTACGGTATTATTTTGAATTTTATTCCCGTTGCAGATAAAGACTACGTACAATTAAAAAATAAAAGAGGGATATCATAACAACTCCAAAGCCCAGGAGAAAATAATTTGGTATTTTCAAAACTGGTCAATTAATCATACTTGCAAATTTTAAATGTTTGCCCTCTAAAGTACTATTAAGGAAATAAGATAATACTGTAATTGTCACGAGAGCCTTAAGCTTCGAATTTCACTAACCACGATGAATTAATATAACAAAAATATCAATAGTAATAATAAAAAAAAAACAAAAATAAATATAAAAATATCGCCCCTATCTCTTTTCATTTTGTATTAATGCAACTACTCTCGAATTCTTGACGTATTGCATAGAAATTTTACAATCTCTAATAAAACGAAGGACATGTTACATAATTAACTCAAATAGCTGAAAACAAATGAATGTATCCGTAAGTAATTTAACCCTTTGCGGGCGGAGACTTTTTTGAATATTGAGAAACAATCATTTATTTGGCGATCAAAAACCACCTTTTCATCAGAAAGTCAGAGTGTTGATGTATAGAAGTTATAAATTACTCTTTGTGTAATCATATTTCAACGGTTAAAATTCAATTTTTCAACTCTAACCGTGTATACATGCACCGATAAATTATAAACAGATTTTCTCTCAGGCCGCGCATATGCGTCCGTCGTCCTCAAAGGGTTAAGAACAGTTATGTTTAAATCTGTGGACCTCCGCAGATACAGACCAACAGGGCACGTGTCCTCTTTCAATGAGATGGTGTACAATTCTGCAGAAACTACAATTTTTAAAGTTGTTACAAGTTGATGTATGAATATAATATACGTAAAAAATTGCATAAAAATTTATTGATGTAATTATTGTCCTCCGAGCTACCCCTCTGATGGAAAATGAATTGCGGATGGTCATATCAGGCGTCATTTAAGAGTCAATGAATGAAAACATCTGATACATATGAAATCCATGTGAAACTAATCAAAGTGTTTAAAATATATATATAATACATAGGAAAAATACTTGCGGGTTGCTAGCAATCAACGGCAGTTTTTATCGAAAAAAGTACAAAATAATTAAACCCCGAATTATATCCCATTGCTGCTAAATTGTAAGACCGGAGAGATTCGTCAGGGATTCATCAGACTTTAAGATAAACCACGCGGAACGAAAGAAACACCAAACAACCATTTCACCTGAAAGTCCCCTCCTTCGGAACCTCTTCTTGGCGAGCACAAATTAGTTTGAGTGCATTTCACGGGACCGCAAAGTAGCAGCCCCTAAGTAATGTAATCTCGTTCGCGGCGATGTTGCCCGTGGTGGTGGTGATGGTGGTTCGAGGCTGAAGTTACCCTTCTGTCGGTGGTGGATGCGGTGACATAGGTGTTACACCGTCGTTGTCCCAGTTTTCCTTGCGGCGACAGAAATTAGGGGTGTCAATCGAGTTGAAACGCCGCTAGTTGCGGGGCAAACGTGTTTTATTCGATGATTCACGGGGGTAGAATAGCGTATTTAGCAAGCAGGGATCGGACAAGGTACGCTCGACCACTCTGGGACATTCGAAACAGTAAAAGGATTGCTTACACGGGAATTTAGCAAATTTTATAAGTGTACCTGCTTGAAAGTTAACCCTTTGCGCTCCGAATTATTTTACTAATTTTTTGTCAGATGAGCAAATATAGTATCGGAAAATAGTGTACCGTTGATTATTCATTTTTACTTAATATTAGAAATAGTCGTAGGTACCGCAGGATATTTCTGTGAAGATGCAAAATTATTGTTGATTTTGAAAAGTCGATAATTATTAGGTGAAACGTTAAGAGCCATAAAATTCTGTGTCGACTGTAGCTCGACATAGGAGTGCAAAGGGTTAATAAGCAATCGGTGTACGAAATATTAGAAACTTTTCAATTACTTTAATCCATAGGGAAGGGAAATAATTCCGGGATTTCGTTTAGGAATTTAATTCTTACACAAGAAAAGATAATTTGTGAATTTCGTTACTACCATAGTTTCGAGCGGTTTGATTATTCAATAAAAGGGTATGCAAATTTTTCAATTATTTTTTTAGACCATAATTTTGAGAAAATTATATTAATCCTTTACGGACGTAGATATTTTTGAATATTGAGAGATAATCATTTATTAAGCGATCCATTATCAGCTTTTTTATCAGAAAGTCAGTGTGTTAATGCATAGAAATTATAAATTACTATCTGTATAATCATATTTCAACGGCTATATTTCAATTAATCAACTCTAACCGTGTATGTATACATGCGGCGATAAACTATAATTAAATTTTTTCTCAGTCCACATATATGCGTGCCTAGTCCTCAACGGGTTAATGCGAAGAAGCATGTTCTTGTATTATTTTTTTTCTGTGATGAAAACAGTTTCTAATAAACTATTAGTTTAACAATAGTTATCAATTTCATTGCTATCTTCACCTATAGGTAAAAAAATAGTTATCTGATGTCATAATTTCCATAAATTCCGATTATTAATATGTGCCTAATGCAATACTTTTTATAGTCTCTCTATTCTGAAGATATCACGCGTAAACAACGACACCTTTCAACAGGTTACACCAAAGAAAAAGTGATTGCACTAGATGAATGGAGAAGTAGGAAAGTCTTTCGAAAATATTAAAATACAGTTGAATACATTTCTATTCAACTATAGAACTCGACATGTCAGTCTAACAGAAATTCTGATTGACCATGCAATCTCGCCATTCAGAAATTTCCAATCGATATCAATTCAGTGGTATTCAGTCAGGCAGTCAAGCAAGGGTGTGCAGGCATATCGATGCTCGATTCACTGAAATTACACGGCACCCGGGACGAGAAATAGTTTCTCTAGTGGACATATAGCTAGACAGGTGGTCGAAGTTGCAAGTGGCTAGCCAATTTGCGAATCTCTAGTACGTATTTCGGTTGATGCAGATGCTGCCCTACAGGGTGGCACTCAAAATGATACATCTAAAGCCTGTTGAACCGGTCCAATAATGAACAGACCACAGTTAAAACTATCAAAGGGTTTTATATAAATGTATATTCTTATATATGATATCAAATATAGTTGTTTTAAACACAGAAAAGTAATTTTCAAAGAACTTGGACTGTTAAGTTGGAAGGATAATACGTAATACCGTGAAAAAGTAAACGGAGATCAATTATTGAAATGACATTGAGGATGTCATTGAGGAGGTTACATTCAAATGAGCGCGTGGCGGAGGACAAAGATCTCTGTACATATTTAAAATGGCAGAAAATGTAAAGTTCTTACCAGTTTTCAGAGAATTCTCGTTGATGCATGAAATTCCGCTACATTAACTGCAACTTTCACATTTTCAAGCATTGTATGTTGTTACGCTTTGATAGGTGCTCTCTTGCTCATTGAAATATTACATTAGAAATAAAATAATGACGATAATACATCAGCGAATACGATTATGCGCGGCTGGTAAAATGCAAGGCGAAAATAAATGTAGTTTAACAGTCAGTCAATAGGAGTCTTAATGCATGCGAATAATTATCTATTACGTACAATATACAATTAGATATAATGACATTTTTACTGCAATTTGAGCAAATGATTAGTTTACTTCAAATTTTTTATTTTTCAAGTAAAATATTACCGTTATTCTGATCTTTGACTGCAGAAGACGTACATGCAATTGCACGTTTTCACGTCTTCACTAATATAGAGTGTGAGTTTCGCAACCTGAAGATTCTAAATAACTCATAAAATACGTACTGTATGAGAAAATACTTCAGTACAATAGTTGCACGGTTATGAAGGTGGCATTTAATAGTAACATGGATTTTATGCTGTTTTACTGTTTTATCGAGATATGCAGGTCACTTTCATTTTTTTATATGGAATGCCTGCATTTCCTTTTTAAATTCTGATGAAGCATCGAATTCTGCATAAAAAGTCATGCTATGTAGGGTCTAAAACGAATAATTACTAAGATATTGACAAGATAGTTATCCTACATTACAAGAAATGCTCATTTACGAAACTGTTATAATTTGGAGGACAATTTTGTTTAGGTCGACAGATAATATTGTTAACCACTGTCCTAGGCATTAGACAAGTCGATATGAAATATCAGCTAAGCTTAAATAATGAAGTCATGCAGATAAGAAAAAGATACTGTGGTATATTTAAATAAAAAGTATTAATATGCTTGTATTGCTAGACGAGATGAAAATTAAGTGGCCGGGAACAAAGTATCAGCAGATGAGGCCTTCCTCTGAATATACAACGTATGCGCATCACCTGAGTCCGCTCATTCTTACAAAACTACATGTAGTAAGACATTCAGTAACAGAGAGAAATGTCATATGATAATTGCTTACGGTGCATGCGATGAAAAAGCTGCTAGAGCTAAAGCATGGTATCAAATTAAATATCCTGATCGAAATCAGCCATCGCATTTCACTTTTTTAAGGCTTAGTAAGCGTCTCAAAGAAACTGGCACGTTTAACGTACAAAGAATTTTGCCTTAGCAGCCATTGCACATAATCCACGCATCAGCACACAGCAAATATCTCGTATCGACGATGTCTGATGCCTAGAATCGTGTATGACAACATTATTTGTCGGCGTAGACAACGTTGTCCTTCAAAATATAGCAGTCCCGTTAAATGAATATGTCTTCTTATGCAGGATAATTATTTTATGAATATCTCAGTAATTATCCGTTTTATACCCTACATAGTATAATGATTTTTTATAAAGAATTCGATGCTTTATCAAAATTTAAAAAGAAAATTTAGGCATACCATTTACAAAAAGCTAACCTGCATATCTCGATAAAACAATAAAACAACATAAACCCCATATTACTAGTGAATGCCCCCTTTGTAACCGTGCAACTTTTTGCCCTAAGCATTTTTTTGTACAGTACATGTTCTCTGAATTACTTAGAATCGTCAAATTCCGTAACTCACCTTGTATGTGAAATACATAAATGCATAGCCAGAGTAAATTTTACTTAAGACCACACATTTATACTTTATGCAAGTAGCATGCAATCTGAAAAACTACGGCGCAGTCCATAATCATGCCAAATGCTTGCAACCGACACAAGTATCAATCAGTGTTGTAGAGTCCGACTTTAATTAATTTATGATATCATGTCTAATGGTTTCTTCACATTTCAAAAATATTAATATGCTGATTTCCATGCAAAATCCGTAGTACGTTCTCACCAGACAGATTCGTGGAAATAAAAATATCAGATTGCAATGTACACAATTACAAATTTTTGGATAATTTAAAAGTTGCCTAATTCTCGTTGTTAATTGTAAAGTAAGGCCTAGATTGGTGCTACCTTTAGTGAAAGTTAATTCAATGTTAAAGTATATTATTGACCACCACTAATGTCCGCTGTAGTTCGTGTTGAATACACCAAGCTCACACTCTACATTCAAAATACGATAAAGACAAAGATCCACCAATCGCCAGCCCATCAAAAATTACAAACCACCAACCACGTGAGAAATAATAAAACAAAAACGTTAAAAACGCTAATCTATTAGGTTGGTAAGAAATTAATGTCGGTTTTCGAGTTTTCAAACCTTGGCGCTTAATTTTGAGGTAGCCGTTCATTTTAATCGGTTTGTCTTCATATATCATTTTAGAAGAAAAAATTTATCAAAAAATTTGTTTCTCTTTAGGAAAAATGTGTAAATTGTAATGGAACTTATTTTGATTAAAAAAAGTTATTCCCATTCTCAACATGTGTATTTAAAGATAAAGTTTGAAAACCGACATTAATTTCCTACCAACCTAATAAATGTCTCTACTTTCGTCTAAACTTCGCTCATACCACACAAAATTTACTCATACACGTAACTAACAAAAAAAGGTAAACCTAAGAACCTCTTAACCCCTTGGGTACATTTGACGACTAAGTTTCGTCATGCACTTGCTTTGCCTAAAAAACGAATGACGAGTATAATTCGTCACGAAAATTAGAACAAAATTAAACATGAATAATGTTATTCCTGGGAAGAGTGAGTTTTAACAGTTATAAGAGAACGTTACTTCTAGGGCTTCAGTGAACCTTGCTTGTGATATACTGCCCCAAAATGTCAGAAATAAGTAATATATTTTACGAAAGTGATAGCGAAGATTTTAATGAAAGTGCAGATTTTGAGCAATATGATGATAACTTTAGTGAATTACAAGATGAAAATTTCGAAAACAATAGTGAACTAGAAAGTGATGATGATAGTGAAATATTATCAGGATTTCAAAGACGCACTAGGCGCTTATCGAGTAGTTATAGTGGATGTACTAGTGAAGAATTGCCCGAGGAATGGATTTTTGTGATCTCTTGCATATATTTTTTTTGTGATCCCTTGAATAATATGTTTTTTCTCATATTGCTTCTTTTATGCATTTAGATTCGATTTACAATACTAATTACTAATCTATGTACATCATATCGCTCAAATAAATGAATTCTCACACAAAGTCTACTGCCTTTATATACCGCTGCACACATCAACAAATTAAATCCGTTTCAAACGCAAGAATTTTTTCAAATAAATTGGTACCCAAGGGGTTAAGTTAATCTAACGTCTATCTAATGACAACGGACAAACGTACGATTTACCAGCCTAATCGACGTCAAACCTTCAACTTTATATTTTTTGTCCTCTTTCTCCGTCAGTAAGGGTCTCCTAGGTGTTCACTAAGATTTCAATCGCAAGGTAGTCACGTAAGGATGTCCACCACCAGGTTGTGTCGCACCCTCCAACCCAATTCCAACCTCCTAACTCTCCTTCCTCCGGCTGGAGGACTCAATTCGTGGCAGGTCTCGAGAATAGGTGGATATCTGGAGGTTGTAAATGCCGACGTATTTAGGGAACCGATTCGAGGCTGAAGACTGGGGCTGGACTGGCAGGCAAGCAAGCTCGCGTGTCTAGACCGGAAGTGGTTCTCGTGCTAGGCGTGGCTCCTTGATATACAACCCCTTGTATCTCACGCAGCTACCGAGTACTCCGGCTTGGTATGTGCCAGCACATGTACGAGCTGTCCGACGACCTTTGCCTAGCCTCCTTCGGCGGAACGATGTCGATCGATTCTGGTTCCTGGTTCTCGAATCCTCGAGGCCACTAATTGTGCGAGTTGTCTTGACTTTATTTATTTCTGGTGGGAAGCGCATGTACCGCGATTCTACGGATTAGGACTTGCCTTTTAGAGACGTTAGTTTACATCTTCTATCTGAGCTGATGTGATTAGAGTTTAGGGTAGTTTTCATGAGATTGACAAAGGTGATTCTGCTATGGAAACAAGTACGCATGTGCTCGATCGATTTTGCGAGTGGGACTTAATGTTGCAGATTTTTATAGGTAAACGTGCATTGCTTTCAAAGCGAGTTGTGTGTCGAGACACTATTTTCGGGTTATTGCCATTTGTAATGCTTACGGTGAAAACAAGTGAAATGTGGAAAACGTGAACACTTAACACATTACCGACCGCTATTATTTGAGCGTTCTACCCATTTTATAGGATTTGTTTCGGCTTAGATTGCCTAAAGAAAATTGCAATCTCTTTGAAAATTACAAATGATTCTCACTGACTCCTTAACACACTTCCGCTACAATAATAAATAACAAATTAGTGATTGCCGTGGGAACCGATTAATAAACTAAAAGTCTAAGCGTTGGTCACAAAAAGCCTATTTATAGGCTACCGGTTGGTAAAGTGTTAAAAAGACACGGCACTTGCTGTTGATAGTAGGTTGAGGATGCGGAACGAGATCATGCTCGTAGTCGAAGATTAGGCGTGTTAAAGGTTGAAAAGTGAGGCTTCAGTGCGCTGACAAAAATAACATTTTCTTACAAATAGCTGCCACTACTCGGGAAATAAATTTGGCAATGTCAAGTCTGTAAACTGTTCGCAAATATACAACGTACAGAAGTCATTTTGAAAAAAAGGTTAACCGATGCAGTATAAACCGAGGATTCATTTATTGAAATTTCACCAACCATCAATTCTAATTCATTACAGTGTGCACGTCGACTTTAGAAATGTTCATTCGCACTGTATGAGAAGTCGGCGAACACGGACATCATTCTCTGGGAGCATAAAAAAAACTGGGAGAGGAAATATACATTAGCCTCTTTAATAGAATAAAACGGAGATGTAGGAAGGGAGCGAAGGTATAGAAATAGCTGAAAGAGAGCTGCTCTTGTCATGAAATACGTGTACGTACGTTCCTTTTTGCTCGTTAAAGTGTCATCTTTTCGTAGAGCAGGTTACATCTCCTTTCGCAGAAAAGAAACATATATCAATTGCATGTGTCTTCTATTTGCCGAATCAAACCATCCTCTTTCTCTCTGTGTAGGTTTCTCTCTCCTTCTCTCTCTCTCTCTCTCTCTCTCTCTCTCTCTCTCTCTTTCTCTCTCTCTCGCTCTCGCTCTCTGCAGATGGAAACGCAACCTGGATCCCCCGGGGAATCCTTTTATGGACTTTGCTGCGACTGATGCTTTCCAAATAGTTTGGATGGCAATCCAAACCAATAGAATGGAACGGAATAGAATGGGGGTCAGAGCGGCATTCAGAGTCGAACTAGTTTCGGAAATTCATTGGCAGTTATGCTGAACGCCGAAACTCGGAGCCGACTTTTTTTCCTCCGGACGATTAAAATGGATTGCATTGTTCATGGCAAAAGTAGATTTAATAAGGAGATGACTAAATTTGTAAATGAGAATTGTATTCTATGTTGGTAATGAGTTAAATTGTTTAGGTTTTGTCTCGTTTAACAATGAAATTTGATTGCATTTTAGATTGCTAATAAGTTAAAACTCCTGGGATAAGACATTACTTCCATAATATATAATATATATTATGTAATGTAAAAAAACAATAAAATATAACACAATGTTATATTATAACATACATACAAAGATGAAAAGTTTCTGATACTCACCTTGTTTTTTTACATTACGGGCGCTGCAGTTATATTTAACATAGATATGTAGAGTCAAAATAATTTGTTTTTATTTTGTACACCACTATAGTCACAATGAAACCGTTGCAAGAAGCATATACAGTGGGTGTAGAAAGTATTCGTACACCGACCAATTTCGAATTATATATTGTGAAATTGTAGTTTATTAACTAATTTGTTATAAATAACGAGTTTGTACATATTCGCGGAAATGTCTAGAACAGATACAAGTGCAAAAAAAATTATTTAGTTGAATAATTTGCAAAACAGTCAAGAAAAAAACGAAATATAAGAAATATAAGAGCAATAAGTAACCAATAAGCTCCACCACAATCTCCTGATATTAATCCCATCGAAAACCTATGGGACTACTTGGAACGTCACATTAAAAAACATCACATATCCTCTAAAGAAGGCTTAAAAAATAAAAAATATATTTCGGACAATATTTCTTTTTTTTCTTGATAACTTTGCAAATTATTCAACTAATTAATTCTTTTTGCACTGTGTCTGTTATAGAGACTTCCGAGAATATGTACACACTCGTTGTTTATAAAAAAATAGTTAATAAACTACAATTTCACAATATCTTATTCGAAATTAGTCGGTGTACGAATACTTTCTACACCCACTGTATACGATTATTGCGTCTTTCCGTAAGGGCGACGAAAGTGAGCGTCGTCAGGCGAAGGCAGGCGTAACCCGAGTGCCGAAAGAGGGACGTGACGATTTGTATTTTAACACTGTTTCTACCAAAAGGTGTTAAAAGACACCTTTGAAATTTTCGCTTAAAATTGCTATCACTAGTTTAACCGTTTTTCCTCAAATGATATTTTCACTTTTTCTATAATGGCTGATAACTTAATTACGCGGTATCTGATTTCTCTAATCTCTTTCCAGATCTAAAATACGTACGTAGTATATTCATTTCTACCACGAGGTGTCTTTTGACACCTGTGTACTTGAACGCAAATATCTTGGGAATAATTGTTAAAAACTAATTTCTGTCTAATATTTTTTCTTTTATCGGTTAAAATTAATTCAACATTGTAACATTATTAACTGAAAAACAGCGTCATAAAGGAAATGCACGCTGTGTTCATTCTAATGCAATGCACTATTTTTCACTCACTCCCAGCTATCTCATAAAAAAAAGTTTGGAACCAGAATTGTAGGGTATGAAGTATACAACAGATATCAGTAACAACATTTCAAAAACAGCTTGTTTTCGGGGTGTATATGAGAGTAAAAGAAAAGAATATGTGTTCCCATATACAAAACCTCAATTCCGCCCTAAGACCAAACTGTTCTTGAATTTCTTTTCTGGAATCTATAATACACTCCACATCCCACAATTCTTGTTCCAAACTTTTTTTATCAGATAGTTAGAAATGGGCGAAAAAATGTGCGTCGCATTAGAGCGAACACGCTGTGTATATACATATATGTACACATATTTAATTTATAACGCTGTTTTTAGTTAATAATGTTACAATGTTGAATTAATTAACTGATTTTAGAAAAAATATTAGCTGGAAATTTGTTTTTGAAAATTACTCCCAAGATGTTTGCGTTGCAAAACCACGGTAGAAATACTGTTAAATAATAAATAGCTCTTTCTTTTGTGTTTAATTTCATATCTGATATAACTATATACGTGTGGAATCCTTCCAAATGCCCCACCTGCGATTCTAATCACACAGATAACTGTAGGATTAATAAAAAGTAACTTATAATGCTGTCAAAATAATCATCATAGTATATAGGAAATTATACTTTCTGTAATTTAAAAATAAATATAAAATCAAGGATATGAAAAAGATAATGAATTTTTCAAGTATTCTGCCGCGCCAGTTACTCATACCTGTTCTCAAAAATTTGAAAAAAAAAGATAAGAACATTAAGACACAAAGGATTTACCCGGGTAAGCATGGTAAAAGTGCCGACAAAGTTAATTGATCTTGGTGCATACCATTCGATGGCTCATTAAAAAAAAACTCTTCCTGCAAAGTATAAAATCGCGATCCCTACCGTAGGGGTAGTTAGGGAGTGAAACTTATTTTACAGTTTCTGCCAAATTTCTCTTATTTAGCTTCATAGAAAATTATGAAAGCAATCACAGGTATTGTACCCAGTGATGCGTATACCTCTGAAGTTTTTCAGATTTTTGGCAATGGTATAACAATACAATTATAATTGAAAAAAACTTTAAAATAGATGCAGAGTAATGATAATCTAAATAAATTGTACGCAATTCTTATACCTCTGATATTACCCAAATTAACGAGCAAAGAAGCTACGTTATATTATAACACTGCTTCGCCATTAGTGAAATATCGGCTTATAAACCACGTCATAATCATCGCAAGAATTTTCCAGGACCCGTAAATTTTAATAAACGTATCAGTGAGATCAAATAACGGGCTTTAACTTTCATCTTAAAAAAATAATTTTGACATACGCGTTCCTTTATAAAAAAAATGGAGGTGCCTCTCAAATATATCTTCATACATACCTGTCAACAAGTATTTTCCAATCTTGTTTTTCAGTTTCAATGAGTACCTAAATAGGGAGCACTTACTGTACGCCTAATAAAAATTGTCTTGCTTATAAATCCAATTATCACTAAATATAATAATCATTAATTTTACTTACGTTAAGAAGGAATCACTTGCACCACAAATAAAATAACACTGCACACTTGAGCATGCGATCAAATTTCGAGCTCAATTTTGTTTACATTAATAACACGGAGTTATCGTTTGCAATAACTGTCGATTATTCGATTAATAGCCACTGGAAACTATTATAAACGAAGTATTGTATTAAACGAAATTTTCTGCAAAATATCATTGTTCGGCTGAAAAAAACATTTCATTTTTGTCGAAAATTCATACTGTTATAAAATAACGCTATATTGTTAAATAAAGTTTATTCAATTTTTCTCTCATACTTTTATCCTGTGCACGTCAATGATATACATTGCCTGTCCGCAAAATTTATTCACGAGGGAATTTTTAACGAGTAAAAACCAAACTCGCTGTAACAGTATTTAGATAATGAAAATTTAATCGAAAATTAATATTAAAGGAATAAAAGAAGGAAACCAGTGAAATAAGGAAATGTCACTATGATAAAATTCAACTCCTTGCCAGAATTTTGAGGAAAGTTCCGGGAATTTTGCGAAAAGTTACCGCAAATTAAATTAGCCTGACGATCCAATTCAATTTTCTCTGGTTTAATTGAAACCCTCCTGACGAATTAGCAAAAGATTTCGACGGTGACCCGATGGAATTTCAACTAGAAATTAAATTTTGGACGACGAGTCAACAAAACTTTTCTCATCACTTTCGCGAGTGCAGTTTCCTCGTTCCGAGGCCGGTTTTTAGCGCGTTTCCGGCTCCGGCTCGCTGTTTCGCCTTTGACGCACCATGGAAAAAAGTTAGTTCTGGCAGAGAGGTGAGTATCAGAGGTCAGAGGATGTATCAAAGGGTTATATGGTAAAATATACAATATGCGTTTCTTTATCTCAATTCTGTTCTCCATTGACGGCATGTTGACGTAATCACGTTATCGAATAAAATGACGACGTGAAATAATAATGTATGAAATAGGGAATGTTTAAAAAATCATCTTTTTTAATATTTTACAATTCCCCGTTATTCACAAATGCATCAAATAGCACCTAGGTAACAGGGAAAATATTGTTGAAATTATTTTTCTGAAAGAAAGCTTTTGTAGTGAAACAATGATATATAGAAAAAAGAACACTTCAAACATTATCTCCGACTAAAACATGTCAGATAGAATATACTGCAAATATTAATTTCAAAAACATACTTTTTTACGTTCTTAATGGATGAGACACGTGTATTTATAACATCGTAAAATATACAAGTTTGTACATCATATGAAAATGAAAAGTCGTGCTGCATTAAGTATATTTGTAGAATTCTTCGCAGGATGTTTCAGGAAAAACGCAAAGAGAAATAATTTTTCAAAAATCGCAAATAAACTCGATATAGCAATTGCAATACTATGAAAAAATAAAGTTCATTGTATTATACGCGCTTCAATGATATCTGAGTTGCATTAAAAATACTCGAAAACTTCTAAACTACAATGCAACGTACATATATCTTATAGTTCCTGTAGATCTATATCCTTCCAATGTGCGAGTATCTCTTAAACATCCTCCAAAAAAGAATTTCAACGGCAAATAAATATCAGTCGCCCGACACCGAGAGGGGGAGGAGTTGTAGGGAGAACGATTACTTTTTCGTTTCCGGAGTAACGCGAAAAGTTTTCGTTATTTTTTGCAAGGGAGTGTGCTTTACTTCCTCATTCGACGTTGTTTTACCTGCTCTGTTATCGGCCAGACACTGGCAAAACAAATGTGCTTCATGGGAATACGATAACACCCTTCCCCTCGCAACTTCAGGGACGCAATCCCTACTCCGATAGATTTTCTACATTTACTCACCCCATTCACCAATGACGGCCAATGCAAATTCACGTAAGCGATGTCTTTTACTTACCTGAAAGCAAACATAAGAGAGAATGAGCGATGGAAAATTACGGTAACTAAGTTTAATGCTAGGACTACTGGCGTTATATTTATTATATTTAAATATACTGAATAAGTACTTTGGAAAAAGAGAAATCAATAGGTTAGAAGGATGATCAGTTAAGTGATTCAGGTCTTATGAGATAGAAGTAGGGATTGCAATATCGGACCAAAAGTTCAATACCGGTATTCGGTATTTTTTAGATCTTAATACCAGAATACCGGTTTTAATACCGGTAGTAGGAATTTTAGAAAAAGAAAGAAAACACAGAATTCTTCTGAATGTGGATAGGTTTGTGGGTAAAAATTTGTAAGAAAGTTTACTATAAACTTGATCAAATTTGAATTGGTTAGCCTGTTTTATTCTTTTTCATTTTCATTTCTAAAATCATTATAATTACGTAAATACCGCAAGACATTTTCTATTTCGGTATGCCTTTCTTCTGTGCGATTTTTCAATGTAATATATAATTCTTCAGATAGTGATGTGTGCTGTTCTTTCAGTGACTGCAACATGAAATTTATTGTTGCATTAGCTGTTAATAAATTGGAATCTCTCCGACATAATGCCTCCACAGCCAGTTTTATTGGAAGTAGAGCTAATACAGTTCTAGATATTAAGTCGAATTCACTATCGGAAAAATTCATTTGCAGGTTTAAGTAGATTATTGCTTTTTGGATTGGATTTTTCAGTTTCAAAAATCGTTCCATCATTAGGAGTAAACTCTCCCAACGTGTTTTAGAATCTAATATTAACATATGTTCTGTTTCATTATCAGTTAATATATATTTTTGTAATAAAGCATTTTTTGTAGGGGAACGTTTAAATATCTTAACAATTTTTCGAACTTTATTAATTATAGGAAGCAATTCTTGATGAGTTAATATTTCACCCTCATTAGCAATATCTTCTTCAACAATTACATTGTCATTATCTTCATTGTCAGTAGCACTCTCACTCTCACTCTCTTCAAAGTCGGAACCAGAAGTTTCTGTATCCACAGTATTTGGGATCTTCTGTTCTTTATTTTTTTGGTATAATACATCTATTATTCCTAATTGAATTCCATGAGCATAGCGCAATTGCTGATTTGCACCTGAACATATGGTGGAGGCAATTTAACAAATTTCTAGTACATACCGAAAAAACGGTATTTAAACTTGTGAATACCGGTATTAAAAAATTGTACAAATGGCTCAAAATACCGGTATTCGGTATCCCGGTATACCGGTATTGCAATCCCTAGATAAAAGTGGAATATTTACTGCATGGCTCCCCTACCAATTCGGGAAAGATTTAGAAAAAGTTGGGGACCGGCCATTTTGACCGCTTTGGCAGTTTTAGTGTTAATAGACTTTCCATTTGTTAATGCTCATCGCCTGATAGCGCATTAAATGACTATTAGAAATGTAAAAAAAAATAATGCTACACTGTTTTCAGACAACTGAAATGAAAAGAGCAAGTATTTGTTCATATTTCCATCTTGAAACAATACCGCTTTAGAAACAAATACATATACTTCATAAATGGTAAACAAAGTGTTAATAAAAATCGCTGTCGACACTGCGATGTTCCTTGAATTTCTTATATGCGCAACAAAGAACCATGAAACAAGTGCACTAACGGTGCAAAGGGTCAAAGAAATGGAATGCTTCGCGAAAGGAAAGTAAAAAGATGGATCTACCTGGATGCACACAGTAATGCCACCCAAAAAATGCCATTACACGAGTATTGCGTTACAGTGAAAAGCCAGGGTGAAAACTACCCCGTCACGTCGCCACAATTTTCCCTTTTTCCAACTTCCTCCCTCCGGTGAATTCTGATTCGCGATCAGACAAAAGGAACGAGGAGGCCTTTAAGTAAAGAGCAACATTAATCTAACCGAGGGTAGGAAGCTGATTCAAGGGGTGAGGAGGGTGTCAGCTGTGAGTGACGCACCTTCAGCCATCCCGTCAACCTCCCCCTTCCCTTCGACAATTCGCACCCCTGTACCACCGACGTACGATCTCCACCCTATTTTTTCGCGGGTTCTTTCCCCTTTGAGAATTCAGCGCCCTTTAAAAAAAGGGGAAACAGGAGGTAGAGCTTGTTGATGACAGGTTATCTTGAATTTTGCAACGGGATGCAGAATATTTCGGTAATAAATTTTACAGAGTTTTAATTTCTACAATAATTATAATTATATTTTCATCCATTGCATTCGTAGCAAATATAAAATGCTGTAAGGGGTTATCGCTCTGCCATGATAAGATAAAGAAATGTGCCAATTTAACGTCACCCTTGGGAATGCATTATTTTGGAATTTGAAATGGAACATTTTTTTACTTTTCACAAATGTTACTATAATGTCGTTGCATCGTAAACAAAAATAGCTTTTAACACTAGAACTACCAAACCAGTCAAAATCACTGGTACACAATTTTTTCAAAAAATTCTTCAAGTTTATAGGAGAGTCACAGAATAAATATTCTACGCCCATCTTATAAAACATAAATTACCGAATCGATCATCTTTTCCACCTCTTAATTCCTCTTTTTTCAAAGTA
This sequence comes from Cerceris ruficornis, assembly GCA_963989415.1. Classification (NCBI taxonomy): domain Eukaryota; kingdom Metazoa; phylum Arthropoda; class Insecta; order Hymenoptera; family Crabronidae; genus Cerceris; species Cerceris ruficornis. The sequence goes on from OZ022517.1 coordinate 54,189,282, forward strand.
CTTATTTAATATTTTTGAATATGATAGATTTAACGCCGGTAGTTCTAGTGTTGAAAATGTCTAAATCGTAACTAATCAGAATGTCATATTGAAACTATGACTAGTTTCATTTTAATCCTATTTGCAGAAAAAGAGTGTAAACTACGATAAAAGATGAAAATTTGAACTCGCAACTATTCCACTCAAGATCACATTTTATAACTTCTATCTATTCTATCATCTTATGCATTGTATTCATCACAGACCTGGTGATTCGGATCGCAGTGCAACGGTGTAAAAAACTGTAAGTCTCGAATAAAATAACAATAGTAGCTAACCAGGGTCAAAATATAGAATAAAAAAGGACTTAACGATATTAGTGAACCTTCTGTAGCATTATCGAAACTCGACTTTTCATAAGGAATTTCGAGGAGCAATCATTCAAAGTACTGGGTTGCAACGTAAATTCGTTCGGCTAAACTTAATACATATTTCTCTTTAATTCTTTGGTTCGAATTACAATCAGTCAATTACGAAATCATCAAATTATTATTATGACAGTTTGCCATTTCAGAGGCAATTGGCTAACACAATTTCGATACAAGTTCTCATTCTTTGATTCAAAAAAGTTTTGTATAAAGGTTACGACACCTTCGTCATTATTCTTTTTCCTTGTAATGTATTTTACGTAGTTTTGTACTTCTCCACGAAAATGTATCTTCTTTAGATACAATGTGTGCTTGCCGGAAAAGCAAAAAAGGTCGTCGTAAAACGAACTTACCGTGGCATAGTATACATTGGCACTCCACGCAGGTGTTCTTCCATAGATATAAAAACTTTCTACAAATTAATATTAGGTTGGTAGGAAATTAATGTCGGTTTTCAAACTTTATCTTTAAATACACATGTTGAGAATAAGAGTAATTTTTTTTAATCAAAATAAGTTCCACTACAATTTACACATTTTTCCCAACGCGAAGCAAGTTTTTCAATATATTTTTTTTCTTAAATGATATAAGAAGACAAACAGATTAAAATGAACGGCTATCTCAAAATTAAGCACCGAAGTTTGAAAACTCGAAAACCGACATTAATTTCTTACCAACCTAATACAACGATACATTTTGCCGTTTCGTTTAACATTTTACTAAAAGTCTCATCGACGAGAGCACGTCGAATCATAAATTCTGCTATCTTTGCCAACGTTTCTATTATTACTACTCGGGGTAACCTCTGACCGTTCACGTAAGGCTGCGTTTACGTCGAGGCGCTCGTTGAGCATCGATGAAAGAAATTTAAAGCAGCTGTTTACGTGGATGGCGTTTTATATCAAAGGGCCGTGGTACGCGCTATCACATAATAGAGCGCCGAGAAATAGCACGTCATCTATTTCCTATGATACTATCGTCTTTGCCTTAATTACACACCCCGTTCTACTGCATTATGCACATCGTGGAAAATAATGGAAGATCGTGGCTGATCGAGTCCTGCTTTATCGTCGACAAGCGATGTAATTGCACAGGAAATTATGGCACGAATTATAACTCGCTCCATCAGATTAACGTAGCAGAGATTATAAACCTCGCAATGATTGATAATACTTGGAAGAAGGTGTTTCATCTTTTAATTAATAAGCTACTTTTGTTTCTAGGAGAAATAAAAGCGTTCCTTTTAACTCGAATGAAAGGGCAATTTGGTTCTGCGTGAAAAATAACATCTATGCAGCCGAGATGAACACTTTAGACCAGCTGTGGCGGCGGAATTGAAAACACTTCCCAAAAATATCGTCGAATAACCTGAACTTCCGAACCGTGTGCGCGGAAAGCTTTAAGCAAATTGCTTCTTTTACCTTCCCGTTTCGCGGGAATAATTTCGTTTCAGAATTATTATGGTTGGAATTATTCTGTATTTTTTTAGGACGATTTCACTTGTTAAACGTTGCTCAAATGATAACTGACTCTTGCAGAACAGTAAAAATAAACAGGTAAGCTCTTACCTGAGGATTCTTGTTATTTTTTCATTATGTTATATTTAACCAAAACTATGGAAGCCGCAGCATTATTAAGTCAAATAATTATTAGGTTGGTAAGAAATTAATGTCGGTTTTCGAGTTTCCAAACTTTGGCGCTTCATTTTGAGATAGTCGCTCATTTTAATATGTTTGTCTTCTTATATCATTTTAGAAAAAAAATGTTATTAAAAAACTTGTTTCTGGTTGGGGAAAATGTGTAAATTTTAATGGAATTTATTTTGATTAAAAAAAGTTATTCCCATTCTCAACATGCGTATTTACAGATAAAGTTTGAGAACCGACATTAATTTCCTACCAACCTAATACATCTTTCATATTTTTAAGTTAAACAGCATTCCGCTGTTGTATGTGTGAACTTCTAATGAGAGCAGAACTTCTAACTAGAAGTGTATAAACTAATTTACAACTGTAAAAGAATACGTCATATTGTATACAAAAATATATAAAATAAACGAAGTATCCATTCGTCATAACATTTATGACATAAAGAAGAAGAAAGGGTCTAGCAGAATAAGGGGGTTAAAAGTGCCCTCGAAGCTTTTTCGTTCCACGATGGGTCATTCGATAGGTGACCATAAGAAACCATTGTACACAAATTTTTAATCTGATAGCTTGGCCGGGATAGTTGTGGGCAAATTCGAAAAATCAGTTATTGCCTCATTTTCCCCACTCAATGATGTGTAAAATTTTCGAAAAAATTCTAACAGATTCTAAACATGATTGCACACGTTAGGGATTTTTTCAGATTTTTATCTTGCAAGTGCTACGCGCAAAAAGTAACTACCTCATGTCACCATTACTAATGCTCACTTTTTTTCATATTTTTTTATATGGTGCAACGTTGTCGGAAAAATCAAAAACCGATTTCTGGGACGCATTTCGGGCTGAGACACGATCAGTATTTGCTATTTTTACATTATTTTAATACAGTCTGTTCATTTTATTACCTTCAATGTTTCTGCACGCGAAAAGATACATGTTAAGGAAAAGAATCAAGATAATTAAAGAAATTGTTAACACTAGAACTACCGACGTTAAATCTATTATAGTCTATGATATTAAATAAGTACTTTGAAAAAAGAGGAATCGAGAGGCGGAAAAGATGATCGATTCGGTGATTAATGTTCTTTGACATGGACGTATAATATTTATTCTATGAGTTTTCTATAAACTTGGAGACTTTTTGGAAAAAAATTGTGCACCGGTCATTTTGACCGGCTGGTAGTTCTAGTGTTAATTGTGTGCTCCTTATATACTAGAATTTTGAACGCTCATTCGGATGTATTCAAACGATATATTCAGAGTAAGGCGATAAAATTACTAAACGTGTTCCATTTACCTTTAGAATGCCGCCCAAATGTAAACGTATAGATCTTAAGATCAAATATTTTTTATCGGTTACAGTTATTACAGTAATGAACGCACGTCATCCGACTTTGAATGAACATCTGTTTAAAAAAGTGTGACTGAAATCTAAAAAAGCACAACCCTGAGAGTGAAATCTGTTTCTCTTGCGACATTAATTCCATTAAACTAACCGTTTCTTAGAAATATTCTCTTATCATCAATGAATAAAATTCAAACAATGCAAGGAAGAGCAGAAAATGCTAGTGAATTTAAGTACACACAGCGCGCAAAAACAGATACCGACCGAACAGAATAATATGTAATATTTGACTGGAATAAACGTAGAATTTCTAAACAGAACGAAAGCTTTGCATAAAATAAATCATATCGCACAGTCAACACAAAATCCACCACGACCGATTCAACAAAAGCCGTATAACTTTTGACCTTACAACATCTAGTTTCATCAAGCTGAGCTGCCAAAACCGAATACACGCAAACATTTACACGTTTCCGCCTCGGTACGATTCGAACATTCGATATAAAGAGAAAAGTCACAATCAACATTCAACCTCCAATTGGACGGAAGTAATTTTAGTTAAAATGTGAAAATACCCGAATGTGAGAGAGGAAACGGCCAGATGCAAACCCGATATGGACATCATTGATCCGATCAATCTATCCTAGCATCCCTCGAAACGCAATCGGTTAAATCCCAAGCTGATCGTCTTACATAGTTCACGGGACATCGTTCGTGGCGATATGTACACCCGGTGTGCAAAGTGAGTGCGCACTCACGTACCTCCTATTGGGATGTACCTACCTGGCTTATACTCTACACAGAAATTCCATGATGTTTGCAAATATTTACCCTGCCTGGATATCTGTGGCAGCGTTCAAACGAACTTCACCCTGCCTGCCTGCTGGATTATATATTCCATGTGGCTGTGTCAATACCTTACTACGAATTGCGTAATGATACCAACACATGCAACCCGACTCCTCGCCGTACATATGACGTACATACGAACGTGTGTCTACGACAGGTGTTAAATCTGACGTTACTGGGTGTCATGGGAAGAGCCAGACTCGTGGGACGAGTATTCCCATTCATGTTTGAGTTGCAATTTCCTCAGACTTGCTAACCGTCGTATATTTTCTGCGTCTACAACGATCAGACGATTTCGACGATTTACCGTTAATTGCTTTTTTACGGAATTCTTCGATAATGCATGATGATAATCGTCATTGGACGATGATACTGTTCGTATCTGTCTGGACTCGTTTAACCCTTTGCACTCCGAGTCATTTTTACTATGAGCTACCAGTTACTCAAAAAATATTAACAATTGTGCGAGTGCACATCTATGGAATATTGAAAATCTTGCTATGTCATTAAAAAGAAGCGTGTACATTTTGAAATATTGCTTTATAATAAACAAACATATAAAAATACCACCGGATTTACCTGACAACGGAGTTACCAACTTTTATTACAATGTCGCCGCTGCGGCGACAACGGAGTGCAAAGAGTTAATGCTGTTAGTATTGTAGCTTGTCAATTTTCTGTCATGTGCAGTACAGTCTTAACAGCAATAGACCAAAGGTTATAGATGAGTCGTTTATTTTGAAAGTAGCATAAGTCACTTTCGCTTTAAATTAAGATATTTAGGGTTTACGTTTTAATGTGCTTAAAAATCTTGATGTCCATTTTCGAGAAGGTTTACGTATACTTGTTATCTTGGATACTTATATTCTCCTCAGTATAAATAATAGCGTATAACCACTAAAAAATCGCCATTCTTCAGTACGGAAAGTGATTTATACCAGTTTAAAAATAAACACCTCAGACATTGTTAAGAACTTTGTGAGGGGCATCTGCATTTGTCGGTGGATGCAGATGCTCCTATTCTTTCTTACGCAGTTTAAGCAGAGGTTTAACTCGTGTACGCTTCAAAAGGCACTAGTGAAAAAACGTTAATTTGTTGCAAACACATTTCTTCGCATACCAAATCGAAGAGGCACGAAACTGTAACTCTCTTTAGAGCCTCTCTTTAGCCCTGAACCTCGACAAGAGTTTCTAGACCACCCCGGTGTAATTTATGGACGAAAGAGTACCCAAAAGCATTGGGACTCTCGCCAGGGTTGATTCTGGAAAATATCACCGTCAATATCTTTCTTCCCACGGATGTCCAGGGTGCCTCTCTTCGGGATTGTGGGAGGCGGAAATATAACACTTTGACCCCCGTAACAGATACGGAAGAGGTCCACCACCTTGGAAGGGCCGTCTCTATTGATTTCAAGGCCCAATCAGGGCATTTTGTATGTCCTCCCACAACGGCTTTGGTGGGATTTTTGGCTCGGGCGGAGGAGATGCAATGCCAATGCCAAAATAAGTCAGTTGAACAAGATCATCTCAAATATTCAGATCGTTATCAAACAGTATTATTTTATTTATTTATTCGTTTATTCTTTTTAACCGGCAAATTGCTCTTTAGTATACATCAAAAACCACCTATAATTACGGCAGGCATGACACTATCATGGAAAGAAAAAAAAATGAAAATGAAAATACTACACATATATCAACAAATATATCTATATCGAGAGAATATAATAAGATAAAATTAAATAAAATACAATATTATATATAATAAAATAACAGATAACAGAATGTGATGGGATTGGGATAAACAAAACAAACAATGTGAGTGAGGATTATGGGAAAGGGATAATTACGTGGAATAATTGTACTAGGAAATGAGCAAGTGAAGATGGATTATCTATTAAGGAGGGTGAGAACACTGAGCCTAAAAATCGAGAGCAGACCAAGAAAATTAAGATCGTTAAAAAACCGGTTTACATTGGTAGTTAACCTACTGATGCAGTTATGCGAACCATAGTTAGTACGGTGGAAATCTTGTTTTAGGAGCATGTAATGCCTACTGAATGGTCTCGCTACATTAACCCCTTAGCCTACAATAACGTGTGACACAAGTGAAGCGATAAATAGAATAGAAAATGTTGAAGTTTTTCAATAACTATTAAATTGAAAATATCAGTCGATCACGAGGCGGTAAAATTATTTCTATAATATTAATATTACAGTCAGTTGTGCCAAATGTTAAATATCAGAGAGAAATTTTTATTTCAGGAATTAATTCTGGGGTATTACGCATGCTGTCAAAATAAAAATCGTAAGGCAAGGGGTTAAGGGTCATAAGTAAAACGAACTCAGGACGGTTTGTGGAACCGTTCAAGACTTTGTGTGCGAACAATAGATCAAACATTAGTCGTCTGCGTTCGGGCGTCAGTAAATTTAAGCGAGACAAAACCAGCCGATAATCATGGTCATCCCTTGCCATAGGGCAATGCATTGATCTAGCGACAACTTTCAGTTCATTGAGTTCAATTCATTCAATTCAAGTCACCACAGCCCAGTTTGAACAGGTGAAACAATCGTAGACGTCGAACCTATCACCGCGAGTCCCGCATAAGCTATTAATATAAGCTACTGTTAAAGTAATTATAAAGTTTTAAATAAACATTATATATATCCAGAGGATTTAAGAACCAGCAACCTATAAGCCAGCATAAATAATACAGTTCACTAAAATCGAAGGTAAGACTCCTCATCAAACATACAGAGAATTACGATGATCCAGAAAATGTAGATTTGTATTAATAACTGTAACAGAACATTACAGTTACAGTTAAATTCATATTCGGATACAGTATTATTTCCAGCTTTGCTAATTTGTATAAGAGATCTGCACAGAGTTTATTGTTAACACTAGATTTACGGGCGTGAAATCTGTTAAATTGCAATATATCTAATAAAGACTTTGAAAAAAGAGGGATGAAGTGGCAAAGGTGGTAGTTCGTTAAGTCATTACTGTATTATAAAATACACGTGAAATATCTAATGTATAGCACCTCTGTAAATTTGAGAAATGTTTATAAGACAAGTAGAAACCCGTCAGTTTGACGGCTTCCGTAAAATCTAGTGTTAAAGCAGCTGGCTGTTTGGCAGATGTTATGTTAACTGATGAAAGTAAAAATGGTAGTTTCAGTTCGAATAGAATAAATACTGTCGAAAAGGGCGATCGAAACTTTGAGACGTAAAAATCTACAAAGATTTCCTAATTTTACTGTATATAGGATACACACATTTGAAAGTACGTATGTACATACGAGTTCTTACTCATTTTCTTTATTAACTGCTTAAATACGTCCAAATGTTTTTCAGTACTCTGAAATTTAATGAACTATTCATTTTTAAAAAGCGTCCGATCAAGAATTCCTAGTGTTCCCACAGAATCTCTACACTTACAGACTTTTGCAATTTAAATTAGGTTAGGTTTGAAAAGCAGGTTGGTGGGCCACGACCTGCCCTCGTTAGAGATTTTATATTTTCACGAGCTGCCTCTCACAACATGCAATTCCATTCCCGGGTCGGATCAGTCCGTTTTTCAACTTTCATTGTCTCCGAAAACGCATCCCGGCGTGTATCGATCCTGAATGCAGCGAAAATCCCCGGCAGAATTGCGAAATATTATTCGAAACGGGGAAGGGCACATTCATAAATAACGCTAAACGTTAATCCGACAGATTTCATGGCTGCCATGATGGCAAACTATATTGGAACATGCCTGCTGCTGTATTCAGGTTGCAACGATGTTTCGTAAACGCTGAACGTGAGCGAGGTGTGGTTTCTCAAAAAATATGGATTGCCAGAGACTCGATTGGTATTACGTTGTCGACTGGATTCAAACTTTTATCATGGTGCTGTTTGATAACTATTGAATTTTTCATGGTACTTATGGCACCTCTTGGCCTGTCTAGTATATTCAATATGAATGAGAACGCATTTTAAAATTTAAACTCAGCGACAGTTTTAAAATGCTAGTTCGGCAAACACGCAGTTTTAATAAACTGCGATTTTGTTAAGGATTTATTATAATATATTAGTATAGATATGTGTAGTTGGTAAATCTGTTATTAATAGCATCATTTCACAGATAAATGTCATACGTCTAGTGTTCATTTTTATAAAACTTCAGACATCCGTGGGAGAGAAAAGATTAAAGAATATTATTTTTTTTTATTGAAAAAGGTGTGAATCTCAGGGTTCAAACTACCCATTAAAGTTGGGTACATATTTCTTCAAAATATCTTTGCAAACGTTACGAATATAAAAGGATATTTCGAAATGAATGTTTTATGGTTTGAGAGTAGGATACACTGTGTACATTCTTCTTGTAAATGTAGCCTTCCATATTTTGTAAATATTTACTGTCGTGTTTAACACACATGAAGTTTATTTAACATGTCTAAAACGACGCAACAAGCTACAAAATGAATAAAATATTGCATGAACACCATACATCAAAGTGCATCGTATGCCATACATAATTAATATGATGCAACTCGATTTGTAAATACATCTCACTTCATAAATACATTTTTTAATATGTTCCACTTCCTGCATGTATATAGTACTCCAATAAATCCTTAACAGAGCGTTCAGTGTTCCTTAACCGCTTAACCCACGATTTTTTTCGAGGAGACCGGTCGAAAAAAATCTTTTTTTTATCTTCTGAAACTGTTAATTAGAGATATCTACGTATAATAGTCTTCATTTTAACGATAAAAAACCAAAAACGATATTCTTAGTGTGGAAGCATTATATGTATCTTCTTGTACACGATTAAATATTTAATGCTGTATGATAAAGTTCAAAACTTGAAACAGTACAAAGGCCAACATGATATTCACTACAATAATATTTAGTTTATTTTCTTATTTTTTTCTTTCTCTTGAATATGTGTCCGTCTTACTGCTCTCGTGCTCATTATCCGATAGAGTATTCAGATATTAATCTTCCGAATCGCTCATACTTTGGATATAATTAAATATACTTTATATATACAGTGGCTCTTATTAATATTCGGACACCAGAGTGTCCTATCCATTATTACTCTCTATATTTAACCAGAATTAAATTAACAGATTTTTTGTTTTTTATTATGATAAACTATAGTTTCAATGAAAACATAAATTTAAACATAAAGAGGGATCCCCCTATGTGGAGGGGATAGTCATGATGCTTTTATCGAGGAAAACTTCTGATGCCTTTATCGAGGTTTTACTGTATATCTTCAAAAGAAAGAATTTTCGGACGTCTGTATGTATTATATATATGGTCTTTCTTCTTCACTAGAAACATTCGAATATAGTACGGAGCTGTGCTCACGAATTTCCTTGATATCCTCTAATATGTTTAAAGTCAGACAAAAGTACGTTATTTTTTGGGGTCTATAAAAATGTTGATAATTTTCCATATAAAGTAAAGTCTTCGAATTGCTTAAATACTCTTCCAAAAAAATGTAAGTACTACGTTATGCTCCGAAAAAATAAAAACAATCCTGCAAAAAAGTTTTGCATCTTCGTAACAACTTCCAACATAGCATATAAGGAATGCAACCCTGGGGAATAGTTTTATCCCTTTAACCTACGCCATTGACGATGAAAAAAAGTATATGTCCTTTAATTTCTTCCCCTCCACAAGCACGTCAAGTGTAATTAAAATCAACGTCGTACACTTCATGGACGCCTCATGTAAGTTCAGAAGCAACGAAGTTTTCTGAAAGTCTGAAAGTTGCTAGAACTGTTTCACGACGGCAGAGTTTGTCGCCACTACGTTATCACTATACGGAAGAATGGATCGCGATTGTCTGATATACTGCAGATAGTATCTGTGCCGAGTTGATGCAAAGTTTGTTGCTATTTTACCGAACAAAATATCGTCGTTATAAAAATTATATAAATTAAGAGGAAACAATTATTAGTGCGAAAGAGGAACGACTGTCATCGCAACGCTAAGGGTTTGGCGTTTAACCGTTTTAGTGCCACTCAGCGCGATCGCGCTGTTCGCGTACTGTGGTGAACTGTGTCGCGATATTTGGTCACGCCCGTCAATTCGCAACGCGCTTGGTTCCTAATTACTGTTTTTTTTTCAAATAATCGTAAACCACCTGCATAAATAAGCTGTTTTTATTGAATTTACTTCTATACGAAAAAAAAGAGTAGCGCGATCGCGTCGATCGGCATTTCTTGCAAATAAATGAACGAAGCGCCATCGCGCTGCATGGCACAATCCGACACGGATTCTTAAAAAACCCTGGCACTAAAACGGTTAACCCATTGACTGCCAACCACGAGATATCTCGTAGCTGCAATGTAAGTTTGAATTAATAAATTAACAATAATGGCCGCGCGTGTATAGAAATTTTTGAACAAAAATATTCTTCGTATCATTACAAATGTCGAGATTATATTTTTGATTAATGAAACCAATGTTGTAAAAACTTTCTGTCATCTTCTCAAATTTTAACAAGCAAAGGTAATGTTTGCTTAGTTTTCCTGGCAGTGAATGGATTAATCAGTTTTCAGTAACAGGGGTTCTGTTATAAAGGACCATTTTCGCAAGCAGCAATTATAATGTTTATATATACAGTGGACTCCTGTATAACGCGACGAAAAAATGGCGACTACTACTCATACAGCGCGATAAACAGTCCCGTATTACTATTTTTATAATAATGTACACGTCTCCGTAGGATTACCTTTTGACTAATAAAAAACAACAATACATTTACGAAAAGGATTCAAACTATATGTAGTTTTTTCATAATAATTATTTATAAACCTTTATTTGTTCCTTTTATTATTTATTTATTATTTTATTACTTTTACTCGTGACGAATATACTTCTTATAACACAGAATCTTGCAAATTTGTATGACGAGTGTACTCGTCAAAAACAGCTAACTGGTTAATAACCAAAAAGTGTTGCATGTAAAGTTTGAAATAACTTTGTATCGAAAAGCCAAAGAGTTACATTCAAATATAAAATATTATTATTCTATTATTATTAAAAATGAACAATAGCTTGTAAAATTCCGTAAAAAAACACCAAAAATTTTATCAAACGAAAAACACAGATGTAGATAAACAAATATCCATGTTATTCATATTTTATAAACGGAAGTTGTCCCATATTTCATTAAAGATATCGAAAGATTCACAGGGTAGATACGGTATCGCAGAGTTTTTAAAATTTGCAAGATTCGGAATTATTCTCTATCCTGCAGCTCAAGGAATCTGTAACCTTATAATAAGTAAATTATCGATTTATTTTTAAATCCTTTGGAATTGAAATATTTCTATAAGATGTAGGATTCAAAGTCAACGATTTATTTGTTAGGAAAGTCTCTCTGGACAGTGGATGCACGTTCGAATGATCCCCAATGTAAAACAAGACTCGAAACGAACGCACAGGATTATAAATAACAGTAGCTCCGATCTGACAGATCTTGGCAGTTACGTAACGCCAGGGAAGCTCGAAACGATACTAACTGCACCACTATTTGACTACGTGCATGCATACTATCTCAAACGCGAATCAGCAGTGGATCGATCAGAGAAAGAATTGACCTACAAACACTCGTAACCGAAACAGATATGACTTTAAAATAAATCAGATATATCTGTTACTCTTTCTCCCGTTTGAAGATATGGGCTTCAACTGTTCCGCCATTTTGAATCGTGCTCTTTGTATGTAAATGGTTTTAATGGATTATTCATGGTATTCGAAACGAAGAGTGTTGGTTTGAGATCAGTCCATTTTTGGAATTGCTATTTCATCTAAAAATCTCATTCAAGTGTTTCTTTCAAACACAAAAAGCACGTTCAAATCTAACAAACAACAATCAAAATCTGCCACCGTACGGACTCTTCGGTGAAATTATTCGCAAAGCTGGCAATGATAAAAAAAGAAACTCGAGTGTTTCAAGTTCCTTGGAACTTTATTCCTCGATGGGATGAAACTCACATAAAATCCTCGTCGTTGAGCACTTATCAAGCAGAATGATCCCAACAGTATCTCTAAGCTCATGTATTACATCAGTTCTGGTCAATAGGGCATAGTTAACATTGCAATAATCGCAGCAGTACCGAATCGCCTACTGACAGTAATGGCATATAGCAAACAAGGAAATCTCTGTTCACACAACCACCATAAACAAACCGTGGACACAGGAGCGCCAACCAACTCGCCCAGCTACAAACCACGTTTTTGGCTGGTGTCGTTTCCGCCATGGCAGAATTTCCACGCACAAACTGGGCCACATTTATTATATAGATGGTACTATATGGCGTATAAATATCACCAGGGTGGAAAGTGGAGGATGGTGTGCACAATTTCGGCCTCCACGAGGGAAGATAGTATCGACGCAACAGCCGGTAATGCAAATATGAAACCGCAACTCTACGAGATATAACACCAAAGCTCTCTAGCTACATATTAGCGTGACCGTACTACCAGCGTCAATTGTATTAGGAGAGGGGGATGGTTTGTATGTGTAGATATATATACGTGTATGCGTGAAAGGTATGTGAGAGTGCGTGACATCAGCTTATCGCTGGAAAACGATATTCCGCCCAGAGCAGCTCGAATGGAAGCGTGCACGCGCCCTCCCTCGACGATAGTTTTGCTAAAATGCGCCTGTCGAGGTTTCATCGCGCCATTTACAATGTAATAATTGGACAGCGGGTACGATAACGGGATATCCAGCCGATATGTCCCTCGTTTTCTACCCTATACCCCTACTTCGTCCTCGTTTCTTCTCTTTCTTTTGCGAAGCTTTACTATTTTATCTGTCTCTGCTATAGCATCAATTGTTCTACAGACTATTGGATTTCGTATTTGATTAATTTAGAGGTACCGCCGCTCGCGGAATGTCGCATTGCTTGTGAAATATTTGTCATACAGCCGATGAGGCAGTAAAAATGCCTTTGCATCGAAAACTGAATGATTTCGTAAGATTTTTTATCGTCGAGAAATTGCGTTTTGCTTTGTCTACGAACAGAAACAAAATGTAGAAAAAACAGGGCGTTTTTTGTATTTAATAGTACAACTGCCAAACCAGTCAAAATGATTGGTACATAAGCGTTTCCAAAACTTCTCCAAGTTTATAGAAGAGTCATAGAATAAATATTTTACGTCCGTTTCAAAAAATATAAATCACCGAATTAATAATCTTTTCCGCCTCTAGATTCGTCCTTTTTCAGAGTACTTAATTAATATATTGAAATATGATAGATTTAACGCCGGTAGTTCTAGTGCTAACACTATTTCTACCGAAAGTGTCAAAAGACACCCCGATATATTTAAGTCATAACACTATTTTTTAGTTAATAATGTTACAATGTTGCATTACTTTTCTGGCAGAATAAAAAATATTAAACAGAAATTAGTTTTTGCCAATTATTCCCAAAATATTTACATTCGAACGCAAAGGCGTCAAAAGACAGCTTTAGTCGAAAAAGGTATAAACAAAGCCGTGGTAGAAATAGTGTTAATCGTTGACAAACAGAATTAAGGAGACTTTAAAATCATCCAGAAAATGATAATTTCACTTAACTAATTTTTTATGATCCTATATTCCTTTAGTTATTTTTGAAAATCAAATTTTCCGGACGTCACACAGTGGTCCAGCGCGAGAGATCAGCCGCGGTTTTGCCAAGAAATCAATTTTCTCCTATCTTTTTTTTTTCTTTATATCGATTCCTAAATGTCTAGATTTCAGAAGTGGCAAAATTATTGAAATTTGACCAAAATTGTAGTTACAACAAATGCTTAAAGTTGGAATTTTTTCCCGAGACCAATGTCTATCGAAAAAACACGTTGTCTTCTTCGTGAGATTTTGACGAATCTATCTTATATTTTCTAATTTTTTTTCGTAATTGCAGAGCATTCTTCTACGATAAAACTGCATATACTGAATATAAAATTAGTGTTTGTAGTTTATTAAAAAATTATCGTTCAATGAATGAAAGAAAATCATCAAAGTTTTCTATCATTGACACTGAATATTTTTTTATTTTCAATATTATTTTTTATTACAATAGTTACGAAGGATTTAATCCATTTAATATTTGCATATCAGCATTAAAAAGGTAAAGACCTGCAGACTATATATCTATTTGTGTCTTTGAAGTTTTTGCTTTGTAAAGATGTAATTTTAATAAACAAAGTTTCACTTCAGAAAAAATAATTAATCTAGCGAAATACCAGTGGCGTTCAACGTGTTAATATTCACCGTGAAACTGCAGCAGAAGTAGATACACAAATGAATATCCAAACTGTTCACTAACGTCTGAATGAATTTAAGTTAGCACGATTTTACGTTCGTCAAAATTTCTTTGAGAAGATGGAGGAGAATGAATTAGACTCATCCACATTTTCACTAAATTATAGAATAGTAGGGTAAAATAATTTTCATCAATGAAACGAAGTTTCAGTTCTCCGGATCAGACGGCGAAGATTACGTAAGATGTCGAGTGGATGAAGAATTTAATGCCAATTGTCTAAAAGCAACCATCAAAGGAAGAGATAGCTTTGTAGTGGTCTGCTCTGTTATGGCTGAGACACAGATTGGATACATAATAATTTGCTCTATTGTACTTGATAATAGTATTACGAATTAGTATCTTAATCTAGAGATTATAGATAAGTATTAAATGCCTTGTCCTGAGGAAAGACTATTAAATCAGTGACCTTAGATCAGTGATCCACAGGCCGGTGTCAAGCCGCTAACAATTTTATCCAAATCATGTAGCTGTTACATGCAGTTATCGTTTCAATTTTCGATATCATTTGGAAAAGATGATCTAGTTCTGAATTATAAGCTATCTACCCTGATTTTTATTTCTATATTAGCTATTAGTCAGTCCATGAAACATTTGCTCTACCTACGCCGATCCGCAGATATAAAACAGTTGAAGAACACTTTACTGAACAATTTGATAGTAATCTTTAGGCATGGGAGAAAAAAATCAGATGACAACTGCGTCTTTAGAACAACAAATTACACATGCGTCCTCCTTATTTATATACATCAGTCAAAATTTGCATTTGTTAAGTTACGAGAGGTTCAGTTTTTTAATCTGCTAAGTTACCCTTTAGTAACTGGAAATAGATCTTGGAAAAAACTATAATCGTAATGTTCTTTGGAAAAGAAAACGGAGAAAATAATAAATTATAAAACAGTAACAAAATATGAACTACCGGTATATACAAAAATTTAATAAAAAAAGCCTAATGTAATATGTGTCGCATGAAGTTATAATAGTAATGTACGTCAACAAGAATTTTTTCGTTATCAAAATTCTACAAACTTTTCCGAACCTCTAAATTAAAAGATGTTATCTTCAAAATATGGACCAACAAATCACAAAAATAAATATTCTGCAAATTCAATGCAATATGAAAAGAATAATAGCCGTATTGGAAATAATGGTGCAGCTTATAGCGATGCGACCTCTAACAGTGGAAAGGGTTGAGCGTACAAAGCGCAACAATCTGTACAGCTATTTATCTATTTCCGTCCGTAAGTATCCGCCTATCTATCTGTTTCCGCATTTATCTATATACTCGTCTATTCCCGTATCAATCTATCTGGCTGGCCATCTGTTCCTATCTCTGTCTGTCCATCTCGTTGCCTATTTATCCATCTACTTCTATCTCGATTCGCCCATCTGTTTACTTGCCCGACTATACGTCTACCTATTCTCCTGGTCTATCCAGCGCCAGTAGAATTCTCGACGAATGGCCAGTCAGTGATCTTTGTCGATATTTGTAAAACACGAAGATGTGGTGAATTATCAGATACTAATTAATTTCTATTATTATATTTGACAAATATGTAGAGTAAAGGCTCTTCCAAATTTTTACTATTTAACAGCAGCTTTTTTTTACAGTTTAACACCAGCCGTTCCGACGCTTTTTGGATACTTATTCTTACCATAACAAATCCCTTGAGCGGTTGTGAAGCAACAATAATACCTTTCTGAAAGACATGCAGGAGACTGTTAACTTAAGATAGGAAACAACGTGCAAAACATTTCTTACTTAACCCTTTCGCTACGGCGAGCTTTGCCGCGGAGTCCCTCGTGTGGACCGAACGTCGCGCCAAAAATGGTAACATTAATTGTATTTTATAATACAATTAATATACCAATTATATAATAATTTTACACATTGTATTTTATAATACAATAATGACTTAACGAATTACCATCTTTGCCGCTTCATCCCTCTTTTCTCAAAGCCCTTATTTAATATATTGGAATGTAACAAATTTCACGCCCGTAAATCTAGTATTAAACGCGTGCAGCCTTCGGCATTCGGGGCCCAATATTCTGTTTTAAAAACGACGTTGTGACACTGCTTTTAGAAGAAAAATGATTTGTGTTCACAACAATGTGTTTATAATTTTTCCATGAACGTATTTGTCTCAACTTTACCTGTCCGTTTAACTTCTCTTATCTTTTGACTTCACTTTTGTGGCCGGTGACTATAGTCACCCGTAATAGCGAAAGGGTTAATAGTACAAAAAATTATATATTTTTATTTCAATGAACCGGTCATTTGACCGCCTACTGTGTGCTTAGTGCTAATTTTTTTGTGCAATGAGAACTAAAGATAGCAGATCTTGAGGAATATAATATTCTTTCTGTTGTTTCGTGAAGAAAACGTGAATATAAAAAATAGATTTATCTGACGGATAACGAGCTTAAATTTTGCACGAACTATTCGGATATTAGTTACAGTGAATATTTAGGAAATACGTGAGAAAAGCAAGAACTTTGCATCTCCTTTTGATTTGTTCGATGTAACACGTAATTGAAATTAAAATAAATATTCTATATTTATTCCGTCAAACTTAACTGGTTCACACCTAACTCTTCTACATTTCAAGGTAGTAGAACAGTTAAGTTGCTTCAGATCCTATTTTATACTGTGAGAATTTCTTTTTACGAGACAACAAAATTTACTAACTTTTTGTTAATCAATTTGAATGAAAATAATGATACGAAAAATGACAGTGCTATTGTATTTTCCACACGTTGGACACAGTACCAGGAAATTCGCAGTATTTTGTTTCAATTGACAAAAAGTGTAATATTTTAATTTTTATTATTGAAATAGCAATTAAGATGTTAACACTAGATTTACGGGCGTGAAATCTGTTAAATCGCAATATATTAAATAAGGTCTTTGGAAAAAGAGGGATGAAGCGTCAAAAATGGTAATTCGTTAGGTCATTATTGTATTATAAAATAGACGTGAAATATCTACTGTACAGCGTCTCTGTAAATTTTAGAAATATTTATAAGATAAGTAGGAACCCGTCAATTTGACGGCTTCCGTAAATCTAGTGTTAACATTAATTTCAGATAAAAGTGAACCAAATATTAAATATTTCCAAAGGAAATTTCCCCAGATTTTTGATATATAATTCCACCGTACAATGGCACTGATAATTTAGACATGCCAAAAGTCATCCAAACATTGAATAATTTACCATTAACACGAAGAGAACAGTTGTCGATGACGGTCAGGATCAAACGTATGTGGAATTGGAATCAGCAAGTACAATTAAATAGTTTCAACAACTGGTTAGGTACTGCGCTTAAAGTACTATCAACGTCTATGGGGGAAACTAATGCTACGAGGAAACTTGCAGAGGCAACTTTAGGTCCGATTGCAGCTAGAGGATGTTAATTGAACGAGTGAAGGTTTGAGAGGAGAAGGAGGCATTGTAACTTACTTAACAAATGCAACCTCAGCGTAATGTCTATATCGGCGTGCATGTAATGCCGTGACTTATTTAACAAATTTAACACAGTAGATGCAGCTGGCATTGGTCAGACTCGCCCGGAAATTCAGCTCGAATTTAACTGCGCTGTGGTCGCAAGTAATAGCACGAAAGCTGTTCTAGGTTTATGGCGTTTAATAACGCTAAATATCAACATTCATGTTTTATCTGCCAGCCTTAATCGCTCGTACACAGTTGCATACTTCTCGGATTTTAAATGTGCATTACGAACTATTAATTTCTGGAATAATTATATCATACGGATGATGCAAATGTATAGAGAATATATGATTTGATATTACACTTTTCGTAGCCGTTTTAAAAAATGGTATGACCATTTTTGAATGCAAGTCTGGATCATTTTGCAGTGTGTTTTTTTTGCAAATGTTCAACCATCCGAAGGTGTAAGATAACCTGTAGAAGCCGTGGTGGAACAGTTTATTACAGCCTATACAATACACATGAAAGTGCTAAAAGCCAAAGGAATAATAGCATTCACTTTTTTACAGTCAACTCGAACAAACAAATAATTCCACAGGGAAACACGAATCAAGGAGAAAAACGAAATCATCAATTACCAGCTTCCATATCAAGATACTACAAAAGCAATTCCCCTAGGACCCATCGTCAAGGCGTGACACATGCATTCACCCCGAATCAACGCATATTAAACCTGACGTTAACAGATGATAAGCATGTAGGTCGAAGGGTGCTTGCCTTACCATTGACGAGGACGTCGATTTCTCGAAAAAGCCTTTTCAAAAGTCCACGATGGAATGCGCTTGCCTGATGATATAGGGAATATTCGTCCACGTGCGCTACGTTAGGCGCGTATTGCGTCGTCGTGGGTGTGTGTAAGTTTTGAAGCGTGAATACTGAGATGTGTGAGCGTCGTTAATGGATTTCAGGTTTATGTACACACGCCGTTAGAGCAGACTGAAGGCGGATGGATCGGTGAGTGGTGAAAAGAGACGAAGGCACCCTGGAGGATGAGGGAGAGAAACTAGGTATGGGTTCAGCGACCTTTAGTTACAGTATGCTACGGTGAATTCATTTGAAAAGGATACCTCCACAGTTAACCTCGTGGAACAAAAGTTCTTTTTATTTTAGTATTTGTTGCTGACCGAAAATCAAGACCTTGGTGAATGTGACAGAATATACAGAAAGGACGGTTGACAGTTTAAAACAACACTAACATATGAGGATTTGGACGCTAACTTTAACATTATTCCTACCATGACCGGTCAAATGACCGTTTTTAAAATTTCGATTAGAATTTCCTGTATACAACGTACTTGAATCGCCTTTAAACTTCACGAATTCTCCTCAAATATACGTGTAATACATTCACGTTATAATACACCCTCTGTCCCAAAAGTAACTGGAATTGATTTAAATAAACGTAAATACTTAGTAGTCGTTGACAAAAATCATTTTATTTACTCGAAATATTCTCCCCCAGCAGAAATACAACGATTTGCGCGTTCAAAAAGTGCATCAAATAATTTTTTCTTGGCGATAACTGGAATTATGCTGAGGTTGCTCGTCGTTGACCGTTGAATGTCTTTAACACTAGAACTACCAAACCAGTCAAAATGACTGGTACACAATTTTTTCCAAAAATTCTCAAAGTTTATAGGAGAGTCATAGGAGAAATATTCTACGTCCAACTCAAAAAACATAAATGACCGAATTGATCAACTTTTCTGCCTCTTGATTCCTCTTTTCTCAAAGTATTTTTTTAATATATTTAAATATAATAGATTTAACGCCGGTAGTTCTAGTGTTAATTGATGTATAACGATTTCCTTTCATCGATAAATGCAGTTTTGGGAACAAAAAATAATCGCAGGGAGCCATATCGGGTGAATACGGGGGATGTTGAAGCAGAAAGATTTGATTGCGGATCAAAAAATCACTGGCGATTAATGAACGATGAGAAGGCGCATTATCGTGCAACAACCGCCAACTGCCTGGTTCCCGATATTCAGGGCGAACGCTAAGTTTTTCGGTTAAAATCCTATGAATTAATGTCTTAGGTATTCCAAGCTCCATTTCCATAAATCTTACTGAAGACTTTTTCAAAATTTTGACGAAGTCACGCACTTTTTCGATATTCTCTTTGGTCATCGTTTCAATCGATCGGCCTGAACGTTTATCATCATCCACATTTTCTCTGCCTTCTCTGAAACGTCGATGCCACTCGAAAACTTGTGTTTGTGATAAACAAGTATCCCCATACGCGATTTTAAGCATTTGGAGCGTTTCTGTCGCACTTTTGCTGTTTTTAACGCAGAACTTAATGCAGAGTCTTTGCTCTTTATTCATTTTTCGACCGGTGTATATAAAGTACTTTGATTTAAGGCGTCGTATTTTGGCTTCTAGTGAAGGAAATGTGATGAATTTTTTACAGGTTATAAACAAAAGACGATATTTCATAAATTAAGCTTCCACAATACGTGGCGCCACTAATTTTGTTGAAATAGAGCCATTCCGGTTATTTTTGGGACAGAGGGTGTACATTTTTCAATATTCACTTCTTTTTTTACTGTTCATTTTCTGGGAAAAAATTATCATTTGACAAATTGACCTGTTGCGGTAGGAAAAGGTATACGTGCAGTGTCGGTAGGAATGGTGTTAAAGAATAATGAAGGAATGTGTATTGGCTAACGTTCAGAACCAATGCCAAACGATTTTGTTATAATGTTGAGATGTCATTCGAACGGAATATTTCTCCCATTAACTTCTGACTTAGGGACTCCTCCAGAATTTTTATCTCCTTACGAATATGAATTAAATTTTTTTTCTAGCGCAATATACTTGCAGAGAAATGACAATTTCTACTGCAAAAAACGCATAACTAATCGAACTAACTTGAAGAAATGACCAGATATCCAATGGAATTCATTCACACCAACGTAAATCCGCGCAAAAACCACAACTTGGTCACTAAATTCACGTACAAGTCCAAACAGTATAAACCAGTCTGCTATAATGAAGCGATCGAACAACTGGATGGTTAATCAATTATTTCCATTAAACGATTAAATCGGTTAACCGATAGTTTAACCATTTTGGTCTGCCAACAGTTCCGTCAGGTTTTTTCCTTTCCGTCCGATGTAAATCGTTTCAGGCAGTATCTATCGACCAAATCCATTAAGTATTTTGGCATACCATGGGAGAGCGAGAGAGCCAGTTTAATCGCGCTAATTGATTTTTGTTTACAAGTACGTTCTGCATAATTGAATCGGAAACATGGGGAACGTCTGGCGCCAATGGTAACGATATTCTCAGCCGAACTTTTCGGATAATAAAAAAACATTTCATCGTTTGATTTGACATCTTAAGGTCCGATTAATTTTCCGGTTTAACACTTCGGTAAGATTTATTATGTAAATGTGGAAATCGAAATTGTTTATATAAAAACAGAGTATTTTTGCGAAGTTTTCTTTTAAAAGTTTATATCTCCAACAGCAATAACATGAGAAATAAATCGAATGCATTCTACACTACTTAATCCATTCACTGCAAACTACGAACTATAGTTATTTCAAACGAAAATGTTCTTCGTACCAGAAAAAACGCCGAGATTACATTTGCAATTAATTAACGTATAATTCTAAAAACTCTCTATCCTTTTGTTCGCGATACCGTTAAATTTCCCTCCTATCCTCTTCTACTCGCTCTCCTATCGTCTATCACTGTTTTCTTTCCATCCCTCTCTACGCCTACCTCCTTGTCACTCCCTACCGGTTCCTAACCGACTCTCTTCTTCCCGAACCTTCCAAACCGTTGCCTTAATCCCCACTCCGATCCCCTTTCCCGATTTTATAAAAGTCCCCTCTTTTCCCTATCCCTCACTCTCACTTACTTCTCACTTACTTCTATCGCCTGCTCGCTAATCATCGGTACGAAACCTTTCTGTACTATTTCTAATTGTGCAAAGTTTAAATAAATTTTTGTTACGTGCTAAACACCTTTTCTCAAATTTTGACTTCCAAGGTAATATTTGCTTAATTATCTTGGCAGTGAATAGGTTAAGGCGAATGGTGAAGCTAGTTTTATTGCCACGAAAAATATGGAAAAAAAAATTATTCTTTCCACTATCAAAAGCGTTCCGACCATCCACATCAACCTCATGTATTCTTCGAGCTCTCGGAAAACCGTCTCGAATAAATGCATTCTTTCGGGGATCGTTTATATTCCCTAAAAATTCGGAATTGCTGTCTGCGGGCCAGAAAATCTTCGCGAGCCTTCTTTGTACGATGCAAATCCACGAAGAGATTTAAGGTTGACAATGAATTATCAAAAGCAGGCCATGTTGGTTCTACGGACGAGCCTCCCTGGAACTGGGGGGATGGGGTCAGTGGGATGGGTTGGGTGTGCAAAAAGTACAGTCAGTAGAACGACAAATCAAATTTTCACTCTACGACTGCACGGGGTCCATTGTTGCTTTTTATATGCAAAGCAGGGCTAAATCATGGCGAGGGAAAAGGAGCCGGATGGATCCTGTGCATGGCGCTACCATTGTGCTATTTGCTGACCGGAAGCATCATTGTACTAACACTGGCCTGTGTGGTGGTCACTCCATTTAAATGTATTCCGAACCCTCTTCTACTCTCCCCCTCTTTCTCTCCTTTCCCTTTTTCTCTTTCTCTCTATATATCAATGCCTATGTCTACCTATTTATGTATCTGTCTATTTATGTATCTATCTGTAACCGCAAAGTGTTGTTTATGACAGCTAACTTTAAGTTGTACACGTCAACAAGCAACAATTGACAAATCGACTTAGGCCATGTTCAAAATAAAATAAGTCAATATACATAGATATAGAATTATTTTATTTATTATTTTATATATTTATATATTTATAAAATTATAATGTATATTATTTTGTATATTATATATATTTTTATATATATTGAATTATTTTATTTTGAACGTGGCCTAAGTCGATTTGTCAATTGTTGTTTGTTGACGTGTACAACTTAAAGTTAGCTGTCATAAACAACACTTTGCGGTTAAAGTAGCTTTAACGTGGCTAAAAATTGTCCAAACCGTTGAACATAATGTGGAAATCATAGGCCATAAATTCTTATAAAATATCACGACATTCATTTTTACAGAATGATAGAGATTTTGACGTCGTAGAAATATTATTAAAGTAAAATAATGTACTTTTTGTCCTTCAAGATTATTATAATGTTATCAAAAATTGCGGGAAAGGTAATAACTTTATTCTAAATAAAATGAAACAAGAGGATTTCATATCAACAAGATTGTTGGAGGCCGCAGTTTTTAAAAGGGTAAAGGATTCTAACGGAGAAACAATAAATTGGATAAAAAGGTGCTGGATGCGTTTTTTGAGAAATGAACCGTATGAAATTTTTTATAAGACATTAATGAACGAGAATGCAGCGATTAAAATCCTGAATTTAGTACCACGTCGGGGTAGATCAAGGAAATTCGAAAATATTGTGTTGACACCACTTTATAAAAATACAAGGCGAATTACACAGCGAAATACAAGAACATGATGAATTTACTACGATATGTATCACCGGAGCAGCATGACTTCTGTAAATCGCTCTCGTGTACACAAAATGTAGATGAGCAGTAAATTGTTATGTAATTTATATAGTTAGAAGGTCTCCTGAATTGCATAAATTCTGTTTTTGAAGTGTTGTAAAGAAATATAAAATAAATTGACTATTGTTTGTTCAATTTGTAGCATTTTAAATTACGTCGAATGGACTTGGGCTGTTTCAAATTTTATGTCAGGTTTAGTTGTTAATTTTGAAAGTAGCTTAAGTCCATTCTTGGCAAGAATACACATATTATTCATTTAATCATTGCTATTATTTTAATATGAATTGTAAATTTAACTCTCTTAGATACACTTACGGAGTGTGATTCATTGGTATCCTATACGTATATTTTTAATTTCCTTGAAACGCAAACTCTTAAATATTTCAATTTAAACATAAATGGACTTAGGTCACTTTCAAAATAAACGGCTCATATATAAAATCAACGCAGATTATGCAATATCATTGTATGCTGCTAGAAAAATAAAAGGCATTGCCAATTGTCAGTCAACCATAACATCTTACAAAACAGCTAAAGTTTACAGCATTATTTTTTTAACACATCAATCAAAATATATTCAAATCGTGACGAATGTTACGTCCAAGTTGTATATGGTGAATGTGGAAATGCTCAATGTACTGTACAATGTACGGAATTTATTATAACATCATAATTTCGAACGACGATAGTGAAAACTATAAGTCCTGACCGACCTTTAAATCAACATGTAAAGTCACTGATAATTTTAGGAGTTAAAATTTACATGATAGAATGCTAACTATAACGGAAAGCTATGCCAAATTATATTTGACATTGGACTGGAAAGGGTTAACGATGACAAATCGTAGCTAGGCGCCTACCGATTGATATCATATAAGGAAAAAGACAATTTAATTTAACACTTTCGCGGCCGCTGACGCGAATTCACGTCTTTTCAAGTTCTATTCCTGGTTGCCGCTGACGTAAATTCGCGTCATTTTAAATTCTATTCCTGATTGCCGCTGACGTGAATTCACGTCCTGCAATATTTTTTTTTGAATGCGGCAACATTAGGCGCTTTCGATAATAACCGCTATCTCAGTGAGACAAGTAAGAACATGTCTCAGTTAGCTCACTAACTGTAAGCCGGCAAGTACACAAATTATAAAAATCTTTCCATTTTAAACAACACATAATTGCAACATTGATATTTCAAAACAAATTTTATCATTTTTATTCTTGCTTTAACGATACAAGTTTACGGTAACCAGCTTCAGAATTTCATTATTTTCACCGGTACTCATTGTCAGTATTAGAAACGGAAAGGGATTTGCCGGTCGCGAATGTGTTAACATGAACAGCTAACAGCATCAGTTAGAGCAATCATAGTCCCGTCCAAAGTCCAAGGATATAGAAAGAAATATTTATGAATCTTGATATTTCCATTGAAATTCTCACAGACAGTACTATAGTAAAATTAAATAAACAAATGTCAATAATAAAATTCAACTAAAAAAGAGCCTAATAGAGCTTTCTAGGTTGCCATATCATTTTAGTGTTCATGATATAAAATATTACGTATTATAAATTTCAAATATTGATACTTTGTGAAGATGAATGCCAGACAAGGTTCAGACTGGACAGAACGGTTCGTGAACTGCTCGCAAACTGTTTGCGCACTGCTCGCGAAGAGAGTTAATGTCGTATCTATACCGGAGTTCGCGAACAGCTTGCTAGTAGATCACGAGCAATTACAAACTTCTTCGCCTTGGTGTTTAAGGGTAGATCGCCATTAATCTTGCTCATTAAGTTCACCAAGAACTGCTACAAATTTGTCCAGACGCGTTTTGGGTTTGTGAGTTACTCGTAAACAGGAGGATAGACGTAACGTTAATGAAATGTTACGGAGAACACTTTAAAAAGCCGTTCATTAATAGAATATTTACGCGGCAAATTTTTAGTCCCTTTTCAACTTTGCAACTATTAAAAGTAAAATACCTCATTTCTTCTGTAATGTATTAAAGTTAATAAGCAAGTATATCTGATAAATCGCAGATTATAAAAATTTACAAGTTAAAATTTTCTAGCCGTTAGATTCTCTCTCTAACAAATGCTGACACTTTTGTCTCCTTGCAGTGCTATCTGCATTTCTATGCATTTCTCTTGTGCCAGAAGAAGTAAATAGCAAAAGTGTTCACGAAAAATTGTTACACGACTTTAAAGTGTACCGCGTGTCAACAATTTCTATCCAATCGTGCAAAATTAACCAAACGAGCATCTGATAACACGTTTGCTTATTCAAGATGATTTAACAAACGAGTCATCGATCGATCGATGACTCGTTCATTTACTGGCTTGTTTTACGGTTGGTGCCTATCGTGCTAGTGCGGAGCAAACTTGCATCATTATCATCATCATCGTCGGCGTCATTATTATTACAACCACCATCGGCATCATCGTCGGCGCTATCAGCTTTATCATCGTTATTGAGGTCGTCATGGTGTTTGTCGACGATCCTGGTATCGATTGAATTTAACATAATCCGCTATTCGACTGACCACAATGCACCCTACAATACACTGAATCGAGTAGCATTCCCCGTTTTAAAGCTGGTATTAATCGTTAGATTTTTTATCGAACGAAGGAATATTCATCCCAAAAAAAAAATACAGAATCAGTTCAATGAAAGAATGATATAATTGCTGTAATGATATTATTTTCACTGAATTGTATATTTTATTGAAATCATTTTATTCCAATATAGGTATTGTAGTACTCATAGTATAGTACGCATAGTCTTTGAAGAATAAAAGCTTAGATTTGTCTTGTGTTACTTTAAAGTTACACGGGGCCACAGAGGGTTAATAATCCCTAGCACTCGTAGTTAATTTGATACATTAGTTAACTAACACTTCATTCTGTATTCCAGGTGTTTTATTTACTCAATATAGAGAGTGGAGCGCTATCTCTGTCCACCTGAGATATTCCCGTTATTTCTAATAATATGAAAAAATGTTATATACAATACTTGCACGGTACAGAGCGGGGCATATTGCCATACAAACATTTTTTGCGTGGGTGGAGGCATAGAGAAGATTTCAAGGCCAGCTTTATTTTTTTAAATGGCATGCTATGTTTTTTTTATCGTTGCTATTGGTTTTAAATAATAACACTCTGCTTAAAAACTAATGGAATAGACCAAGACTTTATTATACGAATATATGAAGAGGGTAAGTCTTCTCTCTACGAGTGAAAATCACAGATTGAGGTCTAAAAGAATTCAGCGAGGGTCTAAGGACCCTTTTCGGTTTTAACATAAAATAGACTGTACAGCTATACAGCTGCAACCTCTTAAGCATTCCAAGGAGTAAATATACCAGTTGATTTTTCTATGTTTTGTTGGATTTCGGTATTGGTTTCAAATAACTGATTTTATTTCTTAACAACTTCTCTACACGAAATCTTACACTAGGACAATAGTTTCAGACTACTTCTAAGCGTTGAACAATTTTGTTGATACCTCCGAACCGAAAATTATGCGTTCTTATGACCAGAAAGCTAGCGTCTCTACTGAGGATATATATTTATATCTTATTTTGGAGTAGTGGGGGTTGGAAGCATCCAGTGGAAATTTTGGGGTCTTAGCTGGAAGTCTAGGCGTCTATGAGTAAGGGCTCAAGGGTGATGTTTAGGCTCGGTGATTCAGTGTTTTTCTGCGTCATCTTCTTTTGCAGGATGGAATATTCGGACTTACTTATCTTAACTGTATGAAACATTATACAAATAATTTGAAGTTTTAAGTGATATCCAACAGTTTAAAATATACTATGTTCGTAGAAACATAAAAAACCAACAGCTGCGAGATATTTCAGCTTGGCCTACTATGATCATTTTGCCTAGGATCAACAGCTTTAGATGAATTTAAGATTATCAACATTGTAGGAACGGAATTTTTCTACACGTAAACAGTATTAATTTTTGGAATTAGTGAGTGTGGATGGATTGTATGTAAGCGAGAGTGGATGTTTAGTGTATGTGACTTGGAAGGCGACGGATGTCAGGGCTAGCATGAATGTTTAGTCTGTAGACAAAGAGAAAATGAGTGAGTGCAACAGAGAACGCATGCTGTGAGAAAGACGAAGAATGCATGCTGTGAGAAAGAGTATCGAGGGTGGATGCGAGCGTGGATTTTTGGAAGAGTCAGTTAGTGGAGTCGAGTTGAGTGGAGAGTTTTACAGAGTGAGAGTTATAGCGTGAGTGGAGAGAGCTAGAGTAATTTTAGTATTGTTAAGAGTATTGTATTTTTATCTATTTAATAAAGTCAGTCATTTGTTTTAATTACGCGCGTCCAGTTAAGTTTCTAGGCTACGGTTTTGTTAATTAGTTCTAAGAGAACCTGTTCCGTTTATTCGAAGACGAGTACCGATAATCTTTGGTTGCTCGTCTAAGATTAAATCAGAATAGGACCCTATAATATTGTGATGTAATGTGTGGAATTAAATTATCATTATGGCCCCGAATTAAATATCACGGTGGAATACCCTGATTTCTGAGCATTATACGCCCAGTTAATACTTCACATCGTATTTGACGAAATGCACCGTAACAATTAATATTTATACGAATTCATAAATATTCGTGAACACTCTTTATGAAGTTCCATACAAAATATTCAAAAACATTCCGAATCCAATTAACAGTTGTACGGAATATTGAAAAGGAAGAGAGGCGGACATGGAAATGAATTTTACAAAAACAAGCAGTTGTGCGAAATTCATCCGTTAATTTGCTATAACAAATTCTCACGGGACGAGTACAATAAAAATCCAAGCATCCTCGTTGCCGTTTCCCTTACGCCGAGGTTATTACTCTCCTTCAGAGTTTGGTTGAGAGCCCCGGAAATTTAAATCAGTTCCTTGAGAAGATTCGGGCTACCAGATGGGTTCTAATATATTTCCTTACTGATATGTACCATCTTCTCAGATATTCGATGTATTTTCAAAATTTGTAGTAAGCCAAAGAAGTAGTACTTCTCTAAAATAGTATGATCTTGTCTCTACTTTTCAAATTATGCAAGTCTAAAGCAAATAAGTTAAAAGTTACGAGCAATTGTCAAGAAAATTCATTTATCTAAGTCTTTGCAGTTCCATGTCGAACCATCATCTAAATATCGTCCGATCCCTATAGCTATTGCAATGATGGGAAAAAGAGAACAACAGATGATATAGAATTTGAAGAAATTGATTTCATTTAGCTAGACAAAAATTGGGGACATGACTCAAACCTCTAAGGATTACAGCTCCTAATCTTCAAACTATAACACAAATTTCCTGAAGACTGGCAAATGTTGCTTTAATCCCTTGGGTACATTTGGCGACTAAGTTTCGTCATGCACTTGCTTTGCCTAAAAAACGGATGACGTGTATAATTCGTCATGAAAATTAGAACAAAATTAAACATGAATAATGTCATTCCTGGCAAGAGTGAGTTTTAACAGTTATAAGAGAACGTTACTTCTAGTGCTTCAGTGAACCTTGCTTGTGATATACTGCCCAAAATGGCAGAAATAAGTAATATATTTTACGAAAGTGATAACGAAGATTTTAATGAAAGTGAAGACTTTGAGCAATATGATGATAACATATAATAGTGAATTAGAAAGTGATGATGATAGTGAAATATTATCAGGATTTCAAAGACGCACCAGACGCTTATCGAGTAGATATAGTAGATGTTCTAGTGAAGAATTGTCCAAGGAATGGGTTTTTGTGATCTCTTGATTATATTTTTTCTTGATCCCTTGAAAAATGTTTTTTTTCCTCATATTGCTTCTTTTATGCATTTAGATTGAATTTACAATACTAATTACTAATCTATGTACATCATATCGCTCAAATAAATGCATTCTCACACAAAGTCTAGTGCCTTTGTATACTGCTGCACACATCAGCAAATTAAATCCGTTTCAAATGCAAGAATTTTTTCAAATAAATTGGTACCCAAGGGGTTAACAGATTGAAAAAGTGCAGTGCCCGGCAACAAAAGAAGGACAGACTTCCGCTTTCTTCCAAATTCCTCTTTCTTTCTAGATATCGCCTTCGTCCTCGTTGACCATCTGAACGCTGATTTTTGTTAAACTTACCTGAGAGGTAGGTCACGAAGAAATACTTAACAGATATCTTTTTTATCCGTCTTTATCTGTATTAAGGTGGTGAAAATGACTCAGTTTCGAACGAAATCTTTCGATGTAACTTTTCGGAAGCTAGGAAGATGTCAATGACCTGCGTTCGGTGTGAGGTTCGCTGAAGGGCCCTCCCGGGGAGAAGAACATAAACATTTCCACTTTTATTAGTGGTTTGGTGACCCAGTCCTCCAATTTCATATTTCCTGTAGCACGCCTCTGCTTTGACTATTCGAGCCAGCAAGGATAGACATCTCGTGTGTTTCTTTCCGAAAGGTCGGAGACCGGAAGTCTGATTTACTCAGCGAATATTAAATCGCGGAGACACAATTAAAAGTTGATTTGCGAGAGAATGGTTCGTTTCTGACCCATGGTTCCTCTCAGACATTTTCCCTACGTAACAATACGAATGCGATGAGCCAGTCAACAAAATTTTGGAATTTTGCGGCTGGTTTTTTTCACAAATCTCCATCCAATCGAAGGTGCAGAACACCCCGTCAAAGCCATGATAAATAATTTTGAAATACCCTATACATATAGATTTAGATTTAGAATTAGATTTAAGTTTTGAATTTAATTGTCCCAACACAAACATTTTGTAACAAAGGGTTTTTTTTTCCAGTTCATTATACACACATAAATAAAAATAAATAGAAATAAAAAATATTAATGTATTATAACGATAAGGGTCCACTCTGGTTATCTCAAATATATTTAGTTTATACTTTAAACTGTGTATCACGTTAATTAACGTGCGAAAATCCACCCGTATCGAAAAACAAATTGAATCGTTTTAGCAAAAAGAATATTGAATGCCAATTGAAGACACGAATTAAATTTGTTAATGCAAACCTCGCAATTGAATGTGATAATAGTGTAAACTAATTTTACCATGATTATATTTTCATAAATTCTCTGCCGGTGACATGAATTATTCTTTGCATTATTTTATTAAATCAGCAAAAGAATATGCAACACCGACATCTTAAAGCTTGGCTATTTCATTTGATCTCGCGCAACCGCGACTACGTCCTGGGCAAAAACTAATTAATAATCTGGTTATTAAAGATTCCGTCCACGTATTACGCATACCTACCTCCGTATATCATAGGATGTTTGATTAATAGTTAGAAGCACAGCATCGTCGACACGTGTGCCATTTAATTGCAAGTTGTATTTGAGACTCGTCAACGTCGTGGTGGCATCAATCCTAATTCAAGCATAACCGAACCGAGCTACTCAGCCAGGTGAGCACGAGAGGACAGGTATAATCGTAAATTAGCATCAGAATGCTCGCCGTGAATCACGTACTGCGAGATAAGCTGCGATTTATGAGATTGGAATACGAGGGGCCTCTACCATCGCCTTATTACACGCTCCATCCCCTTCCAACTCCGCGTGCTTCTTCGTTAAACGGATTATAGGGCCTTTGGTGTACTTCTAACCTGATGTCGTAATCAAGGTGGACCTACGTAGTGGGTTTTAAGGCTGAATCGTTGGAGGATCTAAGATTTTTCAAGTTGTGTACCTGAGGTGTCGTCACCGCAAAAGAAGCATAGATGCACGGATGTTCATACCCACGAGTTACAACATGTTATGTTTTAACACTAAATCTACCGGCTTTATATCTGTTATATTGAAATATACGAAATAAATACATTGGAAAAAGAGATTTGAAGAGGGGAAAAAGATGATCAGTTAAGTAATTTTTGTTTTATACGGTAGACCTAAAATATTTACTGATTGGCTGCCCAATCAATTTGGGGAATTTTTCGAAAAAATCAGAAAGCGGTCATTTGACCGCCATGGTAGGTTTAGTGTTAAAAGGTTATGATGTTAGTGTGTGAAGTTGTTTTTATTATGAATATTTGATATTGAGTGATAGAGAAGAATATAAGAGTGGCGCATAGAAATGAGAATAGTAAGTGCGGAATAGCAAAAAAACAGTTGTTAGTTATTGCCTTATGAGTGAATTTCGTCCGTAACAGTTAATTGTATAATGTATTAATTTATCTGACCGAATAGTCTTCTTTAAATAAAGAGATGTTTCCTTCAAAGGTTTTTCAAGATTTTCCATGTGAACCGCCATGATCTTTATATTTGATATTTAGATATTTCGTCTATTTCCAAATAGGATATTTTGTTATCGACGGATGCCAGTCGGTCTTTTACATTTTTATCTAAGAAATTAGAATTTAACGTTTACAATTTCATTGAATCAATATATTATTAATACAAAGTAGACGTTAACAAAATTGTTGGCGTGTTGCAAAACTATGTGCAGTTAAACATACAAGGTTTTCAAAAGTTTAGAAGTACCATCGTGATGTGCTGATAGTTTTCACTGATCTCACAAACAGTGCGCATAAAAGTAGGAGACGAAAAAGTACAGATGCTGTTATTAGTGAAATTTCTCTGTGATGAATTTCAGCTAATTGTAATTTACGTACAAACATATTTGCTTGAATCACGATTGAAAAATAAATGTTTTAAATCGGATATAGCAATAATTAATTTCTGACTTTAATAATGGAAATGCTTTGTTTTTTCGTTTGAAAATAAATTTCAGATAGTACATCTGTAAGTAAGAAAAATAATAACGAACATAGTCCATCAATATCCTTGATTTAGAAATACAGATACGCATAGGGATGCCTAATATATTAAAAAATAAAATTACAAGTACCATATGCGGTATGATATATTATTAATATCACCCTAGATTGTAAAGGATTAAATTCAGCATCCAGATCAAAAGAATTTTCTAACTATTTCAAGTAATTAAAATTCTAAGTTTTCGGTCTTCAGCCACGGAATTTTGTAAACTTAATTACTGTATTTTCTCCAGCGTGCTCTTGCAGCTCTCTCTAATATATTTCGTGAAAAAAATATGTTTTCCGAAGTTTATCGTGAAACTCGTTCAGTGGTAAATTCACAGGGAATAATAAACACAGCATTCCATATCAATTAAAATAAATTAATTGAAAAATGATGGAAATAACATCATGAAGGTATGAAAATTTTTACACACGTAATTGCTTACATCGATTAAACTTTTTACGTCTGCCAAATTTAGTTCATTTTAATTACTAAAAATTTGAATATGTAAAATGCTTTATAAAATAAACTTCTGTAGCATTTAAAAACCTCCATCTTAACTTTAATAATTGTTTAAAAGTCATCAAGGCCGAAATGTTCGCCTCCTCTTCGTTTACTTGAACCCTATAACTACCGGTCTCCCCCGATGACTCTCGATGATCGATTCAGCGGAAGCACGGACCTGTAATTCCAATTGTAAATGGTACCTGTAATAATAGGACCGTAAAACGCTCCTCGCAATAATTTGCACATTGCAATTTCTGTCTCTTTCTCTCTATCGCTATCTTTTCAATTGTTTTTTTTTCCTCTATGTGGATCTTACTCATCCTTCGGCTCGCTTTTTCTGCCTCCCTGGGCCTTTTATTCCCTTTATTTATCTCCTTCTTGTTTTTGTGTCTCTGCCCCACACGTTCTCTTTCTATTCTTCCGTTTTTACTTGTTTATGCGTGTCTTCGATATTATCTCCTTCGTTGCTTTCATTTGCATCGTTTTTTAAAAAAAAATTATAAACCTAATTTTAATTGTTTTGAGATACTTGAGGGTTTGTATATTAGTTGATTCAAAAATACTAATGAATACTAACAAACGGGGGGGGGGGGAGGCTTATAAACAGCCTTGTATCATTTTTATAATGAATTATTATGCACTGTCATTTAATAATGAATTTTTCAGGGTATTAAAGTATATAGATGCTTTAACACTATTCCTACCACGACCGGTCAAATGACCGTTTTTAACACTAGAACTACCAAACCAGTCAAAATGACTGGTACACAATTTTTTCCAAAAATTGTCCAAGTTTATAGCAGCGTAATAGAATAGATATTCTAAGTCCATCTCATAAAATATAAATTACTAAATCGATCAACGTTTCCACCTCTTAATTCTCCTTGTTTCAAAATACTGATTTACTATATTTAAATATAATAGATTTAACGTCGGTAGTTCTAGTGTTAAAATTTCGATTTGAATTTCCTATATACAACGTAATTGAATCGCCTTTAAACTTCACGTCTTTTCTTCAAATATACGCATAATAAATTCAGATTATAATACATTTTTCAATATTCACTTCTTTTGTACTGTTCATTTTCTGGGAAAAAATTATCATTCGACAAATTCACCGGTTGCGGTAGGAAAAGGTATACGTGAAGTGTCGGTAGGAATAGTGTTAAAATATAAATTATAGGTCAGCCATAAACGAGAAATTTCTTGCAAATTGGATGACAATTATATCATTTCTTCATGTTTTCAATAAATGGACCTACACATATGAATGTACACCACTTCCATAGTAAACAGACCATACGTGTAAGTACGTACAATATGGTATGTATCACTTTACTTCACAATATGATAATATACTTTAACCTCATAAATCTATAATATTCCTGGAGGAAATATTTCTTGGTATACTGCGTCATAACGGAAATTTTTAACGTGATAAAGTTAGTTAGTCTACTCTGTATATTTTTACGAATTTTATCTCTCTTAATTTATCTCTCCCAGAGCTCACAAATACTATAGGATTTTATTTTGAACACTCAGTTTTATTAACGCTAAAGCTACTGACGTTATATTTACTAAAATTTAGATATACTAAATAAGTACATTGGAAAAAGAGCAATCAAGAGGTGAAAAAGATGATTGATTAACTAAGTTAGGCTTTATAAGATAGAAGTGGAATATTTACTTCATGGCTCCTCTATCAATTTAGGGAATTTTTAGAAAAAAATGCGAACCGCTCATTTTGACGGACTTGGTAGGTTTAGTGTTAAAATCCAGGGTAAATAAAAAGCATATTTCAAAAACATATAGAGATATATAAATTATAATTAATAGTAATTTCTCCTTTCGCCTTTCGTCTTTCGTCTTTCACCTTATTTTATTGATCGCTTATTTACGACTGCTCGCATACTGCTCGATCGCTTGCACCCAGTCATTCATTCTACGCATTCTCATACGAATCATTCTTTCCTTCTTTCTTTCTCCCTTTTCGCATCCCATAATATTAGAATGTATTAACATGTCTTTGTCCTCAATTTTTGAGCATTTTTCACATTTTCTCAGACGATCTCTTCAGTAGATCTTTCCACTCAGAACCAAATACCTCATACTTCTTACCCATCTTTGTTTTCGTCTCCCACTCTTTATCTATCTCAGGTCCCAGTATCAGAGATACAGATACTTATTAATTTGATATCTATCGTACTTATTAACTTATCTGTATTACTATTAATCTTTAATCCTCCTCCCCTTTCTCGTTCTCTCTTTGAGCTCGTTCCCCGTAAGCTCATCCCTCTCTCCCCTATCTCACTTATTCTCACCTTCCGCCACTCCTCCCTCTTCCTGCCTCTAACTTTCAATGGGGCCTTCTATCCAAAACCAAATAGTACTATTCTGCTCTGCGCCTGCCTCTGTTTGTCTCACTCCCTTACGTTATATTGCAAATCGTACACCAAGCTGAAATTACGACATGCCTCGAGGAATATCTATGGCATCGATCGACTCTACGTGAGATGCAACACCGATGCACCGCCAGAACTAAGAGGGAGGAGGCGAACGGTGGTGGTTCCATGCGCGCGCGTAAACGAGCACGTAACGCTGTTTCACGAATATTGTCACGTCCGGTCCCGTAACACGCAGGGGGTGTTACGTCTGCTTCAAGGGAGGCTGTCAGTTTTTGCCACATTTGAGGAAAGTCTATTTACGGTTGAACTGAAATTAATGCATTTCACGACTTAACGTTTTACGAGAAATACGCATCTCATTGGATATTCATGTTTTGTTAGGCAAACAGTTTTTATAATGTATTATAATATGTTATTATTATAAATGCTTTATAATATGGGTACCTAAAGTGGTCGATATTCTTTCTGTAATTATTGGATAACTTGTTTTTAGTTTAACAAATGCCCATAAATGTTACAGGTATGCATGCATTACAATATTTCAATTAATATTGTCATTTTAATCATTGTGGATGGTCGTTAAAGAAATTTTCATTTTCTCCAATTCGAACTAAAAGATCTGCAATATACAGGGTGGTCCACGTAACTTGTGCACCTCGAATAACTTTTAATTCAAACTATGTCGTGTTTGGTATCATTTTAATCAGAAAAATCTCACTAACACGTTAGCAAAGGTTTCAAAAACAATCGAAAATGAAAACGGCCGACCCTCCCGATTTTTTTGATTGAAATGATACCAAACACGACATACTTTGAATTATATTTACTTAATATTCAAGCAAGTTTGACCTTGAATGAACTTGAGTCATAGGTCATTGAACTCGTCTTGAAACATACTATTTCAAGGTGAATAAAAAAACATATCATTCCATTTAAAAAAACAAAGTTGACCTTCAAATCTCCGAAACGCCTCCACCTATAAAAAAAGGTAACACACTACATAGTGTACCCTTTTAAACCATGTAACCTTTGTATATAACATTCTTTCGTGCAAGGCATACTTTAAAAGTTATTCGAGGTGCACAAGTTACGTGGACCACCCTGTATAGTCTTCAGTATGTTAATGTAGAAGAGAAAAAGAAGAAAAGTGCAATAATTCCGGCGTAAGATAAGAATTAAGAAAATCAACATTTTTGCACACATTAAAATGATTTTAAAAAATCCCATTTTAATATAAACTCAATTACTACCAATATGCTTAATCATTTAGACGAAAATTTGTTTCGTTATAAAAGCAGGAATTACTTCAATTGAAAAAATAATTTTAAATTTCAATCCATCTTTGGCCAAAAACCAAAGCAAAGTCGTCCAAATAGTGTTTCAAGAAATGCCGATTACTTTTATGATTTTCCCTCGAGGGAGGAACTTGCAGAAACGACGTCGATGCTCGCCTGCGAATTTATAGCGGCGATATTGCGGATAAATTATCCATTGCGTTGATCAGTCATGCGCGAAATGCAGCGAGATATGCACCCGTAGCGCGGATGGAACGTGTGCATGCCTCAGGCATATCATTGGGCCTCAGGAATGGCGATGTATTCCTTTCGGATATCACGCTCGAGAATGTCCGCGAATACGTCCTTCTATTCTGCCAATTCGTCCGTATAATTCGACGAGATGGCGAAATACCCTCTGCCATGGTTCACAATCCCCCATCGATCTGTGTTTGTTTCAAAAACTTCCCGACAGCTGAATTCAACCATTCGGTACTCGCGAATAAACGAAAAATTTGCGAAAAATTCAGGAGTATCCCTTTTTTATTCACGAAATTCTGTGTATTTTTGTTTTCAGCAAATTCAAATTTGAGTATTGGCTTACATTTCAAACAGTTTTTTGTGGAAATGGAATCTGAATGTCTGTGGACATTTTGTTTTTATTTTACCATATTTCTCGATTGAGGTAAAGAGAAATTTAGATATTATTTCATTTAAAAAATTTTGCTTTTGACATAATTGCGCAACAAGTTTTTTAACTGTTATTACATCATTTTTTTTCTCGAATTGAATTATTGTTATTGATATTGATAGTCCTTTTCCGTTATAACAGTCATTATGAACAATTTAAGCAAGTATATTAGCCATATTTAAAATTGACAAATTACACTATTATCTATTCATTATTTATTTAAATGCGAAATTGGAAGGAAGCAAATACGATCAACCAAACAGAAATGGAGATGCAAAGATTTCGCAATTACTTATGAGATATATACATATATATTGTAGATTTGAGAAACGCCCGAGGAACGCAATGGAAATTGGAAAAATTATGAGTAGTTTTAATGAATACATTTTCTTGAACGATGCACCAGAGTTGAATGTGGCACGTCATGCATATTCATTTTTACTGCAATTTTCTTCCCTTTTTTTTCTTTCCTCTTTGCGCCACCGCACAAATCTCTGGATGTGGAATTTATGGAATTCTATATCGCGGCTTCACTCGTTAAAGCGATATCAAGACTAAAGACTACTTATTTCACCAAACGAGAAGTTTCGCTTCGCACAAGAAAAATTGTTTCCTGCTTGTAACTCTTACAAATAACCGACCACGTTCTAATTCTTACAAATATCCGACCACATCTACTCCGTTTTTAATTCCGTGTCGAAATGTAATAAACATTTCATGGATAAGGTCTCAATTCCGATCGATCTCTATTTTATATGAGAAATATGTCTCATAAAATTTCGATATATATTACAATGTTTAAACTTTTCTTATGTCTACTAATTTTATTATTAAACTTACAATGCTTCAATTTCTACAAAATTCACAACCGTATTTATGTTTATTGTATTTAGTACGTTTATTCATAATATATTATATAAAATTTTATTGCCGTATTGATTTACCCAGATAAGGTGTCACGAATAAAATTTTACAATAATTTTGCAACGTTTTTACACATGATTAATCTGACAAACCAATCGTACCCTATATTCTACAAAAATCTTTGACTATGCATGTCACTTACACGTCACTACTTCACGCTCATATTAACAGAAAAATTCGCCATTAACAATTAAATAAAGTAATTTGAAACAAAATGAATTGTCCATCGTTGAAAAAATATTTCAAAAACACCTATCTCACCGAATGTGAACATTTGGTCCGCGAAACAATCACAAACAGAAGAAAACCGATCGATTTCCACGTGCACTCTCATCCAGGTGGTTCATCTTATTCACGTAGAGGGGGTGGGTGGATGAAAGCGAGCGACAACAGGCCGATAAGTTGGAAAATAAAAACGAAGACGGCTTGACAAACGTCTGCCGGATGGGGATATGTCTCTGCTACATTCCACGAGTCCGTAAAAAAGATAACGGACCTGGAAGAGGGGAGAAATTGTCCTCCCTCTTTCCCGTCCATCTGGGAGCCCGTTGCGTGACCTTTCACCCGAGCTACAGTTGGCAGGGAGGGAGGTTCGAAGGGATGCTCGTAAAGAATTTTAAAAATGGAGCACCGAGGCTTCTGCCACCCCTTCAACCCCTCCCTTAGCCTCGGTGGCGTCTTCTTTCTGAATAAATTCACGTTTCCCAGGGGGAGGAATACGAGAAGAAACGTAAGTAAACAAATCAGAAGATAAAATTGCAAACGTGCCGCACATTTTTCTGTCATCTAACCGACCCATGGTATTATTTAATTCATCCTGGAGAAATATAAAGTCCTACGCCATTAAGCAGTTTGAGTTCAATCCTATTTAAAGAGTTCTCCTTGTTTGCCTTATTCTGTTGACTCTGATGTTTATCTTACAATAATGTTGAAAGTATTAATACAGGAGTTTTATATGTATCATGGCAGAAGAACGGATGAGCACGATCATTTTGTCGTTTACGAAGCATTCAAAAGCAGAAGTGAAGATGTAATAAGTGCTCTGCAATATATTTTCTGTTAGGAATAGTAAATTTAAAGTTTGCACTTCCGGCAACACAAGTGGTGCTCTCGTATCTATAGTAAAAAGAAAAGGTCCCCTTCCTGTTTCCGTTATAAATACCGATGTTGTAGTCGTCTATGAAGTTAATAGTAAGCAATTATATTAATGTATTATGACAATAAGGGTCCATTCTGGTTATCCCAAATATATTTAGTTTATACTTTAAACTGTGTATCATGTTAATTATCGTGCGAAATGCCGTCCCTATCCAAGACTTCCTTATAAATATTTTCTTTTACATTAAATAATAAGATATCATTAAAAAGGTCATTATTTCCTAAACTGCGCACAGTATAATTGATGCAGTACATTTGGATATATCAGATGATTATATTCTTCTAAGAAGAATGAAGAAATTAATTGATCTTTGCAAACCAAACATGAAAAATTGCTTAAATCATACTCTTATAATTTCAATGATTATGCTAGAACTTTAAAACCGTGATTATGACTATTTTAATCATTTTAATATTAACGTCATAGTTTTTCATATGATTTTAATATATTTAGCACGAATATGATATATATTCTGTTGCATTTCGATGTGATTTCATACTTTATAGTAATTTGGACAGATGAATCCTTTCAGTAGTATTCAAATTAATTTGTGAACACAAGTGGAAGTTAAATCGATTAATATTTACTCGCAGACTGCACGGAAACGAATCTTTCTGGGCATAAATTATTTAAGGCTCTTTTGTTGGTCTATAAATTTTTACTTTGTTTTCTTTGGCAAAGTGATAAAGATAACGCCGTCACAGTATTATTCATCTAGTTTAAATATGCACTGACATCTACGATGTTCGTTCTTCTTTTCGGTTGCATTGCATTTCTCATTTTTGCATTTGATGAACACAAAAACGTAATTTAATGGAGAAAATTAAACTTCACGATCAGCTGAAGAATTGTAAGTTCATTTAAATGTATTATCCATCGTTTTGTCGAAGTTAATCGCTTTATGTAATAGTTACTCTGTTTTTCCATTAATGTGAATCTTTAAAACAATTTCCTACGTACGGATGAAATCGCAATCATTAAAAAACATGTTGCACATTTTAAGTGTCATCTTTTTTAAGGTATAATAATGACTTATTTGGATTAATAAAATATTTCTAGAGACCCATATCTATTAAGATACTTTATTTGAATAAATGGATATTCAGATGTTTTAATTATATAACCATTCATATGATAAATTATGTAAAGAGAAATCAAACTTAATGCTTTATATCAGCCGAAAGGATACTAAAAATGTTGAATTTCTTAAGTTTTTCAACCATTATTTTTCTATTAAATAGCAACGCCAACAATATAACGTCATATACTTTCTAATTTCGTAAGAATTTCTTTATATGCGAAGACATTAACACCCATAAATAATGGGTGCAACAAAAAATTTTAATCAAAATTTGTTTTCTAATCCTCTTAAAAAATAATCCTGTTCTCGAGCATTGTATCGAAAAATCATTTAAATTCTGAAACATCTCTCATTGCGGCGAATAAAAATAATCGTTCAATAAGGGTAAAGTGCTGTGCATTGAAATCAATAACTATTTTTTTTAAGCTAACTAATTTTGTTCAAATAATCTATAACTCTGCAAAAATAGAAAAGTGAAGACAATAGCCAACGGTGATCTCGAAATTAATTCTGATGAAAATACATCTGATATTGCCACCATGATTTATTGTCATTATTGCAATTCGCAACAAGGAATATAAAAGGTAAAAAATAAACAGTTTCGACTACAGCATAATTTAATTTCATTAGTAAATACTTTTGTGCGTGAACACAAGAACTCCTGAAAGCCACTTTGCTCTTCTAAATGGAATTATTTATTTTTTAAATTATTAATTGAAAAAGCTTACTATATTCTTTGTAAGCATGTAATCTAATTATGTAAACGAATTATTAGTTAAAAAATATCTTTACAAGGAAATTTCTGCACGTATAATTCTGCTGTATATGTTGCCGTTTCTTCAGCTTTAAGATAAACTATAATATTTGTAATCGTAGATATAATAACGACGTTAATCATAATTCTAATACCTGGTGAGTCATTGCGTGTGTAAAGAAAGTTTCGAATCGACGCAATTGGAATTTTAAAAGTTCTTTGAGTTTCCAAAAAAGATGATGCAGGTATAAAAGTGTGCTGAATTAAGTCGAGTACAATTAAATTCAACAAATAATCAACATTACGACTGCACTGTGTTAATTTACATAATATCGGCCCGTCAAATAAAAAAAAACCCTCTGCATTTCACGATCATAGCAAAGCAAGTTTATAGGTGTAACATGCACTGAAAACATTCCCGACCGATCGGGAATGCCCGATTAAAATTTTTTACGATCACGCAGTTAAGAGTCTACCTGTTTACGATCCTCCAAGTCGAGTAGCAGCCCTCGTTTCATCATTATCGACGATCATAAATGTAAGATTTCTTTTTTAAGGTACCTTTTAATTATCCTTTTCGGTGATCTTCTTGCGAGTTTGCCATAAATTTCATTACGCGAAATTAATAGATCTAAACAGATGGAAAATGTATAGAAATATTCTCAATAAGAAACTATTACAAATTTCTATTTATAGCACTTTTAACATAAAATAACAGCTACCTTGCAAATATAGGCAATTACATATTTGATAAACATGGTTAAAACTTTTCCGACACAACAAAATTGCATTGAAAGAGTAAATTGAGCGTAATCCGATTTTGAAATATTCTTTGGATTTTTGAAAATTCATTCAGTGAAATTGTTTCCACGTATGTTTCGATACAGGACAAATTCTTTGAGTAGACTCATTAGAAACGGTGAAAGGATACTAATTGAAAAAGGAAATTCTTTCAGAAAATCGCCTCAAGTGTAATATTTTGATTGTAAATTGAGTTACTCTTGATAGTATATCATCATCAATGTCCCAATTGTAAAAACAATTTCTAATCAGTTCAGAAAGAAATGTTCTCCGCATAATGCACAAAAACTTAATGTAATCATCCGTTCATCATACATTTCATGATTTCCAATTAAGAGATGCCAACGTTTCAATTTTCGCTCTCTTCGTCGCATAATGAGACTGAAAGTTTATTTCAAACGACTGAATTTATAATTTGGAATAATTATCAGGTAGCGGAAAAATGCATCGGTGAAAAAAGGGACAAAAAGAGAAGGAGACATAGAGAAAAGAAATCAGAAGAGGGGTAGTTACTTTCCAAAACATTTGGTGCGCGAAATTCCACCTTCAACTTCCAACATTCCACTAATTAACCCGATTTAGGGTAATGTTGTTTTTAGCCCGTGGCCTCGGCACGGCTCGGGAGTTTTAACGTCCTTCTGCTCTGCACATCCTCTGAGCACCCCTGGTGGGCAATTCGCGGGCGTCGCGACGCATCTGCCGGCGTTGCTTTTAATTTTCACCAGCATACCGTGGATATTGGCTGAGTTCTCTTCCGCTTCGTTTCGCCTTTCATTGTTCCGAGAAGGTGTCGGCTACGTGCCGAATACTGCTTCCCATCCTCTCTTCCCTTCTTCCTCAAATATTGCGAAAGGATTGGCACGTTTCACTGATAATTGTCTGCCGGAAAATTGGCTAGCACAATGGGACTTAAATTTTGTAATATAATTAAATGACACACTCATTTAACAAATTTTTCGGAAATTTCGGCAGCTCGGATATTTTTACGGAGGGAATTTAGAATAGATACGATTGGAAGATATTGTGATTTTATTGACATATAGAATTATTCGATGGGACGAATTTTAGTCGGGATTTAAACAATACTGAATAAATTGAATAAATTGACGACGATATTGTTTTTCCTTGAAGCATAATCATTGCAACATACTCCTAAAATTGGATTCTAGTAACGACAAATCAAAATTGCCAGAAAACTTACTAATGTTCTTGTATTTTAACACTATTCCTACCACGACCAGGTCAAATGACCGTTTTTAAAATTTCGATTAGAATTTCCTATATACAACGTAATTGAATCGCCTTTAAACTTCACGACATTTCCTCAAATATACGTATAATACATTCACATTATAATACATTTTTCAATATTCACTTCTTTTTTTACTGTTCATTTTCTGGGAAAAAATTATCATTTGACAAATTCACCGGTTGCGGTAGGAAATGGTATATGTGAAATGTCGGTAGGAATAATGTTAAAGAAAGAAGCCGCAGGTTCTATTATAAATAGCACATAGAATTTTCAATGAAGGTCTTCCAACGTGAAATATCGATTAATCTCAAAAGAAATAACTCGTAATTAATCTTAAAAGAAGATTGTAGCTTAAATAGCTTAGAAGGGAAAAACGAAGCAGAATTTGTTGGTTAATTCATCACAGCAATTTTACGTTGCAAAATAAAGCACGAGTTTAATTAAAAAATTGCAATAGTCTTGACAATTCTGACATGAATTTACTGTTAAACTCCAAGATAATATTACAAATGAATTTCTTTATTTTGATATATTGATAACCAATATTGTGCAAAAGTGATGAAAAAAAACTGAAGAAATGGTTAATTTCATTAAATGGGACATTTATTACCCCTATATTGTATTGTATCGTGTATATAATTTTTAATGCTATAATATTATATTATCTATGTTAAACAATATTGCACAATCATGCTTGAAGCAGAAAAGATAGATATCGTACTTTAACATTCTACAAAAGGGCAAAATAATATAGCATGTTTCTCCAGGGTAGGAAAGTATTGCAGTAATCCATGAATGCGGCAAAAGGCAACAACAAAGGGAAGAAATTGCAAATAACTGAGTGTGCAATTTATATCTGGGTATATGAATATACTACATTGCTATCATTCAAAATATAGTATACATATTACGAACTACACGTTCGTTGTTTGACTTCGAACAATAACCATACAATATTACTATAAACAGTAAATAAAATTTTATCGATGATTTTTATGCTTCCTAAATTGCAATTTCATTATATTTGTGAAAAGTCTTATAGCTTATAAGGTTTACTGAAGTCCTCACTTTCTTACGAGAATAGCAAGTGTTTCGAAAGATTTCATCTCTGATAGATTAACCAGTTAACTGTGATTGTCGAGTATACTCGTCATGGAGAAGTAGCACGATTTTGTGTATTGACGAGTATACTCGTCATGCGTATAAAGTAGTGACCATTGGCTATTTAAATTGTAATTTTTGAGAAAAACAAAACATATTCTCAAATTTCAAGATATTTAGAATATTTTGACGCCATGCCGGAATAAAACAAACAAATAAAAAATATAAATAATTTGAGATGAACTCATGCGTCCCCGTATGCACCGGTTGAAATAGCTTACCAGTTCGCATAACGAATTTATTTATGTGCGACGATAACGTCTTTTAGATGTTAGCCTAAAAGGGACAAAGACAAAAGTCAGAAAGTTGATTTATAATAGGGGTCCTTTTTAAACAATCCTGTTTAAATTCTTACTTTTATATGTATAATATTTAATTTTTATTGCGTCTTTACTCACTAGGCCTGAGTCTTGTTTAA
The DNA here is from genome assembly GCA_963989415.1 of Cerceris ruficornis. NCBI lineage: Eukaryota > Metazoa > Arthropoda > Insecta > Hymenoptera > Crabronidae > Cerceris > Cerceris ruficornis. Next base: position 54,234,142 of record OZ022517.1, read on the forward strand.
GTGGGTCAATTTAAAAAAATAATTAAAAGTGACCATTTAACCCCCTATCCTACATAACGTGTGACACTCGTGACGCCGTAAATTATTCGAATAGACGATCAAATTATTTCCATACTATTCATATTGTATTCAACTATATGAAATATTAGAAATCAGGGAGAAATTCTGATTTCTGAGATTAATTCTGAGTTATTGTGCAAGCATTGAAAATATTAATCGTAGGGCAAGGGGTTAAACTCCTACTAGAATATAGCCCGAGGAAAAATAGTTCCAGCCTGAAATCACTGACCTACAAAGAGGCATGCAAGCAGAGCGAATAAATCAAAGTTCACGCCAATTATTCGTAAGATAATATCATTACGGATAACTTCCTCTAGCCGCAGTGTGTTCAGTGTTCAGAGAATTTAAGTACAAGTGAGGCAAATGGCAGATATAAAATGCAACTCTGTTAAATCGTCGATCCTGTTTCGTCAACTTAGCGCTTTCGAGGAGAATGAACTGACAAAAACAGTTGCTGACGCAACCCCGGGTGGCGATAACCGTGCAAAGAAGCGGAAGACCCGCGAGGATCCAGGATCCAGGATCCAGGAAACGGATACTTTACGAGGGCGGTGGTCCGCCATGAATGACAATCGGCTGATAAGTATGCCAGGGCAAAAGCCGAAGGAGGCCAAGGAAGTCAGCTATGGGAGCTCATAAAAGATGATCAGGTCGTAAAATTGATCACTTCTCGATAACCCTGCACCCCCTCCCAGAACCACCCCAGAACCAACCAATCCTCTATTTCTACGCGCTACTCCTATCTTTGCCAGTGAACGTCGCAGTACAACAGGTTACCGAGAAGATAAGAGGACAACTTTAAATTCCGTTCGGATATATCATTATTTCTGATTCCTTTTATTTTTGGGTTGGAGAATTACAAGAATTGAACCATTTATTCTTTTAATTTAAAGCATTTTATATCCGGCTTGGAATATTAGAGTAACTTATTACGTTTTCACCCACATATTGCTAGGTTCATCATTTCTGTAGAAGTGAAACTTTCTCTATTAAAGTCACGTCTTTGTAAAGCTGAAACGTTAGAGGCAAAAGTAGTTGTATGCTCAGCAGCACTTTATTTTTTGATCATCGACAGTTGAATATTAAATGTATTAGCAGATTCGTGACTATGACAATGTAACCAGTTAACTGCATTCGACGTGTATACACGTCGATCCAGAGCTCTACTGAGTTAATCTTTTTAACAGTAAATTGTATATTTCTTATCGAATAAAAATATAATCTTTCTACTTTTTGTTTCCCTTTTACCGTAACATTTATAATAGGAGCATTTGAATTGCGTTGGACGTGTGTACACAGCGCTGCGTGATTTTAATTCCGCATTCTGAGAGGGATTTTAAAATAAACTCCGCAGTTAACTGGTTAAAAGGCGTAAGAAATATGGTATTATTGAATTCAATAGCGTCGGTCATCGGTGATCCCTATGGTACTTAATGTATTGATTAAAAATTTCAAATAGTTTTGAATGCAAATATCATGTCAAAATTGCAATAACTTTGTCTCTAGGTATTTTAATTGATGATTTTAATTCGAATAAAATTTTTATCGTATAAAGAGGCAGCATTCGTATAAAAATACTGCCCTCTACTTGACTGGTCTATATTGATAAACTCAAACTGATTTCAATTGCCATTCGGTTATATAATCATAAAATTTACAATAAAATACAATAAAAACAGTATCATAGATCTAAAAAATTTTAATTATTGATAGCGGCCAATTAAAAATTATTTTTTTTAACAGTGATTTATTACACGAAAATACAACGTGAGTAATGCACCAGAAAATGATTTTTTAAAATATGACATGTAAAGAAAACGAATAGCCTAACGTTGTTAATTCCAATGCAATGCGAAACAACTTAAGGGAAACAACGTAAATTCTAACAGATAAGGAATATATAATTTACAATTGATTTAATTACGGTTAATTAATGAAGAGAAGTCGGTACTTCTCTTCATTAACCGTAACTGCTTCGGATGCGGAAACATTGAAAATTGTAACATGAACATAGTGTATCAGTAGAATGTAAAAATAACAAATACTGATCACGTTTTAGAGGGAAATACGACCCAGAAATGTTTTTTTTATTTTTTCCACTATGGCGCACCAAACCGAAAAACTGTAAAAAATTGAGCATAACAATCATGATATGAGAGTGTTACTGCAAACAGGAAAAAGTTGTGCTCGGAAGATTTCCATGCGAAATCCACATTTTTCCCATTTTTTTTCGGTTTTTCATTTTTTGCACTCAGACCTTCCAATGGAAATGTCTGAAAAAAATCTCAAATATGTATTTACGCATGTAAAATGTATCAGAATTTTTTGAATGTTTTGCACCTCGATAAACCAGCAAAGTAGGGCAAAAACCGTTTTTTTAATTTTCCCCAGAACTACCCTCCCTGACAAGATACAGGATTGAAATTTGGTGAACAATGGTGTTTTTCGATTACCTACCGAATAACACCTCGCCCATTGTAATCGGTTCAAGGGCACTATTGACCCCCTTATTCGGCTGTACCCTTTGCAAAATAGGTTACATCTTTAATTACACGATGTGAATATCTATTCTTACTGTTAGTCCAACTGAAATTTTGTACACATTTTAAAATAATTCTTTGCTAATTAATTTTTACGTTAAAAAAAATTACTATGCAATGATCAATCTTTCCAATCATCGATTCCTATATCCCTGTATCCTCCTTTTTGTTCTACTCCCATGTTTTTCAGGATTTCACTATTTCTCCACATTCTACCCTCCTGCCATGCTGCCATTTCCCTTTACCGTTCTCTTTTTTTCTTTTTCGGTAGCCCTCTCGTAATTTCCACCTCAACCCCTCTCGCCTCTGGGTTTCCAGTCTGCCTGCGTGCCAAGTGTATTTACTTTTATGGCTCTTTTGCGGCGAGCATCCCCAACGATGCGAGTGTTCCATCCCCCCTTTTCGCGGTGAAATACTTCGAGAGAGGGGAATGGACTCGCAGGTGAGTCGAATCTGCTCGGTCACTTTTTCATTGGGGTAATTAAATAATGAGGCGCTGTTTACCTCTTCGCGCCTGACCTCTTACTACTTTCTACCGAGTAGGGTTGGGAAATCGGGGATTTTCTCCCCCTCTTCTGCTTCCAGAAGTCAGAGAAATAAGAGTTATAGGTAATAGATAACTTATTGAGCTTCTAGTTGAAAAAGCATGGAATCTAAATATGCAAGTGAAGAGCAAATAGTATGTACTTATTGTTTTATTTTGCTCGTGCAAGTAAAAGCTTTGGATACTTTCTCTGGACTTTTCAGGAAATTGTATTTGTGTAATTTCGTGTCTATCGGAGCATTGATGCAGAATGATTTTAGTAGGTAGATCTAAGAAGAAACTGATTTATGTAACTTAAGGAAAATATGACTGCTACAACATTGATATCTAGACACATTCTATGGAGTAAAGTTCTTTGCTTCTATCTGACTCGATATTCGTAGAAATGTACGAGAAATATAATGATATATTGAATTCATGCTGAAGCAATAGTAGTGCCTGAATAAAATTCATTTGAATCTGTTCCTCATCCGTTGTATTATCGGTTAAGTGCAACGCTTGAGACATAATTATAAAATGACAAAAATTACTCAGCGGTCCGTGAAGCACTACCCTTCATCCTACATTTTTTATCTTCTCCTAAATTATCCATTTCGCGTTCCCGTTATAATTAACTTCATTAAGTAATTATCGCCAGGACAATGGTAGTTTACGATTGACCATGTTTTTACCCCTTCGCAGAGCCTTTACCGAGTGTCCTCCCTAAGAGAGAAGAGGGCCTCGCTTCCGGCGTTTTATGGGGTAGTTACGGGGTTGCTGGACACACGTAAATTTCATACGAGCGATCGTACTGTTCTTAATAACTGCAGCATTGCAGCTCCAAAGACTAATGACTTTTTTCGAGCAGGTAGGAAATGTTGAAATTACTTCAAGAATTATAATCTCGAAAATCTCGACCCATTTCCCCAATAACAAAAGCACAAGAAACGCTTGCATTCTCGCATCTTCGACCTAAATTCTTATGAAGCAAGTGCGTGCACTGCGAAACTCTTTGCGAAATTTCCTCTCTTCTTTTATCCCTTGTTATCCCTCTCTGTCTCTCTCCCCGTCGCACACTCTTCTGCCTTTTCACCCCTGTCCTATTCTCATTTCGTTTGTCTTCGTTGGTCTTTGGAGGCATTTACGAAAGTAAGAGATCTCACTGTGATTAAATTATAGAATACAATTTAAGTTCGCATAATTTCTAATTTTTGTTTTTTATTGGTAATTTAGAAAATTGTAAGTAAATCAGCAGTACAATGAATATTTTGTAATACGTGCTATAAGCCGATATTTATCTTTTAAAGGTACTAGAACATTTTTTTAAAAATCTTCATCCTATAAAGAACATTTTGGTTTGGATTCTTTTCGTATTAACACTAGAACTACCAACGTTAAATTTATTATATCTAAATATATTAAATAAGTACTTTAAAAAAAGAGGAATTAAGAGGTGGAAAAGATGATTCGTCAATTTATGTTTTATGAGATGGACGTGGAATATCTATTCTATGACTCCCTATAAACTTGGAGAATTTTTGGAAAAAATTGTGTACCCGTCATTTTGTCTGGTTTGGTAGTTCCAGTGTTAAGAATTCGGTTAATGAAGGAAAGTCACTGATTTCGTGCATACTATGACTTCACTTATTTTAATAATTCTTCAATGTGAATTGCATTTGTTCTGAAACGTAGTTCTATGCGTTTTAAAAAGGACAACCTACTGGTGTAAGCCTTTATTCCCAAAAAGTCGTTTGTAACTCGATCTTGTGTCTGTCCAAGCCGTAAATCTCATCGCTGTACCTTTCTCTTTAATGAGGCCACAGAAACGTGACAGAAAAGTACTTTTTCCCTGAGGATGCCATCAATTATTTTCAGTTCTATCCAATTACAGAAATTGTCCTCTTGAATACCGTTATTTGCACGTAATACCGATGAAAAACAAAGTTGCACTTCGTGGAAACTTTTGATACCGAAATCGCATCAGAACTACCATGTTTATTTATCTCCTTTGCACTTGAATGCGAATCGCAGACGAAATATTGATAGCAACATTGCCATTAGTCGCGATTACCTTATATTTCATTTCTACAAATTATACAAACGTTGCAATCATATTTCTGAACAATTCAAAGTTACATTGGTTGTTATTTTCCTCTTTGTGGATACTCAACTGCACGCGGCTCTGCAGTATACTGAGGAGTATGGTAAAAAACGGCCATTTTTGGCCATTGCGAACGAACAATTCTGGAGAAAATTTCTTGACATGTGACGTATTTCAAGAAATGCATACAACAACGAAAACGTGGATACAATAAAACTTTTAGCTTTTGATGCGCCCGCGAAATACTATGTGTAAAAGATTCTTTTCGAATAAAAATTAAATATTTTTCTAATAAATTTTTCCAAAGGAAATCTCGATTTTTACGAATTCTTTCTCCCGACAAAAGAGAAAAACAATCTCCCGGATTTTTACCTTCAAACCCACAGAACTCCGGTTACTTATTATATAGTTTCAACATTTCCTAACACACGAATGAAACAGTGATCGCAAAAATTCACAACATGAACAGCTATGAAGAATATAATCTGTTAAAAGTCCGGTTATTTCATCTCTGTTTCAGGATTTTTAGCAAACGGAAAAGTGTTCATTTTATCGGCGATAGGCCGCTCGGAATAATCGAGGGAATTGCGTTCAATATTAAACGGATTTTATTTATGCAGTGCGGCGTACCTTTAATAGCACACGCCTCTATCGAGACATTATTACGATTGTAACCGGTTTTATAACTCTCATTGGATTTGCAAAATTCCCGAACAAATTCGACGTTGCAAAATTCCTCCTCTTTTTCCCATTCGAGCCTCCAGATTAATCGCGAAACTTTTTCTCTCTATTTTTCCTCTTTATTACAGCCCCTGATTTCCCGATTTCTCCATGGACCCACCCCCGCTTCGTCTCCCGTACCTCGATCGGGGAACATGCGTGAATTTCAAATAATTCCCTGGGACACTTTCGACGCTGACATATCCGAGCGGACGATTTCAACCCTCTGGTGGCTATTTCTGGCATCTCTGGAATTCCTAACATTTATTTGACGAACGTTTAAAATGCTTTAACCCCGCACCTCGTAATACTCGGAATTATTTTCATCGGCACGCGTCTCTTGTCCAATTATCGTGAGTCAAGTTTCCGTGCACATCGTGCAAATAAAGACAAAAATCCTCCGGCATGATTGTTCTTGCCGCCTATTGTCCTCCTTTCGATTTCTTTTCGCTAATAAAAAAAACGCAGGGTATCGATGATAAAGCCGTGTTTCAGCATATAGCAGAGTAGAATTTCCATGTTTCCACAGTCTTAGTTTTTACTAATCAAAAAAGAGTTTATTGATAATAAAGCTACAAATCTCTCACTTGCTCACACGTTGCTTTCAGTTCGCTTTTGTACATCACAATTAGAAATCTTTAGTGAGTTGACAGCAAAACCAAATGAATGGGCAGGACTTTCTGTCGTAGGAATCTTACATTTGAGCCGTTCAGTGCACAAATCGATTAACTCCATAAAACCTAAAATGGAGAAACATGATGAAATAGTATACACTCCTTTTCAAAATTCCCTTCAAAATATAAATGCAAATAAGTATTGTAGAATATATAATCGCATTTAGCTTTCCTCTAACGAAGTACAAAATGAATAAGGTGGAATAGCCTTGGAATTAATTACATTGACTTCTGAATTCAATTATTTATTATTCGATGGCCAAACAAACTTCGTCATTTAATGGTGTTAATCGTTATTATTACGAAAATTTATTCTAAACGTAAAAAGTTAGGATTCAATCGAGTGCTTTGAGATTTAAATTTAAAAAAATTCGAAAAGTGGAGTTAATCGATTTGTGCATTGAACGGCTCATTTTTACATTTCTAGAGCATGGTCCTTCAATAATGCCTCAATATGTAAATTAGAAGATATTCAACGGCGGAAAAGGAATGAAATATTGAACAAGTTTTTGATACCTAACAATAAATTGGGGATATAATACGTATTGTAAAGGGTTAACAAGTTTTTCAAATTCTGCGTGGTAACACGATTAAATTTAAACTGACGCTAAAATTCGTAATGCAAATCCGACTTTTCTTAGAATATGTTTACAAAATAAATACTACTTTTTCAAGTAACATAATTCAGCCTGTGAGTGAAAATCTTCATTAGAATGACAAATTTTAATTAAAACTATAAAGGAGATGTTATTATAAAAATAAGTTACAGCTGTCGGACCATAATTTAGCATTCTGACGAGGGTATTTGCTCCGGCAGCAGCGGATTTTTTAAAAGTACCTTTTTTTCATAATTGTTGGCGTTGATGCTATTTTTACTATACGTAATTACGAACAGATTACAATATTCCAGATCGTCCGATGCTAAATTTATAGCTTGAAAATTAATTCTTCCGATAAAATACTCTCAACGCCAAAAAAAACACTCTTTTCGATAACAAACGTTACTAAATTTAAAAATCTCAAGAAATAATATGTGAAAACACAGTTCCATCGAATGAATCCGTTTCTCGGTCCCGATCAACGAAGACAAATCATTTCCAGGTTTCGCAGCACGGCTTCGAGGATCGAGATCCGCCGATACGAGAAAGAAATGAGCTGTCAGCTTGGAAAACTGATAACGATAAGCTCACTCGTTTTAACCGTGCCGAGGGAGAGAGAGACTGACTCCGGATACGAGTCGTTAAATTCGACGTTTAATAAATAACTGAAAGAATAGCCGTAGCTCTCGATTCTTTCGCCGATTCGTATCTATGATTAATCGGGGAAAAAGGGGCTGAAAAGTTTGCTACAGGTGCGAATCAAGGGAATTGGACGAAAAGTCTGATATTTAAGAAGATGAAATTACAAGAGAAAGACGAGATTCGAGGGTTAAACCTTGCCAAACTGCCGAGTCGATGTATTGCAAATAATAAGTTTTTCAAACGAATTATAAATTATCTTACTTTTCCTTCTTTTGACGATTATCTGGAATCCTGATATTTCCCTAGCAATGATTCCCTAATGATCCATTATAAGTCATTTTAAATTATTACTTACGAATCCTAATTTCTAGATATTTAGAAACGTAATCTGGCAATGAATTTCCTGGGACTTGAAATTCTTGATTCTTTATTATTAATTCATAGAAATATCTTAAATACCGTAACTTTTCAAAAAATTACCTGTTTCCTTTTAACCCCCTGCCGTACAATAACAAGTAATACGCGTATTTAAATATAAATGTAATAGAAAATCTTGAAGTTTTCCAAAAATTATGAAATTAAAAATATCAAGGGATCGCGATACGATCAAATTATTTCTATGCTATCAATATTGCATTAAGTTATACGCTATATCAGAAATCAGGGAGAGATTGTTATTTCAGTAATTCACTCTGACTTATTGCAGACACAGCCGAAAAAGAAATCGTACAGCAAGGGGTTAAAAATGCCTATCCAACGAGACTGTCTTGCTTATATTCAGTATTTTTTCCTTCTGCAATACAGATAGCATAAATAATTTTAATGAATTCTCGCTTTTAAGAGATTGTTGTTTCGGTCATAACACAATAAATTACAGAATACTCGGCACGTTGACAAGACACGATGTCTGACAGTAGGTCTGTCCTCAAAACCATTAAAAAGTACTTGGGTATCATTCAGAGCTACCGTTCACCCAGCGAGCCCGACAAATACCAGGAATTCCAAATTCCCTCTTCAGAAACGATCATTCCCCAACAATACTGCGAAAGGATTTTCTGCAAGTGTATCCTCAAAAGTCTTCGCAATTCTTGTTCAATAATTCAACGCGACGAAATTGTCTAAGAAAGAGATGCAATAGGGATATCTTCATATACCATATCCCCGGTCGAATCATCCAGGTGTGAATTCATCGCATCGCGATAGTCCTGTACCCCTCTGGGCCTTTCTGCACCCTTGCTGCTCGTCAGAGGGGGTGCACGGCGGATAAGAGGCAAACGCATTTCTAATATCTGTCTGCGATCGCTCATTCCATCTCTCTGATACACTGGTGGCGTATAGGTTTGTCTCTTTCTCGAGCCGAGCCGGAGGCTCCTCTTTTTGCCCAGTCCGCACACACTGGGATCAATAATGCACCAACCACTCGCTGCTCACCCCTCTCCTTCTCTTTCCTCTTGAAAACCGTACCAGCAGCCACCCCAACACGCCCGCTCGTGCCCCTTCCACCGCTGCATCCCCTGGTTCCCACTCTTTAGCCCTTCCTTACTCTCTCTCTCTTCCTCTAAACCCCTCTATTTCATCCCTTTCCAGCTTCTCCGCCTTTCTCTATATCTCGTGCTTCGTCTTTCCAAGGCTTGGAACTGTGTCGGTACGACAGAAACCTCTCTTTTCCTCCAATGACTCTTGCCGTTTCCCTCTATTCCTCCCACAGTTTCGTAATTCTACCATCGCCACCCTCCGACTATCTCCGTCTTCCTTCAGATCTCCGTAGATCTCCCTCTACTTTTAGGTCTTTCCGTCTCTCTTCCACGCCGCTTCCTCCGGGATTCTCCGCTCCACCTCTACACCTTTCTCATTCTATTTCTCGTTCTTCCTCTAGGTTTCTCTTTTTCTTTAGGTTATCCTCCGCCCTCTCACCGTCGCTCTGATTCTCTCCAACCACCGCTTTCAGCCAGACACGAGCCATTTCTGTCGCATTCTCTCTCACTAAACTATCTCCCGATGATACTCCGTCGCATTCTTGCTAACGATATTTCACGAAGCTCCTCACCTTCTCTCGTCGTTGTCCCTTCCCTCCTACCCTTCCGCGTGCACCCCCTCTTTTCAGCTTCTTCCTCTGTCTCTATCTATCTCCAACTCTTCAGCTTGCTTCCTTCTCGCTATC